>OX411559.1:32437714-32860214 GCA_948146395.1 Fragum whitleyi | reverse complement strand
TTCTAGAAGACAAAGAATGGTAATCGTAGAACCTATATACATATTTTATTAAAGTGAGGTAATTAACATCGCAAATTTTGTTCACCTCGAACAAAATTAGCGATATTGGATTAGATCTACCTCGCTTTAATGTCAATCAAATGACGATCCACACACTCATTCAATTTCATTCTAAAATCATTATCGTGTCAATTTCACGATGTCGTTAATATTACGTCAATCAAATATTTGAAAAATATATCAGCCTCGATAGAGTTCAATCGGAGGAACCTTTTCAAACATTCTTTATTGGAACAAAGAACGAAAATACTCGATTCATAAAAACAGTAAGGCGCGAAAAGTTTCGACCCTTACAATATGACCAAAACGTTGCGGTCGAGACACTGACTCGACCCGACAAACAATATTAAACCAAATTTCTTTCTGATGAGACATTAACGTCAGTCCAATTAGCTCAGACGGTAACACCATTCGGAACATCACTCGGCAATTTCCGTAAACTGGAAAGTACCTCTATTCCGTAGAATCGCCGAGGGTTCCCGAGTGCTCAGTCGGTAACACCATTCGGAACATCACTCTGCAATTTCCGTAAATTGCAACAGACCTCGGATGTATGTTAGGCGGATGGGTATGTAACAAAATTGTGCATTTTGTTAGGCGGAAACAGTGTAAGAAAAACTAGCGCGGAAAAAAACCCGACTCTTTCTTAAGATTCATATCTTTTACAGAAATAACGGCTGAAAATATTAATTTTTGAGAATGACGAATCATTCTCAAAAATTAAGATTTCAGCCATTATTTAAAAGTCTAAAGATATTTATATAAGGATAAGATGGTATCACACCAGAGACTTAAACGAGTAGCGTTAGCGACGTCGAATGTTTTCACTCAAAGTTTCAAGGGCAAACGCCATTTTGTCTGATGTCATCGAGTCATCGGTAACACCTGACTTTGAATGTCATGGGTTCCATTCCCGGGTTGGCACACTAACAGGCCAAATGTCTTTCGGATTAGGCATACAATTGATGCCCCGTGTGACGTTGCTTTACATCGAGGGCGTTAAAGCACAATGGCGGATCTCAGAAGTAGTTTCATCACGTATCCTTGTACTACCCACCGTAACAACTAACCATCTTCTATAAGCGTCGCTCATATGAGCATATGCTACGGCAGCGAAGATAAATAAACGGAAATGCACACATGAGATTTTAAACTGAGGCCACGGGTGTGATCGTATTTTACATTAAATTCGTTATAAAACAAGCGAGTCCCTTCTTTAGTCTAGACCGTTATCGTTGCAACCAAGGATTCTGTCTTTTAATCCTATTTAGAATCATCTGTTTGCAAAAAAAATGAAATAGTCCTCTGATTTACAGGAAAATTAATTACTATTTTTAAAACATTCTGGAAAAAGTTTTCATCTCAAACGCAAATGGCAATCTTAAAGTCTTTCGGGGTTTATTTTAAACCAACTTTTTCATCTTATATATAAATATTTTTTCATCTATTTTATTTTTTCCGATTTGACCTTTCCTCAATTTCTTTTATTTTCGAGCAATGATTTATATGTGCCGGTAAGAAACGCTTCTTTAAACAATTCTTTCCTGATAGTTCCAATATCAAGTTACGATTACAATTTCAAAAGTTGGTTGATCGAATTCGGGCGTAAATATATTATTTCGATTCGTCCGCTTCGTTTCAATCCACCTGCTACCCATAATGTCTAAATAATGTTAATTCATCGTAATACAAAAAACCAAGACTTTTGGGAGCAAATTTGTATCCGAATTTAGTAACTCTGACCTTCAAATATAGCTAGGGTCAAGGGATTTTGTAGGGATAGGTAACAAGGTCATACATTTGTGAACCCAGGCGTAAAGGGACCGTATGGGTAGCGCGTTAAGGGTCGACCCTAGTCAGTCTGCACGGACCTGTCAGTCTGCACGGACTGTGCAGACTGACTAGGATCTAAACTTTTCGTTCTTGGCTCAATGTTTGACTTTAGAATGATTATTCTTTCTGAATAAAAAAAATAAATAAATAAAAGCGACCTCATGTTGATATGATTATTCTTTCTGTAAGAGAAATTTTGAAAATGTGACGCGTCACTCGAAAATGGACCATCTGGTGACTGCTTAAATTGATAGTCTAATAAAAATTTGTGAATCAATCAGAAATCGTTTCTTTTAAGTGATTACACATAAAGGTAGAATGAACACTCAAGAATCAGAAAAAAATTATCAGCAGCGAATTGTGTAGAACCTGGGTCAGCCTGAATAATCCACACAGTCTGTAAAAACATGCGTTTGAGGTAAAAGCTTTCGGAAAACATCTTCAATCAAAGCGCTAAAAGCGCTGAGGCCTGGTGTATAAAGAGGTAAGGTGACATTTGAAGGCATACACTGCAATTTCGAATCTTTTAAGCAAGGCTTTTTAGGCGACGGAAAGCAAGGGTTCCATTTACCTATATGGTTCGTAAGCCACATTCCGAACTCACTTCAAAGGAAAAAAATGTCGAACGGTATGTTCACTATATCGCGCTGAGTCTACCAAAAAGAACTAAGGTATAGGTTACTACGCCCGATACCCCTTTTGAAGACAGTCGCAACTCGCGTTTTTATAATTTTAGTTGAGTCGATTGGTTTGCTACTAGTCAGTCTAAATTATCCATTCGATAATTCCGTGCAACAATCGTAGTAATGCTGATTTTCTAGGGGCATAAGCTCGTCGGCTCTTTCTTTTACATTGAATTGAATTCCATAAGGAAGTTGTATTTTACTGTGGGAACACAAGAAATTGGTAGGATCAATTTCTCCTTTCCCACAATATGGTCCACCCTTTACCCATATCCCATTTTTTTCAACTTCTACCCTAGTTATATATATATATATAAAATTACACTCATGTTGATTGATTGTCTACAACCTGTTCCAAGTAGGCCCAGTCTAAAATTGTGTCGTCTGTTTGAGGATGGGACAAGGCTTTTTAAGTTTTTCTAATTTAGATTAATCCATTACGAGACAATTTTTTTAGACAGATCAAAATTGTAAAGGGTTGCAAATTAGGTACAATATGTGGGCAAATTAGTAAAAGTTGTAGCAGAAAGGGTAGACAATATCAGGGAGAAAGGAGAAAGTGTTAGTTAAGAGCATTTTCTTCTTTTCCCTATTAGCAAGGTCATCCGTCAAGATCAAATATAATAGATATGTATCTTTAACACAGCAGTGACTTTGGCAGTGGTAAGTAAGAAAATATCTGGTAAACATGATAAGGACAATATGAATAATCAAGGTAAAATTGACCTCGTGTATTACTTCGTCTATTAAGTTCCCTCGCCTTCAGCACTTTTAGTACTTTGATTTTAGCACGGCGTAGAGATATGCAAGCGCTGCGTTGAGCACACAAAACACTTCGTGTAGCACAAAAATAGATGACGTATACCTATTTTTTTGCACGCGCGTGAGCACAAAAAAGCTACGTAGTACACACGTTGTTCGGTTTTTGACTCGATTATCTTTTTCCTAGACAATTTCCAGGATACAGGGTTGTTTCCTATGGCCTGCAAAACCAGGCTAAAAATGGTACGTCGCATTGCACGTAAACGGACGGGAGACGTACGAGGGATGGCCCAGAAATTCGTATAATAGCAATATTACTTTCGTGTAAGCAGCTTATTCAGTAATAATTTGTTGAGTGTGCAGTTTAGTATTTACTAAGAGCATATATACTCGTATGTTATCACTTTTGCAAAATTATATTTGGCAGTCTTAAATCCGTTACCACAGAAACATGTGTATGCTTGGGCGGGGCAGGAGGGTGGCGTTAAAGATATTGAAAATATTGTTAATCAAATATTCTGCAAGTGTTTGTAATCTTAAATTGAAATTTCTTGGTAGACGCAAAAAAGTAAACGATTGCCTTTTTTCAAACATTGTTTTGGAAGTTTTTTTTACTAATGCAGAGTAATTTGAATGATACTGAATATTCGAGAGAATATTGACCTGACGTCAACACCAAAAGATGGATCCGTTTATTTTTCGAATTCCGCCATGATAATGAGTTACTCAACTAACCAACACATTTCAGATGTCTTACAAATATATAAGTATACGAAAAAAAGATTTTTTTCTTAAGTTATCTCACAGATGGTAAGAGGGTCAGGTTATAAAGGAGAAATAAGAATGGTCTAATGAAGTTTCAACAAACGTAGTCGTCTCAAATAATTCTCATTTTTTCCAAGGTCCTGCATCTGCGTCTTCAAAGGGCTAGAAATACTATTCATATAGAAAATAAGCCTGTGCGTGACATTTTAAACAATTTGAAATGTTCGTGAGGGGTGTGCATTGAGTAGCGTAGACAGCTACATACTGTATATAAAACCGGATGGTCTACAGATACTTTGAGACCTTATCTACCTACTAAATGCACAGTGAAAACTCTGACCAAATTTTTTTAGTGTCAAACACGGGATCTGTGGATATTTTGGATAACGTGAAGGATTATTATATTATAATATAACTGACGTTGTCGAAGTGAAATAATCCCGTTGAATATTTTTGATATTACACGGGTGTTATTATACTAGTGGAATAACTATGCAAATGAGCTCAGAACGAACAGTAACGCTACATTGTAACCACGAAAATGACGTCATAATCTATGTTTTGTGACGTCATTTTGAAACGGCGCTATAAATTTCGCGGAAATTGAAACGTTGAATATCAAGAATTTTGACGATTTTTCGCTAAAATTCGGGTCATATTATAAACAGAATATAAAATTTGTGCTCATAAATTACAGAATTTATTAAACGCGTCATCTAAAACAGATAAAAACTCGGCGCAGCCTCGTTCTTATCTGTTTATAGATTATTCGTTTAATAAATTCGGTATTCCATGACCACTCATTTAATATCCTCTATGTAAACAGGTACAGAAAACATCGGATTTAAAGACTCAAACCTGCGGATGCATAGGCTTGTCAGAGTCTTTGCTTCGCACGTTCTGAAATCTCACACACAGGCTCAATTATAAATAAATTTGATTCCAAATGGAATGTGGATACTTTGGTATCCCAGCCACAGAAAGGCATGGGAGCAAACGGAGAAAAGAGTGAATAATGACGTTGCATTAATATTTTGACGTTTTTTCTCCCCCCCCCCCCCCGCCTACGCGTCGGATATATGCTTTAAATTAGTCACTTAACAGCCGCTATCAAACTTAATCATTCGAAAATTTCCACATTTATTACACAGATGTTGCATTAAATGAATATTTATTTTTTATTTTCATTGCCAACTTTCATTTAGTTTTAAAACCCATTTTACGAACTTATGGATCAACCATCGTAGCTTTTTAAACGTTTGTACGTGTTTTTGCATCCTGGTGGCTCAATACTTTATTTGCGAGAGGGATCTCATTTATAGACTGACTTGAAATTCAGCAAAAATATTATGTCAGAATTCAGGCCCAGGTTTTTCTCTTAGCATTGATATCACATGCGATTGAATCACACTGGAGGCTTTTCTACAAGTCATGTATTATAATCTATAAAATAAAGTCGGAATATGAGATGATATCGTAAGGGATTGTAATCAGCTAATCTCGCAGACTGTTTTGTCAGCCTGAACGCAAGGCTGGTTACATAATTCGCTTTCGAGAACATTGAATACATGTACATAACTTTTTTCACAAACCGCTACTCAAATCAAGGACAGGCTAAGTGACCGATGAAAAAGGTTACATTCTTCAAACACTAGCCATTTAGTTAATAAGTATGATGTCTAAAGAATAAAATGACAATCATTTGGGCCGAAAATTTGACTGAGTGATTGATTGTTTACTAACTGGCTGTCTAATTGACCGACCAACTGACTGGCTGACTTGACTGGTTAATAGCGGGCTCGCTTGTCGGCTGGCTGGCTGGTTGGTTTGTCGGTTTGTTGTTTGGTT
This sequence comes from Fragum whitleyi, assembly GCA_948146395.1. Classification (NCBI taxonomy): domain Eukaryota; kingdom Metazoa; phylum Mollusca; class Bivalvia; order Cardiida; family Cardiidae; genus Fragum; species Fragum whitleyi. Next base: position 32,854,263 of record OX411559.1, on the reverse strand, counting down.
GAAAGGAAAGGGAAGTAACCTGTTTGTCATTTGAAAATATTTTGACGTCCATTTAAAAAATCAATATTCAGCTTGTTAGCTTTCCGCTTAAAAGTGCGAAAATTGCAAATTAATTCCCGCTTTGCACGTGCACTTGAGTGCAAAGCGGTGAATAATTGGCAAACTATTTGCAACGTTTTGACATCCAGAACGCCAAACCCAGAAATCAAAGCCATGAAAGTATTGAAGGTGGACGTTTCGGGTTGCATTGTGGTAAAAATAACGAGACGAAAAAGGCAACTTTACAAATAAAAACATGCATATGATACATTTAAAAAGTTTCGACCCAAGTTCGGCAATTTTCAATGTAAATGCACCATTTTTGTTGTTGTTGTTGTTGTTGTTGTTGTTGTTGTACGTTAAATTTACTAATTTATCATTAATACTTATAAGCACATTCTAAGCTACTTTTAAACTTAGAGTATTTCAAATTACATATGAAGTACACACTTGAAACAAAAAGAGGATCGGGGGTCCTGATTGATTGTGTGACCCGCCATTCAAAAAGGAACGATATCGGTATTGCGAGAAAGATTTTTGAAAATTTGAACTCTGGTTGACCGATCCTGGAAACAATCTATTTTTAAAATTCTTTTTCGGTGGTCACTTTTTTGCGTGTCGGGTAATATATATTCAAAAGAATGAGTGATAAATAATAATAAAAAAAATGGTGTTAATACCATATTCCATTCGAATGGTGAACCGTAATCATAGGCTTAACAAAAGATTGTCACATGGATAGTTTCCTTTTTCATCTCGTTATTTTAACCACAATCCCCCCAGAAACGGTCACCTTCAGGACTTTCAGTGCTTTTATTCTTATATAAATATAGTACTCACATATTCCACTCAGATAAGCGATATAGGATAATAGGATCCGCAATTATGCTCTATGAGACTAAATCTATCTGTGATGTTTTCGGTAATTATTAATGAGCATGTGCGTGACATTTCCAAAGATTTCATATGTAAAGATATAATGCTGCCTATATAACTACTAAATGCAATAATTATGAGTTAATGAGAGCCCGTAAAGCAGCTGAGACCCATTTTTGGTGAACGTTTTCGTTCACCAGTCTAATTATTCTATAGAGCACATTGCGAAGACTCTGGTCAGACTGCGCGAATGTCTTCGTTTTAGGCACTTGCGAAAATGTTGGAAATGTTTTTCACAATCTCAAATGGCATTCACGGTGCACAATAATTCATATCTTCGTTTTAGGCACTTGCGAAAATGTTGGAAATGTTTTGCACAATCTCAAATGGTATTCACGGTGCACAATAATTCATATCTAATGTTGGATAATCCTCGCTTTTCCAGTACCCTTTTCACTTCGTCCAGGCAGCACCCACCATGTTTTCTTCCTACAAACACACTGTACAGCTGAGCTCCGACGATAATATTTTGATTGAAATGGCGTAGTCTAATTGCTACTTGCATTTTAAGTTAAAGGTAAAGTAGCTAGTTCGGATATTATTTGAAATGTATGCATACTCACTTCTTATATAGTCGACATATCTATATTTACAAGTTGAAGCGTCGCTGGGTCACCAAAACCTCGTAACTTCGGCTTGAATTATTACTTAAACTACGCCTATTCAATTAAAATATGATCGCAGCCCCAAATTTATTCACTTTTGTCAAACGTTAGTTTCCTTTTGGAAATTTGATACTGTTATTATCTAAACTGTTAACAATTATAAGTATTTCCAACAAACTTTCAATAGGAATCAGTGCATGAAAAAGTATAATATTGTAAAGCAAACTCGCGAAATTACGTCACGGTTGAACAACGCCCTACCAGGTGAAAAACTAACGACTATAACAAAAGTCAACGTCGAATTATCAATGAGACATTGTAAGATTCATCTCCTAATCATCATCGAAAGTTCACGTGCCCTTTCGTGCCCTAAATCTTTAACACTCACCTTTATCAAGCCGTGACTAAAGTTTAATCATGTCAAACACGGGATCTACGGAAATTTTGGATAATGTGAAGGATTATTATGGTAAACAAGTTCAGAAAACTGCCGATTTGAAGACTCAAGCCTGCGTCTCGACCGGCAACCCCGTCACGTGGGACATCAAGGCAGCCCTAGCCGAGGTTCATGAGGAAGTTTGTAACAAGTAAGCTTTGTGTGTTTGTTGTTGATGATGATGATGTTGTTGTTGTTGGTACAATTCTTTCTGAAAATGTAGTTATATTAGAAAATAATTAAAGAATTGGCAGTGTATGATGCGTTAATTTTGAAACCGGTCCGACATCGGGCACCTAGCCGAGGTTCATGGCAAAGCTTTTAACAGAAAGCTCGTAACCTTCCGAAATCCACCAGCAGAAAGAAATGACGTAATAAAACGTCACATTGACGCCGAAAAAGGGTATTATTCCGTGATCCCGAAGAACCACGAGGTCGTCTACGGAAAGCCGTAATCGGCCGATCCAAAAAAAATTGCCACGGTGGCGCAGTTTCAATCTTAAGCTGATGGACCCGTATTAGTTTTGGAACTTATGATCTGTAACAATGTTGACCGAGGTTTCTGAATGAAAATCATTGGGAATCCTCGGTTAACACTGTTAAAGTTCGTTACTCCCGATACGCTGCGGAACTATAACGGGTCCACTACCTTAAATATGACCTGTACAGCGTAAGGGAACCAACGATGCTATACCGAATCCCCGTTCGCTAGCTCTGTGCTTCTACACCATGAAATCTTTGTAAAACGTTATCCGATTTGCATATTTACGAGGGTTGTCTGAGAAATGTGTGACTTTTTTTTTATGTCATTCAGACATTTAGCCTTTGATCATAATAAAATTTATGAAACACTTTATTTTTACAAATCTATTAACCTATATTTTCTTATTCTACCGGGTTTTGAACCTACGCGAATACGGCAACGACGCTAATTCTGCAAAGTCCGACGGGTAAAGAACGTGTTCTCAAATGTCAGATAGCTTCATGTGTAATTTGACCAACGGTTATTTTTCTTTCTTTTCGTTCTCTTTTTTTTGGGAGGGGGGGGGGCGTAATATAATAGATAAGGACGAGTTAAAAGAATTTGGTTATTAATTCACACAAATTTGATATAATATGACCAGAATTTTTGCGATGAATGTGTAAAATTCTTGAAATATTTTTACATATGAGCCTTTCCGTGACATTTCAAACATTTTCAAATATTTTCAAAGCAAAGACTCTGACCAGCCTCTGCATCCGCATCCGCACAGTCTGACCAGAGTCTTAACTTTGTATTTTGTAGAAAGATAAGGTCTCGAAGTATCTTAAGACAACCGCTTTGTTTTACATTTACAGTATGTGGCTGTCTGCGCTGCTCAATGTTCTTGGCTCACGCACATTCCGAATTATTAGAAATATCAACGCACATGCTTATATTTTTCTGGCGTAACTTTGGCCCATGACGCCGTTTGTAAAATGACGTCATCTTACCAATTGATGTCAACGAAAATAATATGGCATTTACGCTATAAGCTTATCAATTCGTGTATAACCATTCCACTAGTGTAATAACAATTGTGTAATATAAATATTCGCATGATCTTTTTTTAAGTTTTACAGCATAATATTAGATATTCATTTAATTAATACCGATTCGTTTTAATGATAAGATTTTTGTGTCTTCGGGAACCAACCAGGCGCTTTCAAATTAAGGGCAACCAATAAAATCACGGAATTGTTTGATCGATTTGAATGATATTGTCTTGAATTATATTGTCGGGCGCTTATATTGAAAGAGGGTTCACTATTGAACAATTTATCAACTTTTTGAACGAATTGAGAGAGTGTTTCGAATTCTATGAATAGGGTATTAAGTGAGAGATTCGGACTAATTTGGTCAGGATTTGTGTCAATTTAATTCTGTTCTAAACCGTTTTCAACTTTTCAAGCTTTTGGCTTATGCTATTTTTTTTCGCTGAAAGTCGATTTAATACTTTTGGCAATTAAATTTCTCCGCTATGTACATCTGTACTTGCTGTTCAGTGAAGCGTGGAAAAATTCCGATGCATTTTATTGTTATTGGTTTGCACATATGAACCCCTGTCACGCAAAAAGGACCATATGGGAACTCCGTGAAGTAAATAGTCCAAGGCGAGGGGATTTCGGTAGAGGTCAACCCGCGGGAGGTCATATTTCAACGATTTTTTCATGGTATGATTGAATGATTATTCGTAGTTCCAGTAATTCACCTAAGGGCTTACAATGTTGATCCTAGCAAGCCTGCGCATCCGCGCAGTCTGGCTAGGATCAACACTTCACGCTCTACCCAGACGGTCCCTTTTTTGCCCGACTAGTCGCATATGTGTTATTTGATGTATATATAAGAATAGCTATAAAATAAAATTGTTATAAAATGTTAAAACTGTTATATTTCACCAAATTTTTCATTTGTTACCGGTCCCGCTAAAAAAGGGACAAATGGGAAGTGCGATTTTATTGCCGCGCTTCGAAAGATAAGGGGCCGTCGAAGTTGGCAAGCCGTCGGTCTTTCAATCATGAGTTAACGACCACGTTCGATCCCCGAGGGTCGGCACACATTATTGTCGAATTTTGTCTCCCGCAAATGGGTTGACAATCGTAAACCTATCTGAGATGAGTCGTGGTATTTGCGAGGAAGTATTATGTTTGTTTGTTTGTTTGTTTGAATGGGTTTAACGCCGCTTTCAACAATCTCGCAGTTATATCGCGGCGGTCCGAGTACCTAACAATGGATTCCTGGTATTTCTTTCACCTGTACTACCATTACACCCTTTCCTGGCCTCCGATTGCTATCTCACATAGGTTTACGATTATCTACCCGTTTGTTAGAGACAAACGTCGGAAAGGATAAATGCCGCCACCGGGGATCGAACCCACGACTTCCAGATTGGGAGTCTTATGCCTAACCAACTGCGCTATGGTGGCGGCGGCGGAAGCATTATGTACCAGGAATCTAAGTTTTTATGGGCTCTAGCAGCCGCGATCTGATTAAAAACTTGTTGAAAGCGAAGATAAATTCAAAATAAATCAAACGAAACCGAAAATCTAAGGATGAGTGGTGTATATGTACTGTGTTGTCCGTTTTTCAATCCAAGTTCTATTCTGTCTGTCTATCAGCAAAAACTCACACAAAGGAACATGACAATTGGAATCACTGTGACGTTATGCTAACAAATGCTCAACAATGTTTATTAAGTTAACACTTTCATTAAAATGTAATTTTGAAAAATTTATTTCTTCGAGTTTGAATTATTTAATGAAAACTGTCTCCGATAAAAGGCGAAAAAGCTTATTTTAGATTGAATTGTCACTGTCCGCGCCTTCGTTAGTCCTTGATTTTTAGTGGTCGCCATCATAGCGCAGTTGGTAACTCATCCGACTCCTAATCTTCAAACATGGGGCCACGGGTTCGATCACAGGTGGCCGGGCACATCCTACTCGGCATTTGTGAATGGCCAGATCGGATAATCGTTTACAAACTGACCTTTAGAAGCTTGAGGCTATGGAAGGATATGGTGGTTGTACAGATAAGAACTTCAAAAATCAATCCAATCAAAGCCTTTCTAAATCGCCCAATCAGCGCTCCACAGTTATTCACTCCAAGCACTCAATCCAACCATTCAAAATCGCCCCAAAATTACAAAAAATGACGAGATTAACAGCGACATTCAAAATAAAATCGGTAGAAAAATCACGATTTCACTGTCATAATTGAATTTCGTAAGCGCAATATCCGTTTGTGAAGACACAAAATACTATTCACATAGCCTTTATGCATATCTTATTAAAGGGAGCATTGAATATCGCTAATTTTGTTCATCGTGAGCAAAATTAGCGATATTGGATTACCTCCCTTTTATTTCACTCAAAACTCGGCCCACATACTCATTGAATTTCATTTCAAAATAATTTCAAAATCGTTCATCTTGTCAGTTTCAACATGTTCTGAGCTGTACGAGAACGAGAAATGTTAGGAACCCATTGTCAGGTGCTCAAGCCACCGATTTATGCCTAGAAACCTTAAGACGCGGCGTTAAACTTGAAACCCAAGCAGATAAATACTGTGGCAAAAAAAACAATCATTTTTTATCATGGCAGTCTTAGACATTGTGTTCTTTTTGATCGATCAATTTATTTTCAAACCATTAAAACGGACGGACCATCACAATTTTGGTAAAGTGAAGGGAAGTGAATGTTGATCCTCGATTGACTTCAAAAACAGCGTTTTTACAGCTTAAATAAGTTGTATATACGATTCAGGTTTTGAAACCTAGCTTGTAAAATTTCGTTATCAGTTAAAGTTACATAAATTGTTGAAGTCTGATCATTATTTTTTCGGTCATGTCTACAGACAGCGATCAAAAGATTTTGGATTCTGTGAAATATTATTACGGAAAGGAATTAACATGTTCGGCAGATTTAAAGACGCCGGAGTGTATTTCGTCCGGCAACGACATGACGAAGGCGATGAAGCAAGCCTTGTCGGAGGTTCACGAAGAGGTCACAAATCGGTACGTTCTATTCAAGTGACGAAATACTGTGTATTTCAATCGGTTATTTCCGTGAAAGTGATATTTCGATGTGACGGGTTTTGCCTGTGCAGCATTAACTTACTGTACAATGTAGGCCCCTATGTGATATAATAGCTCAACAGCTCGAGCATTTTATCATTTATTCCGGATCTTGAAAGACAGCTTAATATTCTTAAAACAACAAGAGGCCCACGAGGGTCTGGGTCCTTTTCGCGTAATTGCACCAAATGGCAAAAAAGTGTCCATGATTGTTAATTCAGGTGAGCGATTAAGGGCCACTATGGCCCTCTTGTTAAGAGAATGATCCTTTTCGGGATGGTCCAACATTTCGACAGAGTTTGAAGACAATCAGATTAAAAATGTGGACGCTAGGGCGTTAACAATCAAATGATAACGGCGGACGTACAGATTTACGTACGGAAAAGGTTTCGCTATAGCTCTTCTGACCGAACGTAGGCATCGGTAAACGGTTCTCTTATAAAAATACAAACTGGTTGCATACTCGAACTTTTCAGTGACGTTTATTTTTCATAAAAAAAAAGAAAGATGTAAAAAGAGATACAACTCCGAAATTAGCATATGATTTAGAATGATGTTTTATTAAAACGTCCGCCATTCAGGTTAGATTAACATTTTGAATTATCGAAAGGAAATGTAAATAATAGTATCATGAATTTCTTTTGCATATTTCTATCTCTAGATAGCCTATGAGATGGCAGTATCGTGACAACTATCATGATAAAATCAAGTGTAAGCTTATTTCATCTTCTTGGTATGGTGGTATTTATCTGCCACATGATAGCAGTAGGATATAAATGTGAAAAAATGGTGCGAATTATATGCCTTGCGTTCAGGATGACAAAAAGGTGCCAACAGTTTGCCAATTATATCCCGCTTTGCACGTGCACTTGTACAGTTTTATCATCCTGAAAGCATGACTGTTTTTTTTGTTTGTTGGATTATGTCGCTTTCAGCGAATAACAGTAAAATCGCGACGGCCCCGTCGGCGGCACATGTTCTGTCCGAAATCTTTCTACCACCAATGGGTTGATGATAGCAAACCTAAGTGGGACAGTAGTTGGAGGCGAGGAAAGGGTGTAAAGATACTAGATAGTACTTGTGCAAGTATTACAGGGAATCCAATGTAAGATGCTCCAGCGCCTGCGATATGACTTAAATTTTTTGAAACCGCGGTAAACTCGACTCAAAAATAATACATTTTGGGATTAATACTAAGGTAACCTTGGTTTTCGTTTCAACCATGTTTAACTCAGGCTATATCTGCCCACCCCTCATAGGTGTTTAAATATCAAAACATTCGCCCATTAATGGAGGACGTAATCACGTGTGTCATTATGTCTTGATAAAATTTACTTGAAGATTATGCAATGATAGTGATTTAATTTCCTGGAAATCCCTTTTTAGCTCGGCTGTTTTCGGAGAAAACCCGAGGTATTGCTATAGCCTCCGTGTCGTCGTCGTTGTCGTCGTGCGAAATCTTTGACATTTTGTTATATCTCTGGTTCTACTGAAGGCATTCACTTGAAACTTGGCACACATGTTTACAATCAAAAGAGCAACCTATACTATCAAGGGGGAAACTCTAGATGCATTTAGTGCAAATAATGCCCCCTTTTCGACTTAGATATTTTCCCACCATCCAGCACTCGACAGCCGAGCGTAGGCACCCGTAGGCGGTGCTCTTGTTTTATCCTGATAACTTTCAATTAAATTATCATTCTATAGCTTTCTCATGGCTAAATGCAGAAATATATCACCATTGAAACAACAGTTTTGCAATATCACAATTTTGTTTATTTAAGATATTATGGCTGCGGCCTGGTTATACCGGAAGTCCTCGAAGGAATGAATGTCCTTGACCTTGGAAGCGGAAGTGGGCGAGACTGTTTCGCAATAAGTAAGCTGGTTGGTCCGAATGGTCACGTGACTGGAGTTGACATGACGGATGAACAGGTGGGAAATTTAAGGTAGTGGACCCGTAATAGTTCCACGACATTTCGGCTGCATGTTCTTTCACAATGTTGACCGAGGTTTCCTAATGAAAATCATTAGGAAACCTCGGTTAACACTGTTAAAGTTCATTACTTCTGAAACGTCACGAAACTATTACGGGTCCACTGCCTTAGATGATAATTTGAACATCCATATTGGCTTTTCAAGCCGCGCGAAATTTTGTCTTCTGAAATATAGCATTCAACAATTTGTACCCTAGAGAGAATGAAATAGATTTAATCCCAAAGAAATACAAACACACATTTTAATCACATCTGAAATGCTTTGCTTTTTTCAGAGAAACCATTCCTTGTTTTGAAGATTAAAATGTTCGTGACTCGTTTAGGAATTGGACGCAAAGCGGGCTATAGTTAATAACATCGTAAAATTGATATTCATCTCAATCAAAACCAATTGCCCATTCATAGCTCCATACATTAATTCCAAACACTCACTGAAAACCCATTCAAAAACGCTCAAATAGGCTAAAAAAGATAAGATCAACAACTACATTCAAAATAAATATAGCTAGAAAAAACGCGATTTGACGGAAATAATTGAAATAGTAAAAGTCTGATTGGTTCTTTGAGAAATAGGAAACTATTTATAGAACTTGTATGCATATTTTAATAAAGGGAGGAAATAAATATCGCCTGAAGAAAATGAGCTATATTGCTTTACCTTCTTTGAATTTCTTTCAAAACTCGCTCCTTGCACTCATTCAATTTCCTTGTAAAACAATTCAATAACCATTCAACTTGTCAATTACACGATGTTGTTAACTGTATCATGTTAAAATGTTGTCAACTCTTCGAATCCTGAATGTAGTCCCGGCGTATTTTAAATACGATTTCCCGCCATTTTGGTCTCAATCTGTTTCATGTATAGGCGACTTGTATGCGTCGTAACTACTACTCCGAAAAGCTGTAGTTACGGCGTTTCGGTCGCCATACAGTGATTTTATATTTGTTTCAAGTCATTTACTATCAAACATTTTGTTTGTAAAACATTTGTGCCTCCCACAAAAGCAGGTCAATTGCCTTTTCTTTGTCAATCAACAAAGGACAATAACTCAAAAAAATATGATGAGATGAGTTATGGTTCTTTAGTACTGCACTTCTCCTCAATGAGACCTATCTTCCGGTGTAGTTTCGTGATTATAGCTTGCATATTTTTTAGAGATAATCCCCGGACATAAAACGGTCTACGGAAGGACGGACCGACCGGCAACTACAAAGTAATATACCCCCTCTTCTTTGATGGGGGGGGGGGGGGGGGGTTAGGGGATGGTTAAATTTGTAGATAAATAACGTTTAATAATTGAGGGATGTCTCATGACAGAGGTCACGTGACGGGACAAGCGATCCATCACTTACTATAAGGCAATCGGCAGAGGAGCATAATGTCTCGACACTAAGGGGAGTCCGGGAGTTCGAGACTCCTTATTTACCAGTTTGGACTCTTTCCGTCGGCAAGTAGGGAGTCCGATGGACTCCAAGGGTCACATGAAAAACAAATACACAGGGCAGTTCCCTGTTCAACCCTTGTCAATACTATAGATCTTTTCACTACAAAGTAGCCGCCGTCTTAGCACAGTTGGTAGCGCGTCGGGCTATTAATCTAGAGGTCCCGGGTTCGATTCCCGAAGGCGGCATTCATTCTTTTCTACTAGTAGTCTCTCACCAATTGGTTGATAATTGTAGACCTATGTGAGATAGCAGCAGGATGCTAGGAAAGAATGTGATGGCTGTTCTGGTGATAGAAATACCAGGAATCCATTGTTAGGTGCTCCAGCCGCCGCGATATAACAGAAAAAAATGTTGAAAGCGGCGTTAAACTCCATTCAACCAATCAATTTACAACAAACAATGTTGAAGAAAACATTTTCTTGCATCTCATTGAATTTGGAAAAGAAAATCCTCTTCGGAACAACATTGTGGAAAATAAGAAATTGCTTATAACAAGCAATTTCTTCTTTTCCACAATGTTCTCCCATTATGAAAATTCGGATTTCGAACTTTGAGATTGGACTCCTTGATTTCATGTGATTGGACTCCGTATTCTCATGAGTTAGTGTCGACCCCTTCACGCAAGGCTTTTCTTTCTCTCATATTTCAGTTAGAAGTCGCCAACAAATATATACAATACCACACAGACAAGTTCGGGTACAAAACGCCGAATGTGAAATATGTTAAAGGATATATTGAGAAACTGGCCGAGGCTGGAATAGAAGCGGGTTCGATGGATATTATAGTGTGAGTTTTAAACCAGTATTCGTAGGTTTAGCGAACAGAATATCGTAACTACAGCTTGGTTGTGGCATTTTTGTCTCCTACAGACGTTTTTTTTTTTTTTTTTTTTTTTTAACCTAAAATGTTTTTCGGAGTCGAATGTAAATTATATAAAAGGATACGTTTAGAAACTTGCCGAGGCTTGAAAAAAAAGCTGACTTAATAGATATTAATGGATGAGTTTTACACTGGAGTTTATAGGCGGGCAAACAAAAAAAACATAACTAAGGACTGGTTAAATCTAGTTATTGCATTTTGGTCTCCTATAATCGATTTTGTACCTAAAATGTTTCCCGAAGTCGAATGCCAATTATGTGAAAGGATACATGATTGAGAAAATAACCGAGGCTGGAATAGAAGCTGACTCAATAGATATTAATTTTGTGAGTTTTGAACTGAAGCTTGTAGATGGACAAACAAAATACCATAACTGCAGATTGAATAAAGCTGTAGTTATGGTATTTAAGTCGCCCATTGATAATTTGTTTTACCTAGATTTTATGATCACCCTGAGCCCGTCGTCCGTCGTCAACAGTCTTGAAAACTTCTTTCCCTGAACCACTAGGCCGATTTCAATGAACATTTGCCAAAATGTACCTATGGTAGCCCTCTTTAAGAATTGGGCACAACGTTTTGATTGGCCCTTTAATATGGGCGTGGTAGAGCGGGACATTTTTTAACTCTGAAATCTTTGAACAGACGCATTATTTTTCAATGCGTAATTTTAATGAAAAGGTTCCAATGTCAATGGGTTGATTTTAAATTGCAAATTGCTATTTAAAACCGAAGTTCTGCGTAGATTGGGGTTTAGACCTGGATGTGACGCTTTGTTTTCCTTTTTTTAAATCTTTCATTATAAAAATGTTTTATCTTGTTTGGTTTCTAGATCTAATTGTGTTGTTAATCTGTCACCGGACAAGCGAGCAGTCTTGAGTGAGGCATATCGAGCTTTAAAGGTAAGATATATGTATGTGACCCGTCACGCGAGAAGGAACCATGTGGTAACGCCTTTAAATAAAAGAAAGAGAATGGTTCGATAAGAGGTCAAACGTCAACCGGAGGTCGCTTTTCAAAAATCCGTACACAGGAAGGTAGATCGATTATTTTGAATTCAGAAAATCAGCAAACTGCTTACCGTTTCGAAACTATTCAGGCTGTGCGAAATGCGCAGACTGACTAGTGTCTACACTTTAGGCACTACCCAGACGGCCCAACTCGGGAACCTTCGACGATTGTATAGCGAGCGCACATTAACTTGAACCTAACCTTTATGCAGAATAAATAATTAGGCTCATGAATACAATTCCGAAGATACTTCGGCACGTGGTGATCAAGCATGGACAATCCATTATATTGTATAAATACAGGTATGTGTTGACTTAATAGTCTACCGATATACAGGCACCAAGTCATGGAGCAGACGATTCACTGCTAATGAGAGACTATAAGAGGAGATTTCATTTCCAGTCAAAAACATAAATTGCATTTTTAACAAATTCGAAAATTTGTATTTTTTTCACCCGCATCTAGAAATAATTAAATAGGAGACCCAAATTATGTATTGATTCACAAGGTAATGGGGGTGACTAAATGTTAGCGCTACAATAAAAGCACGGACGATAACGGATTAACAGAGCGAACACGTGCATTCCAACTTTACTTTTGAATTCCGCAGGTTAGTCGTGTTTTGCCGAAGGGAAACGACCGATATTTAATTCATTTAAATCACAAAGGCCAGGTTTAGGTCAATATGCTACCACTATACAGAATAGACATTATACGGTCCCTTTCCGCGTGGCAGGTCACCACTTTTTGTCGTCGTTTGAAGATGAGAATAAAAATTTCAATTTCAAAGGTAGCAAATACGTAACGCGGCCTGGCGTGTAAAAACAGTGATCTTTCGCGAGGGCTTGTTAAAAAAATATAAATATAAAGCGCGATATCATGGATCCGAACCTGACCCCTATTGTTTAGATGAATAAAAGTCTAATTATTCCTACTCGCCTTTGCACGTGATTTCATGGGAATAAATAACAAACGGTATTCATTCTAAAATATATTTTGTTAATTGATAAAATATATCGATAATTGTTATTTAAGCATTTTTTCCACAGAGGTCATATTGGGGTAAAATAAACCACGGTATACTAGAGTGCAATAATAAAACTTTAGACTATGGGCTACTGGGACCCTGTTCCCCCCCCCCCCCCCCCCCCCCCCCGGGGGGAATTTTGTACACTATGATTTTCTGAAAGGTTCATGTATAAGCAACATTTTAAGACATGTTAGCACCCTGGCGAGTGGGGCTTTTGTAAGATACGTTACTTTGAAATCACCCACCCTAGATCCTTATTAAATGCTACATTTTGCTACCATTTTCTGAAATTCTTTGGGCAGATTGCGATTTTTAGTACTGTCTCATACACGATTCTTGAGTATGAGTGATAAAACATCCACAGAATCCTGTATGATTCAAGAAAATACGTGAAATATACGTTACAATTACAAAATTGCTTCTCAATATTCGCCTATATAAAGATATTGGCATTTAGGTGCCAAAAAAATTCAAAGTCAACACTTGTTGGCAAAATTCACAAAAAATATTATGAATTCGTGTTTAAATAGTTTATTTTGGCCTATATATTACGTGTTGTATACGTAGAAATGACAAGATTTGAGCACATGTCCTTTCAAACCTTTTATACCATGTCATTTCATATGCCGTTCATAAACAGAAAGAAGGAGAATGGCAGCTGCAATTTACTACTCTGATCATGCATAATAAAACAAGAATATCATTTAAAACGATATCCCTATAACAACAAATGCTTTATGTCTCTGGTGGAATGTTGTAGCATACGTTACCTCAAAATATTTTACCCAAACCCGCTAAAACTTTTTTTTTTATTTTTTATCATTAAAGGTTACAATACTTTGAATTTATAGCTCCCAGTTTTGCTTCTTAGAAAATGTATCGGTACTGAAGGCAAATGCGTGACCAACAAAAGTTCAAAGATCCCCTAGCACTAATGGTATTAATTTATAAAATTTAGACCTTGATTGAGAGGTCAATTTTTTATCTTTGAACAGCCAAGAAGGAAATTCTTGTTAAATGCTAGTTTTTACATATTGTCTTTTAGTATAAAGTGGTAAATCACACAAATTGAAGTTAGTATCATTTGAAGTATCCCATCTCACAAAGTTTAAAAATTTGATAACAAGATTTGAGATCATAATTTTGAAATAGCCAAATCATTTATACATGTATATCGAATTGTTGAAATCGAAATACGTACACCCTTCTAGATCATCACAGATCTTGATAATCATTTTGAATTAGAAATTACAAATATTTATTCAATAAAAATACTGGCTTTTTGATAGATATGGATATGTATTTTGTGTTCTACTATACCTATTGTTTAATTTCATCAAAGGGAAATACCTGTTCGGTGCAATTACATATCTATCAGTCACACAATGCAGCATGAACGCTAAAAGAATTTAATTAATTGAATTTTTTTTTCAAAATTACTTAGTTACTTAAGCATGTATATCATTTAGCTCTAATTTCGTGCATTGGTTTATTTGTTGCCTATAAATGTTTTGAAACAGAATAGCGTTGGTCATAGTCTAGTAACGTATGTTACCATTTGTATGAAACAAGTCGCAATTAACTTAAATGCCCTTCAGTGTCAATACTGTAGCCATTCAAATCAAAATCATTGTTTCTCTTTAGTTAAGATGGATTTTTGGTTTTACTGCAAGTTTTTCCAATTGTTTGTCAGGAATGTTGGCCAAGTAGTAAGAATTAAATTTAATGGTTAGCAGAAGAGTCTTGTACTTGAGCACATGAGAAAAACATGAGAGTTATGCCCAAGAAACACGAGTATATTGATTAGAATGGGCATTCTTCAATTCTTTTCTCTACTTTAACACGAATTGCATGTACATTTATATTGAAAGTCTTCCAGCAATGTCAAACGGGAATGCAAATAGAATGTTAAATCACCAGCCATTTACACATAAATACCTATAAAGCCCTTGTAAGCATGTGACTTACAGACCCATTATGCAATTTTCTTATTTTTATGAATCAAGTCTTGGGTTGTATTTGAATGAGGGCTTGATATTGATGAAATCCTTTTGCTTCAGCAATTTATCATAATTCTTTTATTGTTTCAGAATGTTAGATATAAAAGAAGTGCTAATTCTATCTAAGATATGCTTCTTTCTGCATAAAAAGTACTTATAGTTTGTATCTATTTCAAAGTTAAAGCATTTTTTAGCATCTTTATTTTACTAAAATCTTTACTTTTGTAAGAACTAATCATGTTCAAGAGAATTACAATTGGTGTGCATCTAATTGTCCTTTGGAAGCAGCAATTATGTTGGATTTTCTAAAAAAGGGTCTTTTAAATGTAACATATATTACTCTCTTTGATAGCTTAATCAAAATGTATATGGCAATGTTCTATTCATTTGAACATAATATGGTCATACTCATGTAAATTTCCAGTATTGAACTGAATTGTGCAGTTTCTTGGCAAAACTAGGATTTCATGCAATGTACTTTGCATTCAATTGGAAACAATAGAGAGCTATATGCTTCAAGGAATTTTCAGGCCATTTTAACAGTATAACATTCTTATCAAGGTGGCTTATACACCTAACCCTGAATTCCTTTTACTTACCGTACACATCATTCCATTCATCACATCATCCTTTTAAAGCCTCTAGCTGTTTATACAACGAAGATGAATGGTTATCAACTCGTTGTACTGGCTGATGAAACCTAGTGCCTATGATATGGAGTCAAATGCGCTACCAAATTCAATGTGCTACCAACTGGGCTGCGATCGTGATCAACTCTAAGAAATAATTTTAACTTTTCTGTACTAAATGGATAGAAATATTGCTTAAAAATATTGTAGGAACAGCTTTTTTCATCTATTTAGTTATCATTTTTTCACAATAAAAACTGTTTCTTATCATCAGAAGTAACGTATATAACTTGTGTTTTTATTCTAAAAATGTGAAAAAAAGTCTCAAACATAGCCGAAACCATAAGCTGCCTCAACATTGTGTTTGGAAGCTGCCTCAACATTGGGTTTGGTGCATTTCCTTAAACTATGATAGCGGCTCAATAATAATTATACCTATAAATAAGTGGTAACGTATTTTTCACGCTTTTAAAACCACAATGATTATTGAAATGATTAAAATTTATATGGATACCTAAAAAATACTTGAAACAGTTATGCTTTATAGTTGATTTATACAATGAGGGATTTTACAACAATTGCAATCAGATGAGATATGAAAAAGCCTATGATAATTGATCGGTAAATTGGTTACTTTAGAGTAACGTATTTTGCAAATAGGTTGATGGCCAGATGCATAAAAAAATCTCCCAAAGACCAGAAGCTTATAGAAAAACACAGTAAACAAAACATTAAGTAGAGGATTGATGAATATAACATTTCTTTTGAATACATTAAATTGAAATTTAAATGTTACGTATTTTACTCCCATGCATTGCTTGTATGGGTTATATTTTCAAGTCATAATATAAATGGGCTTCAAATACCTTCAGAATCACAAATATCATTAACAAAACACAATATCATTTAATTTTTCACTAAATTACAGGTAATTTCTATATTAAAACATACAACTAAAATTCTTATATGAAAAATTTATGGGTTGGTTTCTTTAAAGTAACGTATCTCGCATTTGCCCCAGTGGCCAGACTGCTAACAAGTTTCAAAATGTTCAATATTGCATAGGCTTCTAGAAAAGCATTGTTAACAATCTGCCCCATGGGGCAGATATGGAAAAATCATTTCTATCTATGTGCCTTTCTTTGAAATTCAAAAGTAACGTATTTTACTTCCACATCATGTCTTCAAGGGGGATTTATTTACAAAGTATTACTATGAATTTGCTCTACATACATTAAGCAACATAAATTTTGGTATTTAAAGATCACTTCTGATCATTTTGACTCATCTTTTCACTATACGAACCTAAAATCTTGTCTTGAAAATTTGATGGTTAATTAACTTTGAGGTAACGTATCTCACTAAAGCCCCACCTGTCAGAGTGCTAACAAGTCTCAAAATGTTCTATGTACCATGGGCTATCAAACAGACACTGTTAACAAAATTCCCAGTGAGGTAGGGATAGACAATTTATTTCTATATTCATAGTTTCTATGAAATTTAAGGATAACGTATTTTACTGCAATATCACGACTCTTAAGATGACCAGATATTTCAAAAAATTCCATAAATAGACCCTACAGCTAATCAGCAACACAAATATATGTATAAGAAGTCAACTTTTTGTCATTTTGACTTCAATTTTTGGGGTACTCTTTTAAAAAAAAAATCAAAATTTTGTGGGGTGTGCTACTTTAAAGTAACGTATCTTACAAAAGCCCCGTTCGCCAGAGTGCTAACATGTCTCAAAATGTTCTACATACCATGGGCTTTCAGAAAAATATGGTCTATAAAATTCCCCCTGTGGGGGGGGGGGGGGGGGGGGGGACAAAACCCATTCTGGCTCATGGACTATTCTTGCTGTTCATTCATGTTATAAAATTTTACCGATCTTATCAGAATTAGCAGACCTGCGCATGGGATAGCATAAGATGAACGCTTTCAGCGGGGAATTGTAAGGTACCAAAATCCGAGTCGTTCAGGACATTTCCTTATCCTGTACGATGGTCTAGACTCGTGTTGTTTTTCAGCTCCACTGATTTTTGGAAAAATAATCCGGGATATTGTTATGACCTTGGCGTCGTTCGCGTTGGTGCGAGCGAAGTTGTTGACGTGACAAACTTAAACCTTGACCAAATCTCTCTTGTTAAGGAAGGTTTATTCATGAAACTTCACATCTGTGTTCACCATCATACGAGCTTTCCAGAGCTATCAAGGGAAATAACTCTTATATATATTTTATAAGAGTTTAGCCCCTTTTTCGACTTCGATTTTTTGCATTATCCAGCACCTACTGTCGAGCGTTGGCACCCGTAGTCAGTACTATTGTTTTCTCGTTGTTTTAGGTTGGCGGTGAATTGTATTTCAGCGACATTTATTCAGACCGCGTTCTTTCAGACGAAATTAGGAAACATGAAGTTTTGTGGGGTAAGCAGGAACATTTAGAACACCATTTCAGCACATTTTACACTGGTGAATTGTCAATGGGTAACTTTTATTATCAAATACTGAGGCCGAGTGATATCTAGAGCATACGTACTCTTCATCGAAGGTCCCTAGTTCGATTCCCCAGAAGGACTATATTTTTTTATATTGGCGTCATCTTCTCCGTCCGTCCGTCCATCCGTCCATCCGTCCGTCCGTCCACTTTTCTTGTCAACGCATCTCCTCCTTAGTTTTTGGCTGGATCTTCTTGAAACTTGGTCAATGTTATCACCTCAATTGGTAGATGTGGATGAAGGAAGGATTTTATGGTTCGTTGATTATTACCTGATTTATGCCCCTTAGAAACTTAGTCTCACGGGCTTATTGCCTCAGTTATGCCCCCCTTAAAATTTAGTCTCTGGGGCTTATTGAAATTGCAGCCTTGTGAATGCAACTCTTCCTAAGTTTCTGGCTGGATCTTAATGAAACTTGTTGGATGTTATTACCGAAATTGGTAGATGAGCATGAAGTAAGGATTTTATGGTTCATTAATATTACCCTAAATTATGCCCCCTTAAAACTTAGCATCTGGGACTTATTGAAATTGCAGCCTTGTGAAGGCAACTCCCCCTTACTTTTTGTCTTGATTTAAATGAAACTTGGTCATTTTGAATTTGGTTCTGCCAAAATAAGTAGTGTCTACAATTATTTTCGTGAAACAGCAGCAAAGTGGCGGCGTATTTTGTGACTATGGCACTCTTGTTCTTTCATTGTCTTGAAGATTCTGCACGCGAATTAGCTGTTCTCTAAGAGGCAATATCGAGAATTATTGATTTAAGTTGTAAGAACTTGTTTAACAATCGATGTTACGTTAAGACCAATTATCAAAATCTAAAATTTAGTGGATGATTGCAAATCTATTGTAATTGACATCACATAATGTAAAAAGTAAAGCAAAAGACCACTCTCAACACTGTCCTGCATAGCTTCGTAGGTTTAAATACTATGTCAGGGAAGATCTTCTTTGGCTCAGTGGAAGAGCATTGGACTTAAAAACCAAAATATTTGAATATTGTTGTCCGCTTGGGTTCGAGGCGGGCTCACGACAGATATTTTTCAGCTATGCTTCGGTTGAGGACAGTTCGTTTATAACATGGGGGATCGTCTGGGATTGGCCATTGATCCATTTATGTCGGCAATGTACCGACTTTGTTACTTCAGAAAGCACATTTAATACTGTCTAAAAATGCTTATCGTCATCAATATATGATGACTCTTAAGGGGTTGTGTTATGGGAGACCACTCTCAACACTGTCCAGCATAGCTTCGTAGGTTTTAAATACAATCTCTGACACCTGCGTCAGGAAAGATCTTCTTTGGCTAAGTGGAAGAGCATTGGACTTGTAAACCAATTATTCGAATGCTGTTGTCGAGGGTTCGAGGCTGGCTCACAACGTATATTTTTCAACTATGCTTCGGTTGGGGACACTTCGTTTATAAGAAGACGCTTAGTTGCCGAGATCCGCCATGGGTCTCGGGAAATTTAATGTCTCATCCGAAGGACAAATGGTTTATTAGTGTGCCAGCCCGGGAATAGAACCCATAATATCAAACTTCAATTGTTTTTATTCAGGTAATCTACCGACTAAGCTAGTGTTTCATTGTTTATTTCCGTTTATTCATCGTCACTACTGTAGCATATGCCCATGTGAGCGACGCCGCGAGAAGACGGTTAGTTGTTACGGGAGATAGTGCAATGATACATGACGAAACTACTGTCGAGATTGGACATTATTCTTTAACGTGCTCGGTGTAAAGCACCGTCTTAAGGGGCCTCAGTTTAACGTCTCATCCGAAAGACAATTTGTTTGTTTGTGTGCCAGCCCGGGAATCGAACCCACGAGATCGATCTCCTAATGTTTTTGAAGTCCGATGCTCTATTGACTGAAAAAATCAGGCTGACACCAAGCTAACTAGCCCTTCGTTGGGGGTGTCAAAAACGGTGCAAACAGTTTTCCCATTATACCCCGCTTTCCGTACACTTGCAAATTGGAAAACTGTTTGCAGGCTGACAAACACTATACTTTTTACAGGTGAATGTATATCCGGGGCCTTATGGTGGGAGGAGCTATATCGACTAGCAAATGAGATCGGGTTTTCCGCTCCTCGTCTGGTGACGGCGTCCCCGGTTAATGTTGACAGAGAGGACTTCAAGAAAGTTCTAGGTAAAAAAAGTTTGCGAAACTCCATAAGTGTCCATAAACCCCGTACTTTTTATATTTTTATCCAAAACCCAACCGTTTAGATTGGTCTAAATATTTAGAATGTTATGCATTAATTGGCATTGGTATTGAAACTAAACTGAGTAAAGTACCGTTGTTGCCAACACTCGGCAGCTGATACAAATCTCCTTACTTTTGTATGAGTTTAATTTCGCTCTACTGTGACTTTTTTGCTGATTCACGAATTCGCGCTCGACGGACAGTATTAGCGTCATGGTTAAACTGGTAATTAAGACTTTCAAATTCCAAAAAAAAAATGAGCGTTCATGTATGTTCTGGCCACACAGTTACGCGGATTTATGACTCCGAGTATCTATGAATTCACGTTAGAGCGTATATTAGCTTCAATAAAACACCACGAACAATACTGGATTCTCAGTATTTGATAGTAAAAGATCAACAAGGGACACTCAATTGTAATTAACTTGATATCTATCAGTATAAATGTAAGGTTTTGAGAAAATTCGTTTTTAAGGAAATAAAACACGCCCATTGGCCATGATTTTCTAGATTTGAATTATTTGAAGGAATCTGATTGAACGTTTTCCAAGGAACATTTCTGTGAAATTTGTTTGAAATCCATCACGAAGTTTCTGTGGAAACATTTTTAAAGTGCAAGTTTACGGAAGGACACATTGCCGAAGGCCAACGGGCTTTCATAATGGTGACGTGTCCTTCCGTATAGTCCGTTTGACTTCTATATGGACCAACATTTCAACGAAAATCTCAGAAAATAATTAATGAAACGCATATTTTTCTTGTCATATCATTTTTCCAGCTAATACCATGACGAATTTTGTTTTTCAGAATTTTCGTATGTAAAATAATGATTTTGTCCGTCCGTCTACATGTTAACTTTCAGCATTTCATACCTACTTGTTACAGTAATAAACGGAACAGCGTATTGTATAACCAAAAATAGTACTGATTTGCATAGGGGCCGAGTCAAAAGAGTAAGATTTTAAGTGGATTGTATTACTATAAAATCGAGTTTTTCAATATACAATGTAATTAAGTTTGTCTAAGATTTTTGCTACCGTTGGATATCAAATCTGTGTAAATTCTCCCTTTCTTCAGAAACTGTTTGACCAGATAATTGATTATTGATTTTATTCATTCTGAGATGAACCCTATATTTACATGTTAAGGCCAATCAAAAAGCATTATTAAACGAAGTAGTCGTGAATTTTACGAGGAAAACTTAATGAAAAGGCGAGTACTAACGGTAAAAATCACGTGATATTTAAGTTTAAGATGACATGACCGTCGATATGCTAATTAGCATGTCCAAATAAGGAATAATGGACATTTCATCTGTCAAAAGTTTAGTATAAAACCACGTGTTTTTACTATATATGTTGACATTTTCTTACTATTGAACAGCCTCCATCACCCCTCGTGTTTAAGAACGGATAATGCGAAAATATTAACATTAACTAGATAGACAAAATCATTATTTTGAAATCATTTTATTTTCAAAAAATGTTTGTTGGAATGGTATTAAGCTGATATTACGATTTTACTACATACAAATCCTTTATTCAAACGCAATTTTATGTAATTGATGAAAAGGTTGGTCCATATAAAAGTCAAACGGACTATAAACTTCTCTTAAAAGTCGGCCAAAGGAGACAAAATCCAAATGAAACAAGGACCAAAATTTCATATCTACTTTTAATTCCACAGGAGACGCCAAATTTGTTTCCGCCACATATCGACTGTTCAAGCTACCTAAAGAACGAGCCAGTCCGAGACAGGCTATATATAATGGTGGAATCTCTGGGTTCGAATCTAAGCTGGACTTCGATCATCAAACACAATTTACGGTTAGTAATCTTAATGAAAAGGTTTTATTAATTGTTTGAAGAGAAGAAAACGAACGGGACGGAAGCTAAATATTACGATCTATGTTATGCGGGTAAGTCAAATGAGTTACAGTTGTGTACATCGTAAAATTGACATTCATTCCGATCAAAACCGTTCTAAATCGCCCACTCAGCGCTCCAATCATTCATTCCAAGCACTCACTCAAACCACACAAAAACGCTTAAAACTCACTTAAAAATGCGAAGATCAAAAACTAGATTCAAGTAATAATCGCTAGGGAAAAGCGCGATTTCACTGACTTTATTGAAGAATAGAAGCATATTATAGGTTAGTGAAGACATTAAACCTATATAAAGAACCTGTATGCATATTTTATTAAAGGGAGGTAATACATTTCGCTTCTTTTGTTCACCTTGAACAAAATCAGCGATATTGGATTTCCCCCTTTACTTTCATTCAAATCTCACTCCACACACTCGTTCAATTTCGTTCCAAATTCATTCCGATATCATTCAGTTTATTCACGATGTTCTTAACTGTAAGTTTTTCAGACGTGCCAAATGCATCGTGCGTAGACAAAATATATTATGACCTAAAGGAAACCCAGGACAGAATGAAAAACATTGTTTGAATACGTTTGTACATATTTTAAACTTTTTGCTTAAGAATTTGTCACATTTCGCAGTTGATATTTTATTTGTTAATGTGCCACTAACCTGCAGGTCAAATGACATTGGTTACGCGTAGGTTTAGCAAAGAACAAAAGATTCGTGTTAATGTTTACATCAGTTATACAAATACGTGCTTTCCTAGCCTTCAGCTGCTACCCCATTACCATTATCAATCCATTAGTGGGGGACAAATAATCGGAAAGCTTGAGTGACGCCGTCGGGGGATTGAACTCGTGACCTTAAAGATTGACATGCCTACGTGCTACCAACTGCGCTATGGCGTCTGGTAATCTTTTTTAACTGTTCATGCATGGATGCGATGATTATAAATAAATGCATTTATAAAATGACCTACGTCGCGGGAGTGAAATAACTCTGTTGAATATTTTTGATATTACAAGGGTGTTATTACACTAGTGGAAACTATGCAAATGAGCTCAGAGCGAATAGCAGCGCTATTCTGTAACCACAACAAGAGGCCCAAGAGGGCCTGTATCGCTCCACTGGCTTAAAAATCTCAAGATTTGAAAGAGAGATATTGAAAATAGAAGGTAATGAAAGTGAACGGCATTCAGAAGGAATTCCGACTTTTTTTAAGTTGAAACTTACTTATGAAGGAATGAACTTATTTAAGTAATATGTAAAATTACAAGGAAGAAAACTATTTAGATATCACTTTGAAACAAGAGGACTAGAATGGCCCTAAACCGCTCACCAGAATTTTATTGATCTCATGGATTGATGATCTCATCCAATCCAAATTTCTTGAACAACTTTAGAAGAGGGTCACCCTAGGAACATTCTGGTAAAGTTTCATTGAAATCGGCCTTATGGTTCAGGAGATGTCATTCAAAAATTTTGGATCAAAAAAGTCCTGCCCTGCCACACCCATATTTAGGGGGTCGATCCTATTTCTTGAACAACTTTAGAAGAGGGTCACCCAAGGAACATTCTGGTAAAGTATCATTGAAATCATCCCCATGGTTCAGGTGAGGATGAAGTTCAAAGATTGTTGGGTCAAAATAAGCCCCGCCCTGCCACACCCATATTTGGGGGTCAATCCAAATTTCTTGAACAAATTTCGAAAAGGGTCACCCAAGAAATATCCTAGTAAAGTTTCATCAAAATTGGCCCAATGGTTCAGGAGGAGATGATGTTCAATGATTTCGGGGTCATATTTAGGGGTCAATCCAAATTTCTTGAATAACTTTATAAAAGGGTCAGCCAAGGAGCATTCTTGTAAAGTTTCATCAAAATTGGCCCAATGGTTCAGGAGGAGATGTCGTTAAAAGATTTCGGGGTCCAAATAAGCCCCACCCTGACACGCCCATATTTGGGGGTCAATCCAAATTTCTTGAACAACTTTAGAAGAGGGTAACCCAGGGAACATTCTGGTAAAGTTTCATCAAAATTGGCCCAATGGTTCAGGAGGAGATGTCGTTCAAAGATTTCGGGGTCAAAATAAGCCCCGCCCTGCCACGCCCATATTTGGGGGTCAATCCAAATTTCTTGAACAACTTTAAAAGAGGTTCACCCAAGGAACATTCTGGCCAAGTTTCGTCAAAATCCACCCATTGGCTTAGGAGAAGATGTTTAAAGAAAAGTTTACGCACGCACGCACGGCGGACAACTCGTCATGACAATAGTTCGCTGGCCTTCGGCCAGTGGATTTAAAAATGAAGTCATAATGTATATATTGTGACGTCAGTTTCAAGCGGCTTTATAGGCTTCGCGGAAAATTGAAATGTTGAATTTCAAGAATTTTGGCGATTTTTCGCACAGCCTCGTTTTTATCTGTTTAAAGATGACTCGTTTAATAAATTCAGTATTCCATGACCACTCATTCAATATCCTCTATTTAGAACTTTCAATACAATTGTACTTGATATCAATCCAAATGTTATAAAGATTTTCTTAATCGGAAAGACGGGTTAGTTAAGAACATCGTGAAATTGACAAAATGGTTGATTTTGGAATAAAATTGATGGAGTGTGTGGAACAAGTTTTGGTTGAAAGTAAAGGGAAGTAATTCAATATCGCTAATTTTGTTCAAATGTAGCGATATTTTTTACCACCCTTTAATAAAATAAACGTTCTTTTCCGCTTGTGTGTCTTCGTGGACTAATCGGATACTGTAAGACCAACACAAGCCAATAAAATCGTAGAATAATTTGATCGATTTGATTTATATGTTGATTGCCTTTAACAATTTCGAAATTTTATAACAATTTTGGAGTGTTTTTGGCCGATTTGAGTGTTTGGAATCAATAAATGGAGCGCCGAGTGAATGATTTGGAATGATTTTGATCGGAATGAGTGTCAATTTCACGATATAGGCCTACTAAACAGAAATATGATAACCTACCATTTCAAGTTCGATCCCTGACGGCGGCACTCATTCTCCCCGACTATTTGTCTTCCACTAATGGGTCGATATTCGTAGACCTATGTGGAATAGCAGCTTGAGGCTAGGAAAGGATGTAATGGTGGTACTGGTGTGAAAAATACCAGGAAACCATTGTTAGGTGCTACAGCCGCTGCGATATAACTGAAAGATTGTTGAAAGTGGCGATAAAACCCATTCAAACTGAAAATCTTAGGTGTAAAATGTATTCGCACTCGGAAGGCGAACACCAAAGAATCCATAGGAAAAAGGCGATATTTGGACCTTGAAAAAAGATAAATGTCTTCCACCCGCTCCCATTTTTATTGAAGACAGGTTTACCTGCCTTTCATTATAGGGATCGTCGCCATCGGATTCTGATAACAAACCTACATGTGTCATTGCGCTCAAAAAAGTAGACCCATTCATAAAAATAAACGCGGCGAAAATAATCAATAGTGTAGCAATATACCGTAAAATTTTGGTGCTGACCTAAATTCTGGCCGGGACCTCATGGGAGTGAACACGTGATCTATGCAGAAGTTGCCTGCAGAAACGTGTTTCACATTCGTAAATGGTGCTGTTTTAGGGCGTTTTCGGCTGCAATCTTTTGCATTTGCTCCAAATTTTCAATTGCACCCTACAACTGTTTTTATACATAACATTGGCAAGCTATTTTCAGTTCCCTATTTTAGACTCCTATTTCTCGTAAAATTGTGTGTTTGTGTGTCCTTAAGGTTGCTTTATTTATCCGTCTCCCGGGCCTGTCGTAGTGTAAATGGATAAAAACTAAAATAGCACAAGGCTATTTGAATAAACTCGTAAGCCCTTGGAATTTCCTAGGTTTGAATTTTTACTTGGATTTACGGAGAAATTTCGATGGCTTATCAAATTACTTTATTATTAGGCTTGTTTTGTCTATCCATATTGCACAGCATTTGGAACATCATTCGGTCATATCCGTAAACGGCAACAGTTCGTGATCGTGATATTCACTCGGCAATCATAGGGCGATCTCCGAAGTCTCAGATAAATGTAGGTTACGGAATCGGCCGAGTTGTGTCGAATGCGTTAGATTGGCCGAGTGGTGTTCCGAATGGCCTATACAGTAGTACCACGCATGCGCGATCCCGGTTTTGAGTTTCCGCTTTTGTTTTCGACAATTTTCTGACAATAACAGAAACTGTTTTGGAAACTGGAATGGATTTATTTGTTACATTCTGGAGTGGACTTTGAAAGAATTCTACTCAAGGTGATAAATGTTGTAGCTCGGGATTTCATTTAACGATCTGTCATTTTGGCAGTTTTGTCAAAATTGATAGTTCACCGGATAGTTCAATCCGAATCTTGATCTAGAAAAGCAGTCCCGTGGAAAAGGCCCGAAAGGTTGGTTGTCTTAACAGGTTTATATATTATTTTGTAGTAAAAATAATTTTCTACTAAGTAAGACCATATGCAAGGAGAATAACCTGAAATGGAGATCGAAATATCTCAATGGAGAATTAGAAATAGAATGTTTCACTCCTGGAAGAAACTTAAACGATATTCATAAAAAAAGCTACAGCTATTGTACGGGAAAATACTTCTTCTTAGTATTGACTTTGACTAGTAAAAGTATAAGAATATTGGTATTACATTCATTGCTTCTTCTATGTGGGGATAATTAGTCAAATCCTGGATCAGATAATAAATGTAAAAGAAATTTGAACAAATTTCCAATTCAGGGCAATATTCACCATGGCAATGAAATGTTCAGCTCTTCATCAAGGGGTAAGCAATGTGTGTCATGTGGATTAACATTTTATTTAAGATTTTTACACATCCACTTAATAAGTTTGACTGGAAAAAAATCGGATTTGGATCATATTGGATTGCTGGGGATAATCTATACAATTTTATAAAACAGGGTTGCAATAATTCATATGAGTTTTTAGAATACAGGAATTGCCACCATATTTCTGTTGATTAAATGAATATTTTTCATTTAGGATATTGAAAACTTACACTTGGGGATGAATAACGATTATGAAGGCAGTTACCCTCTTGTTAAGCTTGAATAGGCTAGAGGGATAGGTTTATTTGGAAGTGATGAGTCTTCAAAGTAAAGCATATCCATTTGTTAGGAAGGTGCAGTTTCCATATGTAACCATCAATGATTGTTTTAAATTTTTGATTCCCACTCGAGAGATCTTCTCAAAACGCCACAATTTTCATTCCAATTGTTAATATTCAGTCCTGTCTTCAATTCAGGCCTTTCAGGCCTTTGATTTATGATTTGAGCGTTGGTGAATAATCAAAACATCCTTACCACATCTTAAATAATCTGTAGTTAAGATGTTTTGATCATTCATCAACGATGTATTTCTAAAGAAGATTTTTTATTACGCACTTGCGTAATGTGCGTAATGGTTATTACGCCCTTGCAAACCATTTTCCAGGCAGGTGATGTGAAGGGCCTCGATTCAGAGATGGTTACCATTCTCCAGTGTTCAAGATTCAAAGATGAATTCGAGTTTCAACCTACAAAATCGTCAAATAAAACTGATTCCTCATGCTGTCCAGTAATTAATTCCGTAAGGTTTTAATTCAATACTTTATTAGGGCTAGGACATGAAGTTGAAATTTTGTGCACGCATACTAGAATTCTCTCTATCCTCGGTACTCAAGCCGCGGTACTTAAGCACCAGATGATAACTGTCCATATATTTATTTTCACCAACCAAATGCATAGGCTGATCCATTCATGTAAAAGGGTTTCAAACAAAAACTCAGACATGGTTTCAAGGGAGGCAGGTGTTGCAAATAAGTAGCCATCCATGCGTCCAGAATGACAAAGCGGTGCAAAAAGTTTTCACGTTTACCCCGCTTTGCAGGCGTACTTGTGTGCGAAGCGGGGTATAAATGGCAAACTGTTTGCACCGCTTTGTCATCCTGAACGCATGGCAGGACTCTCAAAATAATCTAATCCAAGTCCGGAAGACCATCTGGATATCAAATTCAGAACTAGAAAGCCATGAATGGCTTGAGTCGCTCCACAGGCTTGAAATTCTTGTAATAGCAAACCTAAGTTTGGGTCTATTGATGTTAATTGAAATGATTTTCAAAGTTTCCACTATACAACATATAGAGAAATGACCTCCGCCCATAAGAAACATATTTTTCATCCAATCAAAATTATTTTTGGCTGCATGATAATGGGTCACCAAAGGATCATACTAATGAATTTTGATTGATATCCGTCAGTTTCATGCTAAGAAAATGATTTTCAAAGTTTCCACTAAATAAAATATAGAGAAAGAACCTCCGCCCATAAAATACATATTTTTCATCCGATCACAATTATTTTTGGAAGACTGATAAAGGGTCACTCAAGGATCATTCCAGTGAAATTTGCTTGATATCCATGAATTGCATTCTGAGAAAATGATTATCAAAGTTTCCACTATATAACATATAGAGAAATGACCTCCGCCTGTAAAATACATATTTTTCATCCGATCACAATAATTTTTGGTAGACTGATAAGGGGTAACCCAAGGATTATTCATGTAAAATTTGGTTGATATCCATTGATCAGAATCTGAGAAAACTCACTTTTTACCATATTTGGAAATTAGCCACGCCCATTAAATCCATGTTTTTCAATGGATCAAAATTTCTTGGACAACTTTGAAAGAGGGTCACCCAAGGATCATTCCTGTGAAGTTTGGTTGAAATTCATCCAGTAGTTTCTGAGGAGAAGATTTTTAAAGAAAAAGTTTACGACCGGACGCACGGACGGACGGACACAACGCCATGACAATAGCCCAAGTGGCTTTCAGCTAGTGGAGCTAAAAAAATGAAGACTTTTTGTTAAACAGTCTTCATTTTTTTCTGAAGTTGACACCAAAAGGTATATTGATCTTATACAATAGTCAAGTAACGGGTAATGATTCAGGCATGGATAGGAACGTTCCCCTATCCGATACCCGGGAACTGATTGCTGTAAATTTAAAGAAAACATGGATAGTTATGTGATAAAGACTATATGGGACTGTCATGAGATCTACTATGAGAAAAAAGATTCAGAGATTTTAATAGAAAAGAAATGTTATAAAGTGGGACTTGGCGGGCTTTAATAACTTTCCTATTCTAGACACTACTGCAAAAGGGTCCCATTAAAGCTACATCAAAAGACCATTAATGGCCCATGAAAACAAGGTAAACCATTAAAATGAGCCATTAGTCCTTGTAAAAAAATAATAATGGGTAACACTTTTAGCCATTAAAATGCTAACTAATGGCCATTAATTCATGATTTGACCATTAAAAAACCATGAAATGCAGATTAATATAATGGGTCGGCATAAAAGTATTGGCATTACAAAAGTAATGGGCCATTACTTCTTGTTTTAGCTTTATTCATGCCCATCAACTACTATGAATATTTTTTTCATGCCCATCAATCACCCATGAATGATAGCCATTAAATAAAAAAAGGAAAAAATAATGGCCATAATAAAGATTGCTAAAATTCACTGGCATTAAAATAAATTATGACAATTAATCATGGCCATTAATATATCATTGAATCTGAATCAGACCATTCATGGGCATTAACTTTGATTGTAATAAGATCAAAGAAATACTGAATTTTTTTAAAGTTCTTTTATTTTGATTCATGCCCATTAACTACCATGAACATTTATTCATGCCCATCATTATCCACTGAAGATGGCCATTAAATACCAAACAGTAACAAGAAATGGCCATTATAAAAATTCCTAAAAACCATTTGCTCTTTTAATTTTGAATCATGCCCATTAACTACCATGAACATTTATTCATGCCCATCAATCAACCATTGAAGATGACAATTAAATACAAAACAGTAACAAATAATGGCAATTATAAAAAAAATCATTGGCATGACAAAAATCTTGACTATCACTTATGGCCATTAATATATCATACACTTATGAATCAGATAACCCATGATCATTAACTTTATTTAATGGGGATGAAAGGAATACAGAAAAGTTTTAACTTTTTTTTTCATTTTGATTCATGCCCAGTTACTATCATGAACATTTATTAAAGGTAATCAACCATATAAATGACAATAATTAAATACCAAATATGATAAATAATAGCCATAATAAAAAAAAATCAAGTCATTAATTGGCATTGAAAAAATTCTGAAAATTAATTCTGGCCATTCATATGCTGTTGAATTTTAAACCAGTTTATTCATGGCCCTTTACATTATTTGAAATGGGTATTAATTAATGAGAAATTAAATAAAGAATTAAAGCTTTAACTACTTGCATTTTGATTCATGCCCATGACACAAACCATGAATAAGTCGTTATACAAAGTCATGGCCAAGAGTACCAGTCTAAAAGTGACCGTGAATCCAGTCTATGGAAATCCAACATGGCTGCTGTTTTCAAACAAAATTTCCAGTTAAAATGTTTTTTGCCTTATTCTCTTGTACATTGGGAAGACTAGCAAGCAGAAGGTATGTAAAAAGCTGAAATTTGATTCTTTTAATAAGAATCTTGTACTGTTGGACTTAAAACAATTGATTAACAAAATATAAGACAAATTTTAAATGAAGCCTTCGAATTTGCAAAAATTGAAGAAAATAAGATATTTTTTTAAATTTTAGCAATAAATCATTTGTGCAAATATACTCAAACCCCAATTAAACATTATTGCATCAATTTTATAGAAGAATTGTATGAATAAGATCTGTCAAGTTGATTAATGTTTGTAGATTCGAACTTATGAATTTTCAACCCTAGGAAACTAAAGATTACCAACATTGAAGGGGAAACAATAATGGGCATGATTTGAATTGATGGGCATTAAAATAATCGGCATAAAAATTTTCCATGGCAATCATTTTTGGTCCATGACTGGTATTTTCTCCCCATTGTTTGGCCATTAGAAAATTAATGCCCATTTACAACATTTAATGGGTAAACTTTAATGGTCATAATTTGTCTATAAAAAAAATTAAGTACTTTTTCATGGCCATTACTTGGCAGATATTTTGACCATTAATTTTTCATTTTATTTCTTATGCCCATTAACAAAATTTCAGGGTTTATGGATAATGGGCATGGTATAGCAGTGAAAATAAAATTCTTACACAATCTAAATTCATGCCCAGCACAATGTCGCTTTTAATGGCCACTGCCCATTAAATTGTGCCATGAAAAATATTAATGGGTCATGAATTTCGCAATTTTACAAATTCATGGCTACCATTAATATTAATAATGGCTACCATTAAAAAATCAATGCCCATCAATAATTCATTTTTGTAATGGTCATTATTTCCCCAGTAATTACTCCTGAAAATCTAATGGTGTCCTTTCTCCATTTATGGCCATGAATGACTTCTTTAATGGCCATTACTCTCCCATTAAAATATTTTAATGTTAAATTCATGGCATCTTGATGGTTTATTAATGCCCAGCACAATGTCGCTTTTAATGGGTGAGGTTAATGGCTCAAGCCATGAATTTTTCATGGCTAATTCATGGTTGATCTTGCAGTAGTGAGACGAGAGTAAGATCAGCCTGTATCAAAGAATATCTACTTTCATACTTTTTCTCACATGTAAAAAAGTTTTTTTTTGCTCTTTAAAGATATTTCTGAAAACCAAAGGCATAACCGAAGAAATAACATCTAAATGTTTTATTATTGGTCACCAGACGGTCACATGATGACTTGCATTTAATCATTGATTTTCGCATGTGTATTCTGTGTTATTATTCAACTGGCCGGGCGTGGCTTAGCCTTGACGTATTTTTGCGAGTTTATTTTTCAATATTTTGGGTTTCTTTAAAAGTTAGTCTGCAGTTATTGTAAAGGTGTGCAAATAACTACCATAATAACAAAAGAGTGCATGAAAATGGAAGGTGAACTCATTTCATAGTTTGGTTATAAAAGGCTGGTAATTCAACTTGGAAAAGCTGGAGTTACGAGAGTTTGGTGACCAAACTTCTATTGAAGGTCAGAAGTTGTTTATGTCGACTATTTACAGAAATAACTAACTTCTTTCAAAGTCAAGGTCATATGATTTGATCAAGGTGACCAGTCTGGTCAATTGTCAAACTTGGAAATAAAAGCAAAGCCTACAGGTGAAACACTCCGCAATAGGTGCTGGATAATGCAAAAAATCTTAGTAAAAAAGGGACATAACTCTAACATAAATGCTTACAGAGTTGTCAACCTTTATAGTCTA
The DNA here is from genome assembly GCA_948146395.1 of Fragum whitleyi. Taxonomy (NCBI): domain Eukaryota; kingdom Metazoa; phylum Mollusca; class Bivalvia; order Cardiida; family Cardiidae; genus Fragum; species Fragum whitleyi. The sequence goes on along the minus strand of OX411559.1, from coordinate 32,821,842 downwards.
GATAACTCTAGTGAACTTAAGGTGAACATGTATGCCAAGTTTCATGATGATACCTTCAATAACACTATAGATATGACCAAGCTTAAAGATTTTCACGCAAACACAATTGCCAGTACGAATGGCACCAAGGTGATCATAATACTTCGGGGTTTCTCTCTGAAAAAAGCCAAACTAAAAATTGCTCTTTCATTGGTAATAGAGTTTTTAAACACATACTGTTTGTAAATATATTTGCGAAATTTAAAATAATTTCCTGTGCGTTGTCTTTCAGAAAGTTGATCCCTTCACCTATATTAAATCTCTAGAGAAAGCAGGAGGGAAGATAGAACCCGCTTGTTGTGGCCCGAAATGTTGTTGACCAGAGATGGACACAGAATCATCATAAATACTATTTTGTAAACATTCGTAGTTTTGTGGCCCCAAGTGTTGCCGACCAGGGATTCCCAGGCCCCTGATAACACAGAGTCTAAACAATCTTAACCTGTTATTTCTCACCAAAACCCTATGTGGTGGGTACTCATTGGAATTGTCTTGATGAGACGATTCCAATGAGTACCCACAACATAGGATTTGATTGGAGTTAAATTATTTTTTTTTTAATTTTCAAATCAAAATCCTTTTTTCCAGCTAGAGTTCTGGCAGATCACAATAACCATATAAAGATTTCTATCCTGTGTTAAGAAAGACAAAGTGTGCTCTAACATCCGAAAAATGGTTTCCTACTTAGCATGCAAACATGTAATTGTATGTGAAAATCAGCCCTGTGGTCAGGATGACCAAATGGTGCAAACTGTATGCCCATTATATCTCACTTTGCATGTTCACTTGTGTGCAAAGTGGGGTAGGTTTGGCAAAAAATTTGCACTGTTGCTAATCCTGAACGCAGCGCAGGATATCACTTTGTAAACAACTGTGGTGTGATTTCATCTTGAACAAAGCGCAAAATTTCTTGGTCCGAGATTATTAAACTATGTTTGTTCTCAACTGAGATTTTTCTCAAACTTTGTTTTGGAATAGTTTGATTTTTACTTAATCATAACAGAATGCTTTTAAATATAAAAGACAATGTTGCAGAAATGATAGCTAAAATCAATATATAATATTAGAATTTGAATTTTGAGAAAATTCTCAGTTGAGCAACAAGAAAGTTTTTTTCATCTTGATTCTGAAAGGCTCTATATGAAAGAAGATGCAGTAGCATTCCAAATTGATTCCAAACAAAGAAACAGTCAATCATGTGTTAAATAGGGTTAAAAATGTTAGGAAAGGAAAATTACTTGCAATGAGCATTATTTTTCCTTTTTCTCTAGTTTTGATAACCTTTCTCTTCTGTGCATCGATTCCGAGTTTTCGTGCAGATATTAAATGAACCTGTGCATGACATTTCCAACAATTTCACATGTGCGCAACGTTGAGACTCAGATCAGTCTCTGCGGCTGCACAGTCTGATCAGAGTCTTATCTATGCACTCAATAGATGGCTAAACTTGATATTCACAACCCAAAATTAATTCCAATGCACTGTGTGAGTGTCCAGGCTACTCAATGTTTTTCCATCATACACACAAAAAATTGTTGGAAATATCATGCAGAGGCTCAAATGGTATTTGTAAATCATAAACATATAAATTATTGAAACCAGAAATACAATCATTTTACAGTATAACTTGCCTTGTTATTTTTAAATTCATATTGCTGTTCAATATAAATCAATTATTTTATAGCAATTAACAATATTATTTGAAATACATGTAATCTAAGCCCATAAACAAAATCTTAGACTGAACCAATTGAAAGGTTTGCAAATTGATAGAAAACTTCGAGCTACCACTGCAAAAGGAACAATTGTCCATTTTTCTGCAATTTTCCCTTTCACTTGAACAAGAGAAGCCTGATGGTCATATATTGCTCGCCTTTGTCTACTTGAATGCTTCCTTGTTATATTGAAATGACTTTAAAGATCATAAAATGACTGACAAAATTCATTGATACCTTCATCCTTATTCCTAGAAATTCATAATGACCAAGTTTCAATAATTTGGTTCTAGTTGATTCCATCATATTTCGTGCAATCTGATTGGCTTAAATAATCCCTTTTATTTCCAATGAAATTAATTTTGATTACACAGCTATTTTGTTAGCTTCAGCAAAAAGTAGTCCCATAAGAAAGCTGTTGACAAATCTTTACGTTTTTTGCTTCATTGTATCAAGTTATAAGATATGAAGAGATAATTTGTTGATTTCATGGAGGTATGAAGCTAAAAGCCTAATAACACTCATGCATAAATCAGCTTCGTGTATTCTTACAGTGTGATTAGGTTTTTAGTTTCATACCTCAAAGAAATCAACAAATAATCTCTTCATCTCTTAATTGATTATGCTGACTTAAGTTGATATACATTGTACTTAATTTGTGGCTCATAGAGAAAAAACGAAAAATGTCATAAAGGCCCCTTTTCACATAATATGTAATGGATCCTTCATTTTTAGTAGGGTCCTTGTACCCAGAGAAACATTCAGATTCTGACCAACATTCATGTAGTCTCAAAGATTGGAACAAATCAGGCTCCAAGAGTGTAAACATTTAAATAGTCAAAAAGGCACCTTTTCCCGTGTTTTAAGATAGATCCTTCCAATTTTCAATGGGGTTCATTCTTGTGACAAGATGAAAATTTAGACCAACTTTCATGTAGATTGGAACAAATCGGGCCCCCTCAGTGTAAACATTAGATGGCCATTAAGGTACCTTTTCCCAGTTTTTTTCAAAAAGATTCTTCCTAGACAAACACTCTGACCAAGTTTCATGAAGGAAGGACCAAAAATTATGGCTTTTGTAGAGTAAACAACTTAATTGTTCATGAGGACAGAAGACAGATATTCAGTGATCACAAATGCTCAGATCAAGAAAATTGTGCTTGTGTAATTGCCAAGAAAAAATACTAACATCCACCGTGGAATTACCAGACTGACTTCCAACCACAAAACAGTTGTAATTGTCTTTATGTTGAAGAATTATTTTAGAAAGAGTGACCACGTCTATTAAGCGACCAATTTTATTAAGCGACCGTTATAAAAACTCCCTTCTTTAAATAAAAATATCCTAAGGAGAATTTATTGGTGGTCTAAAAATCATTGAAACTGAATCCTATGTTGTTAATACTCGACAGAATCGTCTCAATGAGAGGATTCTATTGAGTTATAACAACATAGGATAACGCAGTAATATGTGTGTTCATTCAAAAAGTATGTTTCTTATTTTTGAAGAAAACGTGTAATAAGCGACCATTTTCTTAAACTACTACTTTTTGGTGGACCCAGTAGTGGTCGCTCAAATCAAGTTTGACTGTACTTGGCCTGGCTAAGTATAAATGTCATAAGTTTAAGTGAGGTATCAAAGGTCAATTTTCTCTATACAGGAGAGAAAATTGACCTTTGATCACTAACTTTAACTTGTACACCTATACTACTATTAACAAGGTAATGAAGACACTTCCGTTAAATCATCATCGTAAGACGTATATGTGTAAGTATCCGTTAAATCGTCCGTAAATTCACTACCTGTATATTCATCGTCCATATCATAATCCACATAATCATATCGATGGCGCGTATTTTGTAACTTTGACATTTCTACATTTGGATCGTAACTACTGTTATACTGATCATATCTATGAGCATAGGGTTTATCATATCTTGAATGTTTAGAATATTCCAAAGGCAGACTATTTTCATACTTTTCCTTGCTATTAGTGTGTTTATTACTAGATTTATTCGACTTTGAATGTCTCGATTTCTCTGATGCTACATCGTCACTATATTCCACTTGTTTGTTGTGAGTTAATCTTGGACTGTCCTTTTTGCCTTTTTTACACGTTTTGCCTGAACTATCATTGGCACTTAAGCTTTCATTGTAATTATTTGCACTATTTTTATCTATTGCTTGTTGATTATGACTCCTCAAATTCTTAAAACTTTTATCATCTTTATGTTTTTCTTTATGATAATCATTTCTTTTCCTATTAACATCATCATGCTTACATTGCTTTGGGTTTTCTAAGTGGTTAACTTTATTTCTGTGTCTATCTTTTGATTGATGTTCATTTATAATACTGTAGTTTTTATTTTCAGAATGTATTGCATCTCCAGACTCATTGTCAGAATTTCTTCCGTTAGATGAACCGACATCTGAACTATCACGATCAACATGTAGATTCCTGTGCTCTTCTTCGATGTTTAATATATTCACTTGTGATTGATCTGCTTCTATATTTAACACGTCAACATTTCCTAGTCCATGTTTATGTTTCGTCTTTCTGCTAAGGTTTTGTAACAAGTTTTGATTCTGTTCTTGTTCTACATTTAGAATGTTATACATGGATGGTTCTTTATTCAAATCCAGTACATCTACCATCCCAGTTTTAACAAAGTTTCGATGAAATTCATTCGGGAAATGTTCATGTTTTAACAAATTTCTATGTTCATTTTCCACATTTAAGACATTGCTTTCTCCCTGATTGCATTCCCCCTTTATTATATGCCCTGAATCTGTTATCTGTAGTTGACCTGGAAAAGTACCCTTGTAATCCACATGATTGCCCATATTTGGAAATGTGGGTGTAAATAATTGTCCAGGGGCATGTCCCTTAGATTGCAGAAATCTAGACCAACTGATCCCATCCCCAAACATAATACGTCCATTGTTTCCAATTTGGCGTTTATGACTTGTTGCGGATGAAACTCTACTACCTGGCTGAGATTGCGATTTCCGCACAGGAAGGTCTCTATTGGATAAATTCGTCTGTAAAACATAGTCCCCTGAGAACGGCCTTTTCCTGCTTGTCTCATGACTAGGTCGATTCCTCCTTGTGTCATATCTAGGCCCTTCTGGCAGTTTTACCTTTGTATTAGCATATTTCAAATCTCTCAAATTAGACGGGCTACCTTTAGCCTGGCTACCTTTACTCCCACGACTACCCTTACTGCCTCTACTTGATGCAGATCCTAGTCTACTACTCCCCATAGGATCTCTCTGACTAGAATTCCTCCCTCCAGACGAATTAGCCCGTGCCTGTTCAAATATCTCATTCACAAGAGGTCTAAGTTCCTTAAGATTTTGTCTTATTTCACCTGACTCTTCACATGTTTCTTTGGTGTTAATAGTTTTATTCCCACCCATTTCTATGTTATCGTCATCCTCCTGATAGAAGCTAGTTTCTGTCATTTCAAGCTTAACCTCTCTTCTCCGACCCCTCCTAAAACTCCCACTAGGGGAAGGGTTAGCTCCCTTTAGGTTTGTTGTATTTGAAGCACCATTAGAGTTACCTGCCTTGTTTTCTACCACTGGTAAGAGGGAGCTGGCAGTAAATATGGAGAAATCGGGAACTGGATCAGGCTGATACTGTGGCATTTCTATTTCCGAAATATTATTGCTATTTTCTGTAGTGACTGATTCTGATAAAATATTTGATGAACCTAAAGACGGATTTTCAATTTGCCGATTTCCATGCATGGCCACTTGGATTCTCTGAGCTGTAGCCTGACTCACATCGGACGAATCACTCCGATGTCTCTGTCGAGCTTGTAGTTGACGCTGCCTTCTCTCTTGTACCGCTGCCATTGTGCTAGAAATCGGCTCTAGGATTGGCTGAATCTTATTCTGTCGTCTTCTGCGTTTTTTAACCCTCCTTCTCTTTCGTTCCTCCTCTCGTAGATCACGTTCGATATCGCTCAGCTTTTGACTCATGCTCGATTCATAAGTGTCGTGTCGAGATGATCTTGCAGACGTCCTTCTAGATGATCTCCTTGAACCCATAGATATATCTGTAGTAAAATATATCATGAATAAAATGAGTAATTTTAATGAAAAAATAGTTATCTAATTTCACCTAATTATGCCTAGCTACTTATCAACTGAATTTATTGATTGTTCTAACTTCTTGAAAAAGATAATACATGCAAATTTTCAACCATAAATCTTTAACAATAACAGATATCACATAGGTTGAGAACAAGAAAACACTGTGTATTTACTGACCCCTTTTGACCTACGATATGAAATAATCCCATGATATTTGAAAGTATTTAAAGAAAAGCCATCTTTCTAAATTGAGTCAATGGCATGGATACGTTTCATTTTCATATGCTACTTGACAGACCTTGTCGATTTCTGGAAAGAACTACAGTATGATGCTACTAAAATTGCTCTAGCATATTTGAAGCGTAATAAATGAAAACTGTAGACTCTTCCACAATTGTAAGGATATTTGTACCAAATTTTCATTAGAATCCTTTTTTTCCGGTAAAAAAACATTGCTACAGCCCGAAAAAGCCAAGATAAGATATGAGCCTATGTGTGACATTGCCAACAATTTCACTTGTTCCCAAAGCAAAGCTTCAGACCAGCCTGTGCAGCCGCACAGTCTGACCAGAATCTTCACTATGCGCTATATTAATAGATAAGGTCTTAATCCATCTTCATGTGGTCAGCATATAATATTTTCGCACTGTGTCATTGTCAACACTTCTCAACATTTGTACCTCTCACAAGTGTGAAATTGTTGGAAATGTCACACATACGCTCATATGATATTAAGGTGTAAACTTACCTGACTCAGACATCTTTCTCCTCATTCCTTTCAATGGATGCATCATTCCGCGTCGTCTGTGTCCACGTTTGGGTACAGCTACGGCAAACCCTGATGACAGGGACTGGGAGCTCATACTACTACGGTCAAATCTCATACCTTCAAACAGACATGGAATCAAATTATTTCATTTTAATCATGACTTCTTTTACTAGAAAAAAGTTCAATAACACTCATTGCCATTAGGAATGTTACTATTTTTATACATTTATTTCAGGTTTTTGGCTATATATTTGGCAAACATATTTGCTGTTGGCCATGGCTTTTCATTTTGTTGGCATGGTATTAAACATCACATACAACAGTACTTTACAACCACAACATCTCATTTCAGCCACCAACTGCTAATCCCATTTAAGCAATATCAATTGTTATTCACCCATTGATGGGAGACAAATGACATATTTTCAATGATTTTTGTCAAATATCGGATGAGAGTTGGCAGTAATAAGGATCAAACTTTAGACCCAACAAGAGCACCACCTATTGGTCCCAATGCTCGGCTGTTGAGTGCTGGATGGTGGAAAAAATCTAAGTTGAAAAAAAGGCATAATTTCCACAAAATGCATCAAGAGTTATCCCCCTTGAAAGTAAAGGTTGCTCTTTTGATGGTGAACATGTGTACCAAGTTTCAAGTGAATGCCTTCAGTAGAACCAGAGATACCACAAACTGTCGAAGTTTTTGCACCACAACAATGATGACACCAAGGCTATAGCAATATAGCAATTGGTTTTCCTCCGAAAACAGCCAAGCTAAAAATGGAAAGCAATTGCAATACTGCCTAACAGTTTTAGTCTGGCAATCACAAAATGGGGTCTCCAGGACTTAATTATAAGTATCACATGGGTTCTTGCTCAAGGTTCAAGAGTCCCTTTTTTAAAATATGCACTATTTTCAAAATCATTTAGTTTCTTTTAACCCTTTGCTGTTTAATCCCTGCTTTTTATGTGCCTGTGATTTTATTATTGAGAAAACATTGTGAAACAAGGTGCCAAATTGTCACAAGATACGCCCGTCACACTGCTGAGTATAAACTGGGGGTTTGAATAGAACTGAGGTTATTTTGAATGAATGTTTTTTGCACCCATGAAGTTTCATGATCCTAGCTATTATACTTTTAGATTTATACTCCAGACAAGATTCAAGTCTGAAAAACAAGAAAGGGCAATAACTCAAAAAATAGGCTAGGTAGAGTTGTGGTTCTTGTGCACTGCACTCCCCCTTGGTGAGATCTATAATCCCATGAAGTTTCATGATCCTAGCTATTATACTTTTAGAGATATACTCCGGACAAGATTCAAGTCTGAAAAACAACAAAGGGCAATTACTAAAAAAATAGGCCAGGTAGAGTTATGGTTCTTGTGCACTGCACTCCCCCTTGGTGAGATCTATACACCCATGAAGTTTCATGATCCTAGCTATTATACTTTTAGAGATATACTCCGGACAAGATTAAAGTCTGAAAAACAACAAAGGGCAATAACTCAAAAAATAGGCTTGGTAGAGTTGTGGTTCTTGTGTACTGCACTCCCCCTTGGTGAGATCTATACACCCATGAAGTTTCATGATCCTAGCTATTATACTTTTAGAGATATACTCCGGACAAGATTCTAGTATGAAAAACAACAAAGGGCAATAACTCAACAAGAGGACCAAGATGGTCCTAGATCGCTCACCTGAGTCTCTTTGACCCCTGGGACATCACATTAATTAGATAGGCAGATGTCAAAAAGATAATTGCCTAAGATCACTACCATGGAACGTTTTCAGCAAAGAGCAAGACAGATATGCCTTTTTGCTCTTTGATTCTTTATAAAAAGGGATGCACACGGGTGGACCCAAAATGTGAACCCAGAGTCTTGATATGAACAAACATGGAAAAGGTCCATAAGATGATGCTACATACTAAATATGAAAGCTGTCTGCCTACTGGTTTCAAAAAAGAAGATATTTGAAGGTTTTCCTATTTTCACCCTTCGTACTCAGATGAGCTGAAAGGGATGCGCCCGGGTGGAGCCCAAATTTGACCCAAGGGTCTTGATATGAACAAACTTGGTAGGGGCCCACTAGATGATACTACATACCAAAAATGAAAGCAGTGTGCCCTCTGGTTTCGATTAAAGAAGATTTTAAAAGATTTTCGCTCTTTGATTCTATGTAAAAAGGGTTGCGCCCGGATGGAGCCCAAATATGATCCAAGGGTCTTGATATGAACAAACTTGGTAGAGGTCTACTAGATGATGCTACATACAAAATATAAAAAGTGTCTGCCTTCTGGTTTCATAGAAGAAGATTTTTGAAGATTTTCATTTTTTTACCATTCGTGCTCATAAGAGATAAAGGGATGCACCCGTGCAAAGCCCAAATATGACCCAAGGGTCTTGATATGAACAAATTTGGTAGAGGCCCACTAGGCGATGCTAAATACCAAATATGAAAGCTGTCTGCCCTCTGGTTTCAGAGAAGAAGATTTTTAAAGATTTTCGCTCTTTGATTCTATGTAAAAAGGGTTGGGCCCGGGCAAAGCCCAAATATGACCCCAGGGTCTTGATATGAACAAACTTGGTAGAGGTCCACTAGATGATGCTACATACCAAATATGAAAGCTGTCTGCCTTCTGGTTTCAGAGAAGAAGATTTTTAAAGATTTTCATATTTTCACCCTTTTTGTTAAGGGTAAAGGGAAAGTTAAGGGTGGATTTCATTTATTTGAACAACTTTGGTAGAGCTGGACCCAAGGAACATCCCTGCCAAGTTTCATCAAGATTGGCCCACTGGTTTAGGAGGAGAAGATGTTTAAAGAAATTGTGGACGACGGACGACGGACGACGCACGACTGACGACGGACGACGGACATTTTACGATCACAATAGCTCACCTTGAGCACTTTGTGCTCAGGTGAGCTAAAAAATAGGCCAGGTAGAGTTATGGTTCTTGTGCACTGCACTCCGTAATGATGAGAAGGACACATATGCCAAGTTTGAAGTCGATCGGACTTCAAGTGACAGAGTTATGCTCCGGACAAAGAAGTGGACGCCGCCGGCCGCCCGGCCGCCCGGACGCTGAACGTCACGGGTGATCCCATAATACGTCCCGTCTTCGACGGGCGTAAAAAAAGAAGAAATTGCTTCTTACAAGCAATTTCTTCTTTTTCCACACTATTTTCTACCCTACTGAATGGTTATTTTTCCAATTAGATGCACTTGATATTTTTGTCTGCAAAACCTTTGAATTTGGACTGGTCCAAAATTTTGTAAAACAGGAAAGGGTTAATGTAAATTTTGAGCTATGTCTGGTTTAAGGTAAACAAAGTTAATGGATGAATATGAACCTATCTCACTCAAATTGAGGAAGGAAAGGATGGCTGTCTAAAACAGTCCTCAATTCTTTTCTGTAATTGAGCCAAAGGGGCTCAAACCAGATAATTTTATTGGTCCGGGCTACATATTTGAGTCTCAGATTTTTCACACCTGCGTCCATTTAAAAACCCTGTCACCTGATTTGTTAGTTTGAATGTGGAACACTGCTTTTAAAATCTTTCAGGTATATTGCGGGGGCTGGAGCACCTAACAATGGATTCCTGGTATTTCTCACACCAGTACTACCATCACATCCTTTCCTAATCTCAAGCTGCCATCCAACATAGGTCTACAATTATCAACCCACTGGTGGGAGACAAATAGTCGGAAAGGATGCGGCTGCTTGGGATTGAACTAGGGACCTTTTGAATGATGGTTAGAATCGCAACCACTGCTCTATGACGGCAGCTATCCTGCCACCTGAGCTGAACACGCTTGACATGGCTGATCAGAATGGTATCAAAATTGATCCAATACCAAAAGGATCATCATAGTCAGTTCTATACAGCCAAACTTAACTTAACAAGAGATGTTTGTAAAACATTTATGCCCCTCATAAAAGCAGGTTAATAGCCTATTCTTTGTCAATCATTAAAGGGCTATAACTCGCAAAATATGATGACTTAAGTTATGGTTCTTGTGCACTGCACTTCTCCTCAATGACATCTATCTACCTGTGAAGTTTCATGATTTACGATACAGCTCCGGACAAATAAGGGTCTATGGACGGACCAACTGACCCACAAGTGCAAAACAATATACCCCATCTGCTTCGAAGCGGGCATAATTACAATCCCTGTGTTCAGGATGACAAAATGGTACAATTTGTTTGCACATTATACCCTGCTTTGCATGCACATGCACAGCAGGGTATAATTGGCGAACAGTTTGTGATGTTTTCTCATCCTGAACATAGGGTAGATTTACGCTTTGCTAAACAGCAGGGGCCTATTTTACTAAACATCTTAAAATCCTTTCTTGATTAAGTAAAAAATTGAAGTTGTTTCTACTATAGTAACTTAACCCTTGTCATGCTGAATAAATTTTGCCTAATTTTTTTTTTATCAAAATCAAAGGGCAAAAAGCACTGAAAGTAGGTATTTTTTTAAAAAAAAAAACCCTAAATCTATCGACAATTCTGGTTTGAAAGTTTTAAACAGGTTGTGCAGATTAACATCAGACTGCACAAGGGTGCAGGCTGATGTTTGTGTACAGCTCTTGCCCAAGCAGGAATATTCCAGGTTCAGCATGACAAAGGTTAATATGGGATTCTGCCTTGCATCATCTTATCGGAATTGTCTTCTAAGGACGATTCCAATGAGATATTGCAAGGCAGAATCTCACAATGAATGAAAAAACCAGGAATGATTTGTGATTTTGACTTACGATTAATTACTTCTGTAAGAAGTTTAGAACTAGAAAGCCATGAATGGCTCGAGTCGCTCCACAGGCTTGAAATTCTTGTTAAAGCAAATCAAAGTTTTGACTAGATTTTTAGATATTTTAGGTTCTACTGATGTTGAAAATAATTTTCAAAGTTTCAACTATATAACAGACAGAGAAATGACCTCCACCCATAAAATACATATTTTTCATCAGATCACAATAATTTTTTGAAGACTGATAAAGGGTCACAAAAGGATCATTCATATTAAGTTCAATTGGTATCCATCAATTAGAATCTGAGAAAAGTCACTTTTTACCATATTTGGAAATTAGCCATGCCCATTAAATCCATGTTTTCATTGGATCAAAATTTCTTGAACAACTTTGAATGAGGGTCACCCCAGGATTGTTCCTGTGAAGTTTGGTTGAAATTCATCCAGTAGTTTCTGAGGAGAAGATTTTTAAATAAAAGATTTACGCATGGACGGAGGACGGATAAACAGTGGACACAACGCAATGACAATAGCCTATGTGGGCTTCGGCCAGTGGAGCTAAAAAGGCCCCAGATATCAAAATTGTGCACCTACCCACAGGATCATCATGGTCAGTTCCATAGCTGATTGATAATCTTTCATTGTTACGATGCTTTCTACGCTTAAAGGACCGGGCAACCATTCGATGTTTATGTATTTTTTGTGGCTTGTTAACTGGCTTTTTAAGTATCCTGAAAAGAAAATACAGTAAATTCTCAGTAGTTCGTAATGCAAGGGACTGGGACATTTTAAAAGAACTAAATGTAGTACGAACTACGCAGAGTCGGTAGTTTCTTGAGTAAATCATTTTATTTAGCAGTTGAACATTAAATTCAAATTCTCTACCAAATCAATGTCATCAGTTGGTCCTGGATATTGAGATTCAACCCTCTGATTTATAGATTACTGGTATCAAACTGGTATCAACGCTTAAACTCTTAATCCAAAAATCATATCAAATGGTACCTTCAAAGACTAGTGGAGGTTTGTGCATAGTTATTTTGAAATCCATTCATGATGGTTCGAAATATTGTCTTGAAACAATTATTCGTAATATCTGAACTTGACCTGTGACCTTTGGAACTATCTGATATTTATTCAAAACCCATTATCTGTACTATAGGTTATTGAATTTATATGGGAATATATTGTGTCGGACGAGTTCTTTTGGCAGTGTGCCCGAGCTTGCGAGGGCAACTACGCCAAAAGAACGAGTCCGACACAATATATTCCCATTTAAATTCAATAACCTTTTTATTGTATACTTTGATATTGTTGGACGATATTCACTTCTTATTTATTATTTTTTTACATCACCTATACTTCTAGAACGATTTTGTAGTTTTAAAAATTTAAACTGCTTTCAAATAACAGTTACGCAATAGACCTTTTCCCGCAAAATCCTTTCCGTTATATTTTTACGTTCGGATGAATACATCCGTTGCTATGAAGTGACAGTGTAAACAAAAAAGACGGCGGACATTTTTTGTGACGATTCGCATTTTCGATCTTAAAAAACGCGTTGATTTCGACTTACTTTGAGTAAAAATGAAATAAAGATATTTATTAAAACTTGTTCATTTGTTATTCTTACCAGTTACACGTTCCAGAACTGACTAAATCGGCGTACTTGTTTCCGGAGCAGACTAGCGATAGTAATGAAGGGCGGGACGGAGTGAAAGACGAAATGAAGAGAAAGATAGGGAGGAAGAGAGATAGATACTAGAATTATGATAGACACAAAGGGATGGGCATGAAATAGTTTTGAAAGAATTATGTTATAAAATAACAAAAGAAAAGAGAAACAAAAACAGTGATTTGGAAGAAATTTGAGGGGGGGGGGCATCTGAGTCAACGGAGATGGGGAGGGGATGAAGTGGTTTATTTCTCGGAAAATGTTTCAAATCGATGAAAACAAGCACTGGTGAATTAACCTTTAGGCATTCAAAGAACTTGAAACGTATTTCTTTACTCTGACAAAACTATTTCTCGAATATTTAACGCAAAAAGAAAGCGTTGATAATGTTATTTTATGTTGACTTATGGCGAGGTAGCAACCAAAAAGTAGTCCAGTCGATTTGTGCACGTGAAAATAATCTTAGTGCAATATCAAAGTATGCAATATCAAAAAATATTGCACACTTTCCCCCCCGTTCAAATACATAGAGACAATATCAAAGTATATAATAACTCTGAATTTCGAAGGCTAGAAAGCATAACCAGCCCTGTATTTCAGGATAACAAAACAGTGCAAACTGTTTGCCAATTATACCCTGCTTTGTATGTTCACTTGCATGCAAAGCAGGGTATAAATGGCAAACAGTTTGCACCGTTTTGTCATCCTGAACACAGGACAGAGTACTGTTTATTTATTTTGAATGGCTTTTACGCCCCTTTCAACAATTTCACAGTTATATCGCGGCGGCCGGAGCACCTAACAATGGATTCCTGGTATTTCTTTCACCTGTACTACCATTACACCCTTTCCTAGCCTCCGACTGCTATCTCACATAGGTTTACGATTATCTACCCATTGGTGAGAGACAAACCTCGGAAAGGATATTTGCCGCCACCGGGGATCGAACCCACGACTTCCAGATTGGAAGTCTTATGCCTAACCAACTGCGCTATGGTGGTGGCCGAGTACTGTTTATTACCTTCTAAATAATCTATGCCAGGCCTCGACAGTTCCCCTAGTCCAAATCCAAGAACTAAAGGCTATACACGATCCAAAGAAGGCTAGCATATGTACAATGGCAGCCACAATACTCGGTCTGTCAGATAGATCACAAGGCCCTGCAGTTTGGTTGTAGAAATATTGCATCACAGAAACATTGGCTTTACAGCTGTAAAAAGATGGGAGAATATATTAAACAACATTGTGAAATTGACATTCAACTCGATCAAAACCATTCCAAACCACTCATTCAGCACTCCATTCATTGATTCCAAACACTCACTCAAACCTGTTAAAACAAACCAAAATTGTTTAAAAATGCTTAATAATCGTTCATAATTATCAACAAATTCATTAAAATCAATCAATTGAATGATTTTATTGGCTGGTGTCTTTTTTAAGCCTCTGATTGGTTGGTGAAGACACAAAATTAGGAAAGCACTTAGAATTTAATAATGGGAGGTCATTATATATCGCTTATTTTGTCAAATCGGGATGATTGTATTATAGACATGTATTACCTCCCTTTAATTTCATTCATAACTCGCTTCACACACTCATCAATATCATTCCAAATTAATTCCAATTAATTCCAATCTCACTCAACTTGTCAATTTCAATGTTATTAGCTGTTTTTATGTTATAATGTAGAGGTGTCTAGGTGTAGATGAAACTGAATAAGTCATCCTTAAATCTTTATCTCTCAATAAAACCTTTTCTTTTCGAGAAATAACGGTACATTATCACTTGATAATCTCACCAAAAAAGCAGTGAAATTATCAAAATCTTATACCCTGCCTTAGTGCATTTCATCCTATCTGACGTCATCTATATGGGGCGAAATAAGTGATGTCACAATGAATGTTGCATAGCAATCACACACAAAATGACGCGCTTTTCGAAAAATACGTCCTAGAAATTTCACATTTTATCTCATTTTTGCAATAAAGAAATAGAAAAATCGTTTGTTTTTTGAGTAAGATCAATTAATATTTCATTTAAAATAATTTAATGAACAACAAAAGCTATATTTTCCGTGAAATCGATCTTACACTGAAACAAACGATTATCCCCTATATGTTGTGTGTACTCATTTGAATTGTCGCCAATGACTATCATGAAATATCATCAGTTATAAGCAGATTTGTTTATACTTTTACCTAAAAATTTGAAGGTATAGGAAAATGTCAATTTTTAACGTTAAGTTTTCTAAGAAACAGATGGACAGACAGGTGGACACAGGGCTTTTTCGCCTATTCCTGCGGGGCCGAATTTCGGCCCCATTCCCAATCCAAAACGGCCCCATTTTTTCCCAATTTGAATAAAAAAATTCCCAAAGCTATGTTCCATTTTTTATTTTCTTTTTTCTAAGAAGGAATAGAAAAGTAAAAAATGGGCTCAACGTTATTTGGAAACGTTAAAAATTCCAAAGTACGACATGTATAAGTGCCGAATAACCATTCTTGTAAAGCTAGTCGAATACGAATAAATCGATTATATGGTTCCCGCATACGATAGCGGTAAGTCTTCGGATCGCGGGAACCCAATCTCCCGAAAATACGCATATTTTCTTATAGCTTTACTGTTTTTAATAACAAATGAAAGATCGTAGTTTCGTTGTCTAAGCAACGATGTAAACAACGGCGGAATTATAAAAGCAGGGAAATATGAAATAAGTTTGCGATGTTGGGCTCACACAATAGTTGATTCATCTTTCGTAAAGAGACTTTGAAAATGCCATTCCAAATCTTGTTTGATAGTTGATTAATTCGGCTGTACAACCGTAACTGATATAGGCGACAACAATTCCCTAAAACCTTCGACCAGTAATGTAAATGGCGATAAGTCATGCCCTATTTATGACCCCGTAACTTTTTTCGAGTCCAGTTCTTCTGATCAAGTGACTAGTGAACAAACAAGTCATTGAATTTTCTACCGTTCAGCATTAACAAACTCACACGAATGTGAGTTGAGATCTGGGTTCAGTCACAGGTAGCCAAAACGGGTGGGGTGTGTGTTAAAATTAACCATTAAAAAATATTATGTAAATCTTTTCATGGAAATATATGATATAGACAATTTAATTATTTTGATAAAAAAATGTTAATATGTTTTTTGTGGTTAATGTTTGGTAATATTACACTATCCCCACCTGTGTTGGCTACCTGTGGATTCAGTCACTTGAATATATGTACACCTATTTGAAGTTCTCTCACCTAGAACACCATACAAAACGTAATGAGTATTGTTATAGATCTTGGTGACCCACCCAGTTCAAAGTTGGATGACTGTGTGATGAATTCAGAGCCAAAAAAAGGAAACTGTACATTAAAGATTTGAGTGTCATGGGATGTGTATAAGCTAATTTGATTATTAAAGCAAATGTAACAATTTATACAAGTTTTATTTTTTTTCCCAATTTAAGGTTTTTGTCGATATTTTTTCCCAATTTGGGGCCAGGGGCCCTTTCCCAAAATACCTGGAAAAAGCCCTGGGACATAAGTCCACAGGAGGTTTTCAAGAAGTAAATCTTGTCTCACATACTGGGACTCAAATGTTGATCCAAACTTACTATGCATACTGCCTGAAGTTTTCATCCCAGTCTGATTGACCAGTAAATGTGTAGACATGAACACTTAGGGTTATGATCACAAATATACAAGCTAGCACCATAAAAACACCTGAAATTAATAGAAAATATAATTGTTTCCGTTCCAATTTAAGCTTGTGCAAGGCATTTCCAACGATTTCAAATGAGCGCAAAGCTAACCCTCTGGCTAGCCTGTACATCTTCCCAGGCTGGCAAGAGTCCAGTTCTGTGTTATGAAACTATACTACACAAAACTCCTTACTTAAATCTTTAAATCATAGTTTATATTTCATACATTCCTAATCCTGAAAGCTAAAACTTGACACAGTTGTTCAAAAATTATTTACCTTCAACTCCATAATAAAAAGCACAACAAAAATTAAACAATTAAACCTTTGCTGTTTAATCCCTGCTTTTTACATGCCTGTTATTTTATGATTGAGAAAAGATTGTGAAAAAAGGAGAAATTGCTTCTGACACTGAATGGTTATTTTTCAAATTAAATCCACTTTAAACTTTCGTCTGCAAAACCTTTGAATTTGGACAGGTCCAAAATTTTGTAAAACAGGAAAGGGTTAATGAGCTGTGTTCATTGAATCATAGTCAGTATCAAAATCAAAACTCATTTTTCCGCCATTTTGGAATTTTGCATGGTCACAAAGGACATTTATTAAGCACAAAATTCCATATGTTTTAAAATTGTGAATTGGTCAGATGCTTAGTATATGAAAAGACAAGTTATTTCAATTAGTACAGATTTTTTGAATAACTTACCAAGTCTCAATATACTCTCTTTAATCTTGGTTGTGGCTTTATCACTTATGAAAGGTGGCGTATCTTTTCTCACTTTCAGTAATGTATTCATCCCTATAAAATAACAAACAAACTTTTGAGGTAATGATCTATGGAGAAAATAGCATTTCTCGACTGTTATGTATGAAACTATACTGTTCACAAAAAGTAGAGGATATTATAAGTTTGATTTGTGGTTTTCTGGTCAGCTCGGGCATCCATACATCTTCAGAGCCCCGTTTTTGAATCATCAACAAAGAAGCCAATCGTTTGATATCTTGACAATATCTGACTGTGAGACATAGGGTTTGACAGCAGTCTGGACTCATGTTCTTCTGGTTTCCAGCATACCATTGACCCACTTACGGTGAGCTTTCATAGACCTCATATTATTCCAACAAAATGTGATGCGAATACACGATAGAGATAAACACCGAATGATTTTTCTCGAAGTTATGCTCAACTGAAGTAAGAATTTCCAATGCAACATACACCATGTTAAAATAAGCGCTATACCCCTCTCTTCTTAAATGCTGAATTTGCATGATATGTTTGGCAGAAAAGGGAATTCCATAACTACCATATTACTATGAGACAACTGCTAGTTAGCCAAGAATAAGTTAGATTGTCCTAAATTGTTTGCAACAACAATAACCTAATGGATTAACAGATTATCCCCTACTTTTTGTGAACAGTATATGTTGAATTTCAAGGCTTTGACTTAATACTCCTTTCTTTATCATGCAACTAGATTGTTTTGTTTTCTACAATGAATCAGCTTAACAGCTGAAAGATTTGCACATTTTGCTTACCCTAAATAATATTTTCTTTACTTCTTTTCCGAAATTGCCAAATTGTAAGGTCTACAATTTTCAAAATCATCTTGGAAAGTTTTAAAACATTTTTCATAAGCTTAGTCTATATATCAGCAATAAAATTTACGACTGGTTTCAATTGATGGTGATGATTAATTAAATTGAATCAAAATTGAAAAGTGCCAAATGTTTTAGTAAAACAAGATGTGTTTGTGAAACGCTACTACCCCCGTAGCAGTATTTTTTTTCAAAATTTGACCTTGACAGATGACCTTGACCTAGTCACATGACCTTAACTTTGGTATCAGCAGATGCGTATCGTTGAGATCTATCACCATGCCAAATATGAGCATTGTATCTTGAATAGCCTCAAAGATATTGGCAATGTTAAGTTTTTTGGTTAAGTTTTGCAGACAGACAGGCGAACGGACAGACTGACGGACAGACAGACGGACAACGGTAAAACAATATGCCCCGATATTTCGATGCGGGGGTATAAAAATGTGATTAAAGTGCAGTCTATCTCGCTCAAGCGACCATGTCTATTAAGCGATCAATTCTACTAAGCGACCACCATAAAACGTCCCTTCACCGTAAGCAAAACCTCCGAAAAAGAGGACATTCTGAACGAAAAATGGTTATAGTTGAATCTTATAATGGGTTCGAACGTAATAGGAGTCAGTAAGACTTGACCGACAATCTATAAATGCTATCAAAATTAGCTGTCATATTTATCATGGTATTTTGTATCAAGCAACCATCCCCATAAGCGACCGCTTTTTTGTGGTCCCTTAAGTCGTCGCTTAACACAAGTTTTTCTGTATAAATTTCTTGTAGAAAGAATTTTCTTCTTTTCTTTACTCAATGAAGTTAATAACCTGACTTGCCTCTAACACAATAGAACAGTCCAATAGTTAACAACAATACAACAGGCACCAAGACAAAACCAGCAACCCAGGTGTTAAAATAGCCAGGAAAGCACGTTTATTATGTGACAATGAGGTCAACAAATTATCACACAATCCTGCTTTTTGACAACTGATGAAAAAAGAAACAAGAACATTGTGGAAAATGAAGGAATTGCTTGTTACAGGCAATTCCTTCATTGTCCATAATGTTTTTTTTTTAGTTTTTTTCTTCAAAAAGCCAATTTTTTTTTTTATTTTAATTCACATCATCTAAAAAATGTTGTCTGCACTCCTTTTAAATTGGACCAGTCTAAAACTTCATTTTCTGGTAATGGATTAATAATTAACCTGACTTACCTCTCACGCAATAGAACAGTCCAATAATTAACAACAACACAACAGGCACCAAGACAAACCCAGCTCTAATCCAGGTGTTGAAAAAGCCAGGAAAACAAATACCGCTGATCGAATCCCCATCCACCTGAAATACATGAAACTGCTCCTTATCCAGGGGTCAACACTTACTGGTTTTCAATTATGGGGTTCCATGGGAATCCCTACTTTTTTACCTTAAGGACCCCTTTACAAACTAAGGGAATCCTCGCTAATTAAGAAAGGGAAACCTAAAAGAAATTCTGTGGGTACAGAAGGATCCTGACAAAATCTTTCGTTTTGAATGAATGGAATCCCTCCCAATATTTCGATGGCTCAGTGCAAAAGGGTTGTAACTCCCTTAAAGGATCATTGGGATCCAAGGACACTTTTAGTACTGTCCCCTAGCATTTCCAAAAGCTTTCAATGTTTAACGCTGAATAAAAAACCTTGGCAAAATTATATATAAAGCAAAGTACTGAAAGCTCTGTATTTCTTAATTGTGAATTGGCATTTGATTTTGTAAATATAATTTCTGAAACTTTTCTGGTTTAAAAAGGAAAATCTGGTGGTATGGACAAAGATCAGACTGCACATATGTGCAGGCTGATGTTTGTCCATACCTCCTGCCAAAGCAGGAATATTCCGGGATGACAAGGGTTAATATCACCAAACATACCTCTGAGATAGAGAGTAGCACAATGGTCATCACCAGGGGGAGACACCAGCTTATTATATGGAAGTAGGCCGTCTTCTTGGACAAGTCATCCCGGGCTGTACCGATAGCTTTAAACGTTATATCCCATGAGTATGCCAGCATCACAAACCAAATCGATCCAGCCATAGTGAAATAGTAAACCAATATGAACACAATGGTGCAGGACGCTGATTCACCAGATCTGAAATTGCAATAAGAAGATTCCTCTTAAATGCAACACTTCCTTTGTTACTTGAACTAAGAATACATAGAGGATAATCGTTTGATTCAGTGTAAGATCGATTCATATTTCATTGAGTGAACAACAAAAGCTATATTTTCACGAGTGGCATAGCCACAAGTCAATATATAGCTTTTGTTGTTCATGAAATGAAATATTAACCAATCTTACATGAAAAACAAACGATTATTCTATTTCTTTAATGCAAAATTGAGACAAAATGTGAAATTTCTAGGACATTTTTGTGTAAAGCGCATCATTTTACGCGTGATTGCTATGCAACGTTCATTGTGACGTCACTTATGTCGCCCCGCATAGATGACGTCAGATAAGATGAAATGCACAAAAGCAGGGTAAAAGTTTTTAATAATTTCACGGCTTTTGCGGTGAGATTATCAAGTGATAATCTACCGTTATTTCTCGATAAACCACCCAAAAGTATTAAAGAAAATCAATTTATTTGATTGTTTGTATTAAAGTGATGATTGGCCTTCATTACAGTCTTATTCGATAAAATTATATCAATTTTGTCATTTAAAAAAACTTTAGCTGTGAAAAGATTTTTCTAAGACAGAATCTTATTAATTGATCGAAATAACAAATAATTAGATTCACCTTATTTTCCAAAAAAATTTAACATTTTCCAGATCTATTCAAATTTTTAGTCTAACCCAAATTAAGAGAGATAGAAGGCCATAATGAAAAGTAGGCTCAAGTTAAGGTAGTGGACCTGTAATAGTTCCGCAACTTTTCGGAAGTAATGAACTATAACATGTGTTTACCAAGGTTTCTTATGGTTTTCATTAGGAAACCTCTGTCAGCATTGTGACAGATCATGAGTTCCAAAATGTTGTGGAACTATTATGGTTCCACTACCTTAAAATTAAATCATCCCATGTGGTAGAAAATGTTTTGGAAATAGGAGAAATTGCATAAGGAGGTCAAGACTAAGCTCAGTCTGCACATGTTATGTGCAGTTTGATCTAAGTGTTTATCACCTGAATTTCCCTTTTAAAACTGTGAATGAAAAATAAACAAGAGATGTTTGTAAAACATTTATGCCCCCCCCATAAAAGCAGGTAAATAGCCTATTCTTTGTCAATCAACAAAGGGCAATAACTCACAAAATGCAATGAGTAGAGTTATGGTTTTTGTGCACTGCACTTCTCCTCAATGAGATCTATCCACCTGAGAATTTTCATGATTCTAGCTTGCATAGTTTTTAAGATATGCTCCGGACAAAAAATGGTCTACAGACGGACTGACCTACCTACCTACCGACCAATGGACCGTCCGACCAACAAGTGCAAAGCAATATACCCCCCCTTCCTCAAAGGGGGGCATAATAAATTCGTAGGATAAATACTGGCTGATAAATTGAGTATTTAGTGCTTTTCAGCATATAGATAATAAGGAATTTTTACCATTTTTATTCAGCATGACAAGAGTTAAGTATAAATATATAGCAATGTAAAATCCTAAGACTGCAGTTTGAAAGCATTAAAGACAAGAATGGTACCCAATCTTTGGTTCCCCCTTCCTGACAGTGCCATCTTTTCGACAAACGATATCCTTTCGGTTGATAAACTGCGCCATCCATCCGATATTTGCAATGAAGAAACAACCATTGATGAAAAACAAGATAATCGCCGGGTACTTTCTACCAACCTTCCAATCTACGATGAAAGTAAGCTGAAAGAAAACAAGTTTTTTTGTATTGAGCTGGGACAATATTGATTACCCACTAACGGGTAGGGTTACATTCTTACCCAGTCCTGCCCTGCATTCAGTATCACAAAATGGTGCAAACAAGTTGTCAATTATACCCCGCTTTGGATGTGCACTTGCATGCATAGCAGGGTTTAATCAGCAAACTGTTTGCACCCTTTTGTCGTTCTGAACACAGGGCTGAATCATTTCCCATTTCCTATACTATTGTATAATCATTTTGTACCTGTAAGTATCAACTTAAGAAAATAATTGAAGACTGTTTTATCAGTCTTAATTTCTTTTTTGCCTTGTATTTAGTTGATAAAATAGATATGTGGACAGTAAGCACATATGTGCAGGCAGATCTTTGTCTATACCTCCTGTCAAAGCAAGAATATTCCGGGTTCAGCATGACATGGGTTAATATGATGAAGAGGTGTCTGTTTGAAAATACAACACAGTTTGGTCTCATTTAACTAATTTGAATTAACTCTACAAATAAATTTCAAGGTATGAGTATTGTAAAATACATCTTTAAGAATTACTAATCTTCATGAAAAGAAAGAAATTTCAATTTTGAAGTGAACTTTATTAGCATTCAAACAAAAATTAGAATCTTCAAGTCCAGACCCTATATTGCCCCGCTAAGCACAGTGAAATATAAATGTGGCCCATAAGGCATTAAAAGAGACTTTACACAAATTAAATATTTGAAAAGAAGATTTGACCTAGTTCATGAATATGCTAACACATTCACAGAGATCATGTTTTGAAAACCACAATATCAGAGAGTGAAATGATTATTCTCAGTTCAGAAAATTTGTCCATAGACAAGAGTATCAACCATGATAAGCCAGCATGGTCAGTCTTGACCTTGCAGCTTGAATGATTGATTGAATGGAGTTTTATGCCGCTCTCAACATTTTTTTCAGTTTTATTGTGGCAGCTGGATCATCTAACAATGGATTCCTGGTATTTCTCTCACCAGTACTACCATCATATCCTTTCCTAGCCTCCAGCAGCTATCTCACATAGGTCTACTATCATCAAGCCCTCGGTGAGAGACAAATAGTCGGAAAGAAAGAGTGCCACAATCTCGGATCGAAGCAGGGACCTCTAGACTTGACCGTGCAGGCTCAAGAGGTCAATTCCTATCATACTTTTCCGATTGACCCATTTTTGTGCATGCTGGGTCATGGAAATCAAAAAGTTTAAAACAATCAAACCACAGACATGAAGTAATCAATCAATAAGGTGATAGTATGTATAATGAAAGAGATATGAGTCAGAGTGAAATAGATATGCGACAAAACAAAAGTGATTTAAAACTAGCAGTGGTTCTTAAATAAGCTGTCTGAGTTGTTCAACTTTTCAATTAAGCTGCACAGACATGCAGATTTTCATGGCAAGGTTGTCGATAGACATGTGAAAAAATCTCTTAGAGAAAAATATTATCTTAAAAAGTTTTATGATAGTCCATGTAATCCCATGTCAACAGTTAGTCTATTTCTAGGGTACTTTAAGCTTTTTTAGCAACATCAATTTTGTTTTCAATATTTTGCAGAAATTCAACAGACAAGGCTTTACATACGGACAAGCTAGTTTGTGATTGTTACTTGTCCAGGGACAAACAGACTTTTAAAATATTTCAGAACCACTGATTAGCTCTACAGGGTGAAGCATAAGTAAGAGAAAACAAATTCAACAGATTACAAAGATGACATGATTTATTCATTTCCAAGATCAACTAGCTAGTACACAATTTTTAGACTAGTCAAAATTTGAAAAGGTACAGGGCTAAAGATAGAGGGGGCATTGTTTTTTATTTAAGACTAAAATATTTCAGTAAAATTTGAGCAAAAACTATGTCATTGGTACTCATTTGAATTGTTTCACTGAGACAATTCAAATTAGTACCCACAACATTTGTTTCTTGGAGAAAAAACAATTTTGAAATAGATTTACCCCCTTTTCATTGTACCTCTGAAGAACTATGAAATTAATATGTGATATTTACAGAACAAGGCATTTTTCTTTTATAAATCAAGGTGTTCGTGCAAAAATTAAGTCAATTATTATTAGTGCCTATATATTCACATATTCATAGGCACCTCCAAAGCTTTAAACCAACCCCTTAAGGTACATTGGCTTTGAACTATGAATTTTTCATTTATTTATTGTTCAAATCTGATATTCATACTTTTTGCTAAAAATTCCAAGGAGTCTCATTATATAGGGTCAATGAATAAATCCCAGAGGTAAAGATAAGAGGGGGGTAAAGCCAATCTAAAATCTTTATCTCTCCATGAAACCCTATGGTGTGGTTACTCATTTGACTTGTCTCTTTGAGACAAGTCAAATGAGTACCAAAAGTATTGGATTTATGCTTTAATTATTAAAACAAGAGGCCCAAGAGGGCCTGTATCACTCAACTGGCTTTAAAATCTTGAGACTTTCATTAAATAAAGCTTACTTTAAATGAATACATTAACACCCGAAATTTCCTCAGACCTATTTAATAATGATTATCTGGTTCTGGTCCATTTTGCACCAAAATACTCAATCACAATGAACCTGCAACCCTTTACCCATCTGATTAAAACACAAAGTTCAGAAGGAGAATGTTGTTCAAAGATTTCAGGCTCAAAATAGACCCCCACCTGCCACGCCCATATTTATGGACCAATCAAAATTTCTTGAACTATTTAAGTGAATAGTCACCAAAGAAACTTCTGGTAAAGTTTCATTGTATTTGGCTGAGTGGTTCCGGAAGAGATATTGTTCAAAGATTTTGGCCTCAACATAAGCCCCGCCCTGCCACGCCCAAATTCAAGGGCCAATCAAAATTTATCAAACAATTTTTTTAAAAGAGACACTCAAAGAACATTCTGTTAAAGTTTCATTGAAATCGGCCCTGTGGTTCAGGCGAAGATGTCGTTCAAAGATTTCGGGCTCAAAATAAGCCCTGCTCTGCCATGCCCATATTTTTGGCCAATCAAAATTTCTTGAACAATTTAAGTAAAGGGTCACCCAAGGAACATCAATGCCAAGTTTCATTGAAATCGGCCCGATGGTTTTTCGAGGAGAAGATTTTTTTAAGATTTCAAAGTGAAAAAATGCCACGCACTGCCACGCCCATATTTGGGGGCCAATCAAAATTCTTGGAACAATTTAAAGAGAGGGCCACCCAAGGATCATTTCTACCGAGTTTCGTTAAAATCCGCCCATTGGTTTGGGAGGAGAAGATGTTTAAAGAAAGTTTACGCACGGACTGACGGACGACAGACACTCCGCCATGACAATAGCTCGCTGGCCTTTGGCCAGTGGAGCTAAAAACTCAGATCTCAAATCCAAATACTCCCTCTATCTGTGGCTCTGAAATCTCAAGCCCAACCCCCAACCCCAACCCACACACCTGCCCTTCTGCTCTGGACCTACATATATTTTGCGGGTTCAGTGCAAGACTGTGCTGAGTGTATATACATGTACATTGTATATACACTTAGTCTTGCATGGAACCCTTGATATGTAAATGTGTTGTACCTACAACATGATTTTTTTTTCTCTCACAAAAGTATACCTAGGTCTATTTTACCCGACTTTGACCTTTGTGGAAAAGATGCTTAAATAACAGTTATCGACATATTTCAACATCAATTAACAAAATATATATAACATTCAATACCGGTCGTTATTCATTCCTATGAAAGCAGGTGAAGAACCAAGTAGGAATTGTTAGATTTTTATTCAACTAAATAGCAAGGGTCAGATTCCTGTCAATTAAACCGCGCTTTAGCAGAGGAAACAGACAAACTACAGAAGTTTAGTGGGTTAACAAACTAATACTCACCTCAAGTTAATGTCCTCTATATCGTACAAAAAAGCAAAGCAAGGTATTTGTTAGTAATGCAACATAAATATATATGCATATATAAGAAACCATCGCATAAATCTATTTTATGTACCATTTTGTTATTGTAGATACAAATATGTGACCTGTCAGGCATAAAGGGAATATCTGGGAAATCAAATAAAAAAATATTTGAAAAAGAAATTGGGGTCCACATTGGTGAACCAGAGGTCGTATTTCCAAAATTCTTATACCAAAAGGTAGGTTGATCATTCTAGATTCAGAAAATAAGCACAGTGTGAAAATTTTTGATCCTAGTCATTCTAAGTAATCCACACAGTCTGACTAGGGTCAACACTTTATACACTACCCAGATGGTCCTTTTTTGTGAGACAGGTCACAAATATAAAGACATTTACATTCTCATGTTAACCCTTTCCTGTTTTACAAAATTTTTGGACCTGTCCAAATTCAAAGGTTTTGCAGACGAAAATTGAAAGTGGATTTAATTTGAAAAATAACCATTCAGTAGGGTAGAAAATAGTGTGGAAAAAGAAGAAATTGCTTGTCAGAAGCAATTTTTTCTTTTTTCACAATGTTTTCTCAATCATAAAATCACAGGCACGTAAAAAGCAGGGATTAAACAGCAAAGGGTTAATAGAGAAATGTAATAGATTGAAAAGTATTCAATTGTCAGAAATATTCAAGCTAAAGGAATTTTCCACTTCTTCTGTTAAAATTGTAATAATATTCTTATGGAAACAGTAGACAAGAAGATACCTAACATAGAAAATTTCCTAATTCTATGTTAGCCCCCCCCCCCCCCCTTGTCAATTTTTACAAGCAAAATACATCCATTAGGTGCATGCACTAGTCTAAAATAATAATTTTGTTTATCTATTTATCCCTTCATATTCTCCATGGCAAACTATCATATCTAATTGATTTAACTGTTATATTCTTTAATGCTTTTCTATGGAATATCAAGATATAATGGTAAATTATCATTTGATAAACTAACAGCCTTACCAAATAAACTGTCAAAAACTTATACCCTGCTTGTGTTCATTTCACCCCATCTGACATTATCTTAGTGGAGCCCGAAAAAGGGATTTCACCATGAGCCTTGCACAGCAAACACATGCAAACAGACGAGCTTACAGAAAATTTGTCCTAAAATTCAATTTTTTTTTTCATTTTTGCATTTAAGAAATAGAATAGTTGTTTGCTTTTTGAGTAAAAACAATTTATATTTCATGTCCTGAAAAACAAATACTAAATTTTTTTTGCATGAAAATATAGCTTAAGCTGTTCATGATATGAAATTTGAACCAATCTTACACTGAATCAAACAATTATCCAATAAAAATAACTTATCAGTTTTATGACTTTCATTATGTACATTTGATCAAAATTATCTTACCAGTGTGAACACCGTACAGATAATACAAATCGACCCCATCACAGCGATGACGATATGCGCCGCTTTATGTTCAGTGTCTGTGTACAGAGGGCTCTCACACTGAATGCCGCATCCTTGAATATTTTCGAACCAGTTTTCCTCGTCTGTCGTGCGGATAAGTGGGGATGTACATTCGCCTTCTGTGTCAAATGATGTGGTCTCAAAGTGAGTTTGCTGTAAAATAGAGAAGCATTTTCAGTTTCCTGCAGTGCACTGAGGATGACAAAAAGTCATTTCAGACAGGGGTGTGGAATTCCAAAGCCCAACACGAGCTTTTCCACTTGCGTTCAAGTACATTTTTTCTAGGCTACTTGTCCGTGGATGAGTAAATGCCAGAGCAAATCTTGCAACAGTTTTTAAAAGATCTAGGACAAAATGCATCCTAATGTTTGTATCAAAGGGTAGAAAACATTGTCTTTAATGAAGAAAATGCTGAGTTACCGCATTTTCTTCATTAAAGATAGTGTTTTCTAAAAATTTACCATTCCTATTTTTGAAGACATTTCATTTTGATCCTAGACAAGTGAGAAATTGACTTTGACTTGTCCGTGGACAAGTGCAGAAAATTCTTATTTACACTATAATAATAATTCCCTACTTCCTCACAAATAAATTTGCAAATTAGACTAAGAGTGCTATTTCTTAAGGTAGTGGACCCGTAATAGTTCCCCATAATTTCGGACTACATATTTTTTCACAATGCTAACCGAGGATTCCTAATGAAAATCATTAGGAAACCTAGGTTAACATTATTAAAGTTCATTACTTCCCAGATATTGCAAAACTATTACGGGTTCACTACCTTAAACATTTTTTACTGTTGGTATCTTGAACATAGATTTGTATAAATATGGCCAATGACGTGCAAATATACATTTTGTCCACTTGTCCGTGGACAAGTAAAATATAATTTTCTACTTGTCCAGGATTAAATGTACTAGTCGCAAAATGAACACGAATTTTGAAAAAATATTGTTTTTAAAAAAGAAAATGCTGGTGCCACACTAACTACTTTTTGCCACCGGCCTGAATAACCTGTTAGCCCTAATTATTACAGGTCCTCCATAATAACAGGTACTGCATGGAAACTGTGTTTGATTTTCAGCAATTTATGGGATAAATTGCAAGGAAAACATTGTTGGAAAAGAAGAAACTGCTTTTGACAAGCAATTTCTTCTTTTCCAACAATGTTTTCCATTTGGAAATGCAATAATTAGTACTGAAGATGATTTTTTTTTCAAAACTGGACAGATTTGAAATACTAAGTACTGCCATTTAGTACAGGCCTAAAGGACCTGTAGCATGGTAACATCTACCAGTTCTCCCTAAAATCCACAGGTCTCTAGCCTGCGGACTGGTATTAGTGTTGATCCCTGATTTGTTACAATTAGTGTTGGGCAATCGGTTTCAAAGCATAATTGATAATTGGTTTTTAGTTGGAAGAGTAAATTAACTAATGAAAGGTTATACAATCATTTTCTAAGAAATTACTAGTACAGCACTCCCAGTATCATCCTTTGAAGAATAGAATGTGAAAGTTTAGTTAAAACTAATGAGATAAAGACTCTTTCTGCAGATTTTTCTAACTTAATGGATCAGCATGAAAAAGTTGTAACTGCCTATAAATATATAGGGAGTTACAACTGTTTCACGCTGAGCCATCAAACTGATGTCGGTTTTGAAAACAATGTTTAATGGCTTTCATTAATGTGTTAGGAACTGATTAATTGATTATGAAATTTCTTAATTGATTATCAAAATCAAAAGCCGAAACCAACTGATCATGGATTGTATTCGATTCATCTGCGCATCACTAGTTCCAATAACAATTGCTTGCATCTAACCTACCCCACAAGACTCCGCAAAGTATGGCCTATCACATTCTAGGAAGCTGAGCCAAAGTCCATTATATTCTGTCACCACCAGACAAGCTGCTTGTATACGCTCACATAACTCTCGATTTGGCCGTTCCACTCTCTGATTCGTAGCGTCACATTTTGGAAAATACACGGAACACAAAAATGGCTGAACAACTGCCCAACATTCCGGTACCCCTTTCAGTTGACTCCAGATGTTAAGCTGGTTCTCTGTGTCCGACTGCGACAGATTTGTGAATATTGAGCTTGTATGACTGAAGGTAATCGTCGATGTCAAACAGAATGTCGAGTTAACGGTTACACATGATGTGGTGTTCAGGTAGCACGGCTCTCCGAGTGTAATTGTGAGAAAGCCAGCAACCAGAAGATTGCAGATTCCAGCCCCCACCAGGTCTTTTGTCTCCATCTTCAGGGGACCACACTATTGCTGATCATTCCTTAAGTAAGACGACTGTGGAAGGACTAGGAAGGACTGAACATACCTTTCATGTTTCATCTCCTTTGAGCCTGAAAAATATAATCATTGATTCAATCAGTAACCTAGCATCAACCATGGGTTTGGCTCTAAGTTCTGAGAAAAAGGAGTCAACCGGACTCCTAACTTGTCAAATGAAGGAGTCCATGCTCAAATTAGGTAGTTCAAATTCTCATATTTTTGGGAGAAAATTGTGGAAAAGAAGAAATTACTTGTAACAAGCAATTTCTTCTTTTTCCACAATAATTCCCCCAGAATTATAGGAAGGTTTTCTTACAAAATAATAAGTAGATACAGCCAAAATTTATGTAATTTGCAAAAACTTTTGTATAAAAAAGATCTGAGACTTTGACAAATAGAGATTATAGGTAGAAACTTAGGACACTTCTCTCATCATTTGTTTTAGGAAATATTTTATGAGCGAGGGGGCAAGGAGTCCCTTGGAAGGTAGAGCAGTCCTGTCTATGAAATTTGGAGTCCCAGACTCCCGGACTCCCCTTAGTGTCCAACCCTGCAACCCATCAAAATCATTTCATCAATCATTATGATCAAATGTATTTTTCACAGAGCAATCATGGTAGTAAAAGAAGAAATAATTTGTTGCAAGCAATTTCTTCTTTTTCTCACTATGTTCTGCCCCATATCTCATTAATTACCTACAATGTTTTTTATATTCGTGATATTTTTGTAATTCATAGTGTTTTACAGTTTTTTTCTAGGTATGGGATTGGGGCAATTTGCCCCATCTTTTTCTAGATTTGTGTGGGATTTTTTACTATGAACAAGGAGTATGGAATACCAATTATTATTCGATTGCTTCGATTTTGTGCTGAATTCCCCTCAAGTTATGAAGTTCTGGAATAAACATTGGGTATAATTTGCAAACAGTTTGCAATGCAGGATATATTTCATATTGACTCTTACCACTGACTCTTATGTTTGATCCCCAAAACTCTTATTTTGCCCTCAATAATTTCCAGCAGCCCTTTTACCTGATAATTTTTGTACATGCAATGTTTTTGTAAGAATTTTGACTAGATGTTCAGGATAGCACATTTTAAAAAAAAGGGTAAAAAAAACGTAATAAAATAAAAAATAATAATGAAGCTAAGGTTTTTGGTTTAAATTTTAACTTTTTCCTTGAAACCTTACAAAGATTCAAGAAAAAAAAACACATGCACATTGCGTATTGAGTAGCTTTACTTTTAAACTTTTAGCAATTAAGATGTATCTCAAAACCCGCCAAGTGATGTAGAACAAAAATTGTCGGTTGTATACTTATTCCCTGATCGTTACCCTTTGATCTCTAATCCTCTATTCAATATTGACAATCAGATAAGATCATGGTAAGTCGTTAAAACAACACAGTGTGTCTACACAATGTAATACACAAAATTGAATACACATTTAAGGTCACGTGGTGCATTAGTGCAGAGCGGAATACAACTTTTGTCCATGTTACTGTCGTCCTTAAAAGTGGTGGGGGAAAAAACGACGTACCAGACGGTCGTAGTCAGCCGCTGCTCGGCGGATTCTGCCCTGGTTTGGGGATGACAAAACGATGCAAACTATTTTCAATTTTTATTCCGCATTGCACGTGCACATGTATGCGGAGCGGGATAAAAAATACAAAAAACTGTTTGCCACGTTTTGTCATTCTGAACGCAAGTTAAGGTTTCTCACGGTACGGGGGTTCAAATACCAATAGGGTGTTCGTTTTCTTAGTATTACACAATTTCAACCCTTTCCCGTTCAATTCAAATTTTGCTTCGATAAATATCTACTTTTTAAAGTAGTAAATTAGTATTGTAATAAGAGGCCCACGAGGGCCTAGGAGCCCACGAGGGCCTAGGACGACTCTACTGACTCTTTGAAAAGCCTATGTATACTTAGTCTTTGTCCTACTTTATCATCCAATCAGAATGCTGGATTTTAAAAATTTTTGATGGTTTATTTTTCATAAACTAACCAGCTGAGGTTTATTTTGATCATTATTTCATTTAAACGTAAAGGTTTATTTGTTATTCCACGCATGCGTGCATACTAAACTCTACCCCCTCATTAATATACAACGAGCATGTGACAAGCAAAGGAGAAAATCGTATTTCACGTGCATATGTTGCATTCTCCACATTCTACATTGTTTTTGACCTGGTTGGGGTGACCCGGCCTGACGATTTTGTTTGCATGTGGTTTAACCCAGATTTAAACCTTGTTGCAGTTATATCGCAATGGCTGGTGTACCTACCCATGGTTGGGTCGCTTATTATACATTTATGAACTTTTTTGCTTCTGTATGTACATAGTTAAAAACTTTTTTAATCGTTAAATTAATAAAATTACTATGTCTATGTGTAGACAGATTAGTATACCATAGGTAGATTTTGTGAGGTGAAATCTACTTTTAACCGTTAAATTTCTGTGCCATATTTTCGATATTATAACAGGTTTAGATAAGTCATTAAAAAGTGACAATTTATCTTTCAAAGGAAAGTTAATGCTAGTCCGTAATCGTAAGGTTCACTCGCTACATGTACTTTCATTATTAGAGTGAAGGGATCAGGTTAAATTCTTATCATATGATGTTTAGATATAGGCCTACCCGATATACCCATGGTAATCGACTAAGCGCCTACGTAAGAGCTCTATTTTGAAAATACACCTATAGTAGGCCCTTCTCTGAAAATGACCATATTTGAGTCGGCAGCACGAAATTCCCAAATCTACCCAAATCTTCCCAAATCTACCCAAATCTTCCCAAATCTACCCAAATCTTACCCAAATCATTCCGAAAACTACCTTAATCTATCGAAATACTTCTAAATCATGTCACGAGTACTCGTTTGCAAATAATCATTTTTAAAATTCGTCATTGGGCGAGTTTTTAATGGCATACACGTAATGCGGTTCAATATAGGGCATTTTGTTCGACAACCGAAGATTCTATTTTATTTCATTTTATAGTTCCCTCCTTTCTTACGTTTTCATAATTGACATTTTTGTAGTATCATAAGTGTTTGACAAAAAGTATGAAAGATTGGGAAGAGGGGAAAAAAGAAACGTAAGAAAGGGGTGGGTGGAGGTTGACTCGTCAGAGCAAATCAAGTATTGCACATACTGACGCGGTGACATACCGGTTATTATGACGATATCGTTATATACACAATTTTAAGTCAAAATCTGCGTTAATATCGTGCATATGTCAAGCTTGTTAATTCAGTTATGATGCTGACACGAGCCTGAAGTTTATAAAAACGACACAGGTAGTCTTCCATTTTCCCATTCAATTGAATGCTACTTCAAAGTTTAGATTTTCATACGTGTTATTTCCAATCTTTTTATACGTTTTAACAATTTGTTCGTCTCCTGACTTCAATTTGTTAATAATGGAGTTCAAGGGCAGGAATCGGCGTTTTCCGTGCGGATCTTGCGGAAATAAATGTACAACAAAATTTACAAAGAGTTGTGTAAAGTGTTCATTGTGCAAACAGTGGTACCATACAAAGTGTCAAAACTTTACGGAGAACGAGATGGACATTTGGACTGACATGACTCTGCCATACGTGTGTGTCTCTTGTAGGACCATTGGAGAGAATGAATTTGACAATGTATTGGGCATGCATCGACTTGAAAAGGTTAGCAAAATGGTCACTTATTATTATCATTATACTTTTAGCTTCGATCATCTAGTCAAGAATTTTAAGCATTTCTAAAAAGAAAAATGGTAGTTATCTTCTGTACCATCTTTTAACTAGAAAGCCATGAATGGCTTGAGTCGCTCCACAGGCTTGAAATTCTTGTAAAGCAAAAATAGTTTTGACTAGATTTTTTAAATATTTTGGATTCTACTGATGTTGAAATGATTTTCAAAGTTTCCACTTAATAACACATAGATAATGACATCTACCCATAAAATGCATATTTTCATCCGATCACAATAGTTTTTGGTAGACTGAAAGAGGGTCACTCAAGGATCATTCATATAAAATTTCATTGGTATCCATCATTTAGGTTCTGAGAAAATGATTTTCAAAGTTTCCACTATATAACACATAGAGAAATGACCTCCGCCCATAAAATGCATATTTTTTATCCGACCACAATAATTTTTGGTAGACTGGTAGAGGGTAACTCAAGGATTATTCCATTGAAATTTGGTTGATATCCATCATTTAGATTCTGAGAAAACAATTTCCAAAGTTACCACTATACAACATATAGAGAAATGACCTCCGCTCATAAAAAACATATTTTTCATCCGATCACAATAATTTTTGGCAGACTGATAGAGGGTCACTCAAGAATTATTCCACTGAAATTTGGTTGATATCCATCATTTAGATTCTGAGATAATGATTTCCAAAGTTTCCACTATATAACATACATAGAAATGACCTCCGCACATAAAATGCATATTTTCCATTTGATCACAATAATTTTTGGTAGACTGATAGAGGGTCACTCAAGGATCATTCATATAAAATTTCATTTGTATCTATCAATTACATTCTGAGAAAATGATTTTGAAAGTTTCCACTATATAACATATAGAGAAATGACCTCCGCCCATAAAATGCATATTTTTCATCCGATTTCAATAATTTTTTGTAGACTGATAAAGGGTCACACAAGGATCATTCATGTAAAATTACATTGGTATCCATCCATTAGAATCTGAGAAACTCACTTTTTACCATATTTGGAAATTAGCCACGCCCATTAAATCCATGTTTTTCATTGGATCAAAATTTCTTGAACAACTTTGAAAGAGGGTCACCCAAGGATCATTCCTGTGAAGTTTGGTTGAAATTCATCCATTAGTTTCTGAGGAGAAGATTTTTAAAGAAAAGTTTACGAACGGACGCACGGACGCACAGACGCACTGACGCACGGACGGACGCACGACGGACACAACGCCATGACAATAGCCCCAGTGGCTTTCAGCCAGTGGAGCTAAAAACACGAGCGGATAGAAATAAAACCTGTCCTTGTCATAATACTATACATGTAATTACCATCAATTACCCATTTAGTGGAGGTGTGAAAACTGATAAAGTACTTGTCTGAATCGATTCCTAATTATACATCCCAAAGGACACGCGCTAGGTGGCACGCGTTTCTTACCAGTAGCTTGCGTCATTATTTATGACCACCTCCAACTGTCTCTTACCTTGGTGGTTTACATATTATGCTTGAAGGTAACGTCCCAGATTGAAATTATTTTTTGAGAATTCATAAAAAGAAAAGGGAAATTCTTTACATCAATTCCCCTACAATATATATAGACCTAAATATATTTTTAGGTTTATTCGTTATAACCTTTCAAAATGAGATAGTCAATTTGATTTACAGCAGATATTTAGAAAGAACCAACATATATCTTACCATCCTTCACATCGGAAGAAGACAGTCGTGATTATTGATGGAAGGTCTAAATTCCCCAAGCTAAATTTATTATTTGATAATTTATTCCTTTATTTTATTCAACCTTTGCTGAGTAAACAAAACAATTTATAAAACGCGACGTAGCAAATATTTCAAATATTCGCATAAAAAAGACATTGCAATGGCACATAGAAACACTTTTGACATACTACATATTCAGCAACTTTATTTTGTTGACTCTAGAGACTTTCTTAATATTCTTACAGGCCGCCAGCACAAAAAATATTTTCAACTTACGTGAAGCAGTTCAGCGGGAGTTGCTGTTTAGAGCAGAGTTTCGTCTCCCTGAAGAGCCAATCTATCAATTCCCACGGGTAGATCCACAGGCTGCTCATGTACTAGACAACTATGTGGATGACATAACAGGAACCCCCAGAAAAACATCAGGTGACGGAGACTGCTTATTCAACGCTGTGTCCATTCTCTTACAGGGTAACGAGACTTTAAGTAATAAACTTCGCTACCATACATGTTTAAGTCTTGTCAGCAATATGGACAGGTACATGAGACATCCTCTAAGACCAAGGATACAACATCTATCTTGCAGCTATGAAAGTGCCTGTTTAGCATCGGCTAAAACGGGTGGATATTCGAGTTCATGGACAATCCTAGCCTTGTCAGATGTTACTTCAATGTCAATCAGAGTTATTTACCCCTATGCAAATGGCACAAATGACGTCGCATACCAATCTTTAAACGCTGTTTTTACACATGGAGAGATCAACCAGAGATGTCTGTACATTTTATGGCATAATTTGGACTCCGTACCGAATATTGGACAGTGGTATCAAGTGAACCATTTTAGTGCCGTTACAGACACAGCTACTAGAGAAGATGAAGCAAGACAACCAGCAAAAACCAGCACACCACTTAATAACGATCAGAGGAAGAAGACGTCTGTTCCACCTGCATTAAATTTGTGTGGAATGAAAAGGGACAAGTCATCAATGAGTCCTGAGCACAAAAGAAGAAAGATGTCACCGAGTGTTTCGCCCGTAAATTTCTGTGATAATGTAACCGAAACTAGCAATAGGTTTGGTTCTTTCTGTGAAAATGATTCCGATGATGAAAAAGTGAAAGATCATGTTGAATTATGTGATTCAGGAAGTGTTGGTTATTCCTCAACAGAGGTGAGTGATAACGGTGAGATTAGTCCCTGTGAAATTTCAATTAATGCCGATTCCGACCAGAAAGAGACTGAAAAGGTCCAGCGAAATGGTATGAAAAATTTACCGACTGGAAGATTTTTATCAAATACCGAGTTTTTGGATGTTTTGAGACACACAGAACCATCGATGAACACGATACCACCAGGTGCGAAAACCAATGTATATGTGGTACTAAAGTATATGGGTCCAGACAGCGGTCGAATGGAGTTTGTTGATGATTGTGGTGTCTGGGAGACGGGGACTACTGTAAACCAGTATTTTGTCGTGACGGACAATTGTGTGAAAAGTGTCTATAGGAAGGGTGATCTTTATTGCCAGAAAAAAATTAAAGACAAAAAGTTAGTTTTCATCCCCATTCATCCACAACCCGAAGATGTGTTGACACTACACAGATACTACGGGAAACTCAAGGGTGAAGAATATCGCCGACGTGTAAGCGTTGTATCCCATGCTTCGGAACGTCTACAGAGCCTAAAAATGACATGCGTTGTGGAGTATCTAGGACAAATAAATAGAAAAACGCGACCATCGCACGGGAATTCAAAATCTGGGGAAAGTTATAAACGCACGGATCCGGTCATAATAAGGGAGGCCGCGGATAAGGTTGGTGTAAAATCAGCGACGCAGGTAGTTTTCGAGATGGCGGCTAATAATAGCATTTCAGCACCCAAAACTGCAAGACAGGTCCAGGACAAGTTATATTATGAAAAGAAGATTAGAAGAAAACCAGAGAAGTCTTCCCACAGGAAAAACATTGCAGATGATTTGTTAACAATTATTGGTGAAATTAATGTAAACGATTTTGTTCAAGAAATTATATTAACGAAAGACGTTGAGCCGATAGTAATACTTTACCACCAGTCTCAAATAGAGGATATGCGAAAGAATTGTATAGGACCGAATGGTAGCGTTATAGGTATCGACAGAACTTTTAATATGGGTAGATTTTTTGTCACGGCTATGTCCTATAAGAATCGCGCTGTGATCAGTAGAAAGACAAACCAATTTCCTGTCCTTTTAGGACCTATATGTTTGCAGTGGAACGCCGAACAAGCTGGTTATCAAAAGTATTTTAACCATGTAAGGGAAAAACTGGGATCATGTTATTTAACTTTTGGGACTGATGACGAGAAGGCTATGCAAAATGCCCTCTCTGTAAGTTTTCCTGACTCTCAGTTTCTCCTCTGTACAAAACATCTAAAAGATAATATAAGACACCATCTTCAAAAACATGGGACGGACGAACAAACGCGACAAAGAATCATTTCCAACATTTTCGGTGAGAATGGGCTTGTTTTCAGCGAGGACGACTTTGAATTTAATCAACGCGAAAATAATTTATCGATCTTTTTTCAGCAGTATCCTCATTTTCAGACATACTATGAAAAGTATTTATTAAATAAACTCCGTGATTTTGTATATAAACCCCTCAAAGAAAAGAAAATTACTAAACTTTGGACTAATAATAATGCAGAGAGCATGAATAATAGGCTTAAACATGAGACAAATAGAAAACTGTTGACCGCTCCCCGAATAGTTGATAAATTGTCGTTAGTAGCGAAGGGGCATTTGGTTGACTTACGAAGGGCTATGTATGGAAGTGGTAATTTCAAGCTATTCGGTATTTCTAGAAAGTTTTTCATTGATGAAACTCTGTGGCATGAAAAAAGCTCTGATGAGAAAAGTAGGCTTTTTAATAAGTTTATTACAACACCGCTTTCTTCATTGGATGCACGTGGCGGCGATTTCATTCAGTCAAAAAATAGGGAAATTAGACTAAAGAAACCCAGACAAAACGCAGGTAAAAAACCAGGACAGAGAAAAAGACCGGCCGTTGAAAGGACTGCTCAGATGCACAGATAGAACGATTCGAATTTTGATAAAGCCAAAGGGGAAACCGGCTACTGGCGACCAATAATTTTTTACTTTATCTTTTTTAGATTGTAGTTACGAGGATTTAGTCACCCTCCTGCCGATTGTTTTTTCAAACTGTTTAAATGAGTGGGAAAAAAAGGTTTACAATGATTATAGCTGGTGGCCGACCATCCGATCGAAATTGCGGCTTATTCAATTTGTAGTTAAGATGCTTTTTTCATACACGTAGGAACTTAAATAAAATGGTATAAATGATGATCCTTTAAAAATGAAGTTTGTTGAGATGTTTTAACTTACTAAAATATTTTATGCACATATACTGAGGGACTTTAAAAACGCAACAAAGTAAATTTGAAATTTGAGTACGGAAAATTTGATTCGTTTTAACTAAATTTAGCTAAAATCTTACAAAGAATATACTCTGTTTTATCGACTTAATCTACATTTGGTCTGACGCTTTGGTTAGTTTCGGCACAGCAATCTACTGATCACTCATTCTTTGTCATTGCACTTTTCATGTTTGATTGGAACATTGTTCATTTATATTTGCATTTTAGTGATGTTTTTAAGTATTGCGTTTTTAAAGTCGCCCAGTATATATATAATTTATCAGAATAAAGATGTTTAAAGTACAAAGTTTTTCACGTGATTGTTGTTTGTATACGCACAGTTTTATGCTAAAATTTCGTAAACATATAACTTTATCAAGTTTGTAGTTACGGGGTTTAACAAGGAAACAGTCAATATAGTTTACCTATTGCACAGTGTCAATACTGGTAGACTCCAGCTCTGCATATACGTAAAAAACGCTTGCGAACGGTTTTAGAAATGATACCCTTCTTTGCATGTGCACTTTACATGAAAAGCGGGACATTGTTTTCAGCGTTCGCAAACGTTTTTGTATCCTAGATGCAGGGCTATTTAACATGTCCGAAACCCGATTTAAATTAAATTCGCTTCTCCTACCCTTTATTTACCTCAATTTGATAGAAGAATGCATGGCGCAACGAAAATAATTAACATTATTTATTGACGCGCATCTCACTTGACGTTTAAAAAATAAATTAGAAAAAATAAATTGATCGCAAAAAGTCAAATTCTGCCAAATTACACGTATAACTTGCGCTCCGCATAGGTTATATCGAGTAAATTGTCAGAAATGTTTCTAAAATCTCCCCTTCTTAAGGGAGTTGTTAATTACTGAAATCAAACACGTAGATAGCACACTAAATTAAAGAGATTAGCACCTTCCTGGTATAAGTGGCAGTATGATGGTACGCGTGCCATATGTGGTCCACTTATTGTCATAAATCAATCCGATAACGATTCAACTTGCCTAGATAGATTAAAGGTAAAAAATTCGATATCATTGCGGAATAAAGAATACGGACCGGTTGCTAAACAAAAGGTTGATTCAGCCCGTTTAAGCCTAAAAACGCATCTGCGTTTAAGATGTAAAAACGTTTTCAAACGTTTTGAATGCACCTGCAAAGTAGGGGTTTCATTTTGTAATCGAGTCTATGTAGCTTAACACTACAATTAAAGCATTCAGATTAAAAGATATATGATAAAAAAAAGTAGTGGCCGATTCAGAGGGGGTCGGGGGTAAAAGGGTTCAAACGACCCCCCTCTTCGGCAAGTCTTACTCTGTACATTATTTTCGGGACGGAAATTCGTTCAATTTTGGATATTAATACAGGATTAATTAACGTTTTCGATGGCTTTAACATTTGCAGAGACCAGAAAATGGTTTGACGTCCGACGGTGCAAAGCACGAGGGCGTAATTACATTTTTAGGGTTTCTGAAAATGTTAACGCCCGAAAAAAAAAAAATAAAATAAAATAAAAACGTGAATCGATTCTATTACTGCATTAAAGGGAATGCGAAGGTGTTATTTCAAATAGAAACGCTGTAAAAATAGCTTCATTTCTAAAAAATTGTTGTAGAAATTGCGATATGCATGTCAGTCACTTTTGTTTTCGCCGACATTGCTCAGAAAACCAGCGACGTAACCAAATTTAACGCGGGAATAAGAACAAGTTTACAACGTTTTCAATTAATATGCTCTTTTTGAACGTTGGTCATGATTATTTTTACGCATTTAACTCCGACTTTGAGAACAATTCCAAAATCGAATCTCTATAGTATTTTCGACAAATTTAATTTGCAGGACGAACAAAAAGTTTCGGAAACATCAACATATCCTTTAAAATTTAAGTGTTCCGACCGGATCTATGGATATTTAAGTTTAAAAAAGCCAGGCGTGAATTTACTGATCATCCACGTTTTCACATTTTAACGCCCGGGGTTTGTCAGTTACCATATGCCTTAAACGCCACGAGAACTTATATTTTCTGGAATAGGACAGAAAATCGACCCTCCATTTTGTATGATCGAACCCCCTATGCAGAAATCCTGTATAGTGATGTTATTCTGTCACAGATTGGAATAGATTTGGGTAGACTTTGGAAGATTTGGGTAGATTTGGGAAAGATTTGGGTAGATTTGGGAAAGATTTGTGTAGATTTGGGAAAGATTTGGGTAGATTTGGGAATTTCGTGCCGCCCATTTGAGTTGGTGTTATATAGTGAACGAATTTGTTGATAAACAATAACTGGCACATTTTATCAAATTCAATATACAATCTTTTAATGACATCTGATACCGTAAATCGTTTATTCTTGCGAAAGTTCTTGTAATACAAAGTGGACACATATCGTATGTTCGTTCATCTACAGAACGGGGGTGATTGTCAGGTCAATAAAAACAAACAATACTGCATCTTTTATCATCGTCAATAGCTCTTTCGAAAGCCTCGGTATTTACGTGCATATTTTACTATGAACAATACCCGATGATATTTGGAAAGAGGAGGCGTTCATTGGTAATAAAGTTCAACCGGCTTATTCCGTGTAAATCGTGCGAAATACTATCAATAATATTAAGCGCGGGAAAAAGACTAAGTCAGTTAAACGCTAATAATTGAAAATAAAACGATTTAAGGACGATCGAACTCTTCAAAAAGGAGTATGCGCTCCAAACTTGCACTTATCTCGGACGTTAGAAAAACACTACAAAACCCCTTTAAATTACAATATTTCGCGGAAAATGCTTTCATGAAGACGATTAATAAATCCTATCAATAAAATATAATTATGTAAATTATCGCAGCCATTTTATTTTATAGAAATAAAGGATATGACGTCAGCGTCGTTTTTGTAGGTATTTGTGACATTAACGTTCCCGCGCATAATCAGACATCAAACAACGTTATCAGTCGTGTATCCGATAGCTACATGGAACCGTCACATTTCATTTTGACGAGGTTATTTTTGAAAGGTTGGCCTTGATAAACGATCTGTCGTTGTCATATGATCTTGTCAGATTTTTAATTTTCAATGTTTGGATTATTTTTTAACAGACCTAGGTTTATTTGAAATTTTATTGGGGGATTGGGGTGTGAGCGAGATAGATGACCTTGATCTCATCATATGACTTCGATCAGGGAATTTGATGATGTTTATTGACAAGATCAATTATTATTCCATATGTGAGTATTCTATTTTCAACAGGCTTGATGATTTTTGAAAACACTAGATTTTTGCGTGGTTTATTTAACGTTGGCTTTGACATATGACCTTGACCTTTTCATATGATTTGACCTTGGGATTCGTTGACGCAAAACAAAGTGATACCCTAATTGTTGAGGAATTAAACGCCATAATCGATTAATTTAAGAAGGATTGAATATCATTGATTTTGTACATAAAATTGGTACGAAAAAAAGAATCTGGAGTGATTTTTTCCTTAGCGTCAAAACCGGGTGACCTAGAATTTTGCATTTTTACTAAAAAATTAGCACGGTGACCATACCTTTTTTATATCAATATCACTCGAACATATTATTATCTACAAAATATAGAAAAAATAAAATTTTCTATCTCAGAGTTTTTGAGAATTTTGATCAAAAGTTATAAATTTTGAAAATATTCTCGTTCATTTTCGATATACCAGTTTTTACGCATTGGGAAAAAATACGTAAAAAATCATTATTTTCCCTTTTAATCGATAATTGTGTATTAGATTTAGTGCAAATAACTTCCTATCTATGAAATAAAAATAAAATTGTTATAAGTTGCTTGATTAGATTTGATTGTGTTACGGTTTTATGTAATTACCAAGAAACGGAAATCGGCGAAAAATCGGACAAAAATTTATTCGATACCTATGACATTCTATGACGTTTTAAGAAAAATCTGATTCGGTGACCCCCTTTTTTCTTTCCATTTTTGCCATCGGCATACTTTAATCTACAAAATATGAAAAAATAAAAAAAATTCTATCTCAGAAAATTAATTCTAGCAATCGTCCTTAAACAGCCTCAGTCGGTCGCTACGCTCCCTCCTTTCGGCTGTTTAAATCGTTTAATTTTCAATTATTAGCGTTTAACTATTCACATATCTTGATAGTGATATTCAAGATAAAGATCTAATTAGAATAAAGTTTCATGAAAGTATATGTGTCGAAGAGAAATTTTACTTAAAGGCCCCTTTTACCACGACGCCGCATAATTGCACCAAATTGCATGTATGAGAAATATATTGTTTAAGTTTCATGGCAATCCATGCATAATTTAAGAACTTTGTCACGGTAAACAATAAAAGTAATAAATATGACATAAAGCCCCTTTTCCCATGAAATGTATCTATATATAGGCCTATAAATAAAACAAACAAACAACCCTTAGGAGTTGTGTTAACAAGGAAGTGAAATCTTGATTAACTTCTATCCATATATGAAGAAGTGTAAACCGTGATAAGTTCTTAAAATTCAATTTCAAATATAGGCCCCTTTTCTAGTGACACACAATTAATCAGAAATAGTTTAAAAGGAGCAATCATTGGGACGATACAATCATTCTGAGCAAATTTTTAGACATTGTGATGAAAACTGTGGACTTTAGATTGTTAAGGAGAAATTGCTTATTATTTTTTTCATTTATTTTTCATTTGGTCCCTTTCCTGTAATGCTTGTCAGATCGAGCCCATTTTCGAAAGGAACCATCCTTGTGATAATACAATCATTTTAAGCAAGTTTGAGGTCAATCACCGAGATTAAAACTGTGGATTTCAGAGCGCTAAAAAGGATTTTCTATTTAAATTTTCGTTTTGTATTATTTAGTTTTTCCCGTGACGCTTGAAAGATAAGGCCCCTGAAGAAAATCGGAAAAAAAATCAAAACAAAACTGTGGACCCCATGAGCGGTTACGAGGATTTTTATAAATAAATTTTCATTAGGTCCCCTTTTCCATGGCGCCTGGCAGATCTGACCA
This sequence comes from Fragum whitleyi, assembly GCA_948146395.1. NCBI lineage: Eukaryota > Metazoa > Mollusca > Bivalvia > Cardiida > Cardiidae > Fragum > Fragum whitleyi. The sequence continues at coordinate 32,778,134 of OX411559.1, read as the reverse complement.
ATTTTCGAAAGGGACGATCCTTGTGATGGTCCAATCATTCCGACCAAGTTTGATGGCAATTGGATAAAAAAACTGTGAAGTCTAGAGCGTTAACAAGCAAAAGTCACGGTTAACGGACGGACAGACAGCCAGACGCCAGACGGGAAAATCGGCATCGCAATTCGTCTTCTGACCTTCGGCCAGTAGAGCTAAAAGTTACTGAATGTTGACTCACGATAATACATTAGTTTGAATAAAATTATGCCAAGGTTTATGATTTTGCATGACAATGGTTAAAGCCGCCGTCTGTTTTCACGAACATTTCCGAAACGCAAGACAATGAGTCTTAGACGACTATGTACACAAAAACAGACCTTTTATTCTCAAAGATCAGCTTGAAATTGTCTTTCCATTTTTTGCCTTTCGGTAATGCAATGACTATGACGCGGTGATCTTAATATATGCCTAACTAGATGAATATTTATGACCCCAATTTTTGGACTCCAATTTGAATACCCCTCCTTTACCGCAGCTGCACGTGGGCGTATTTTACGTGACAAAAAATCTCAATTACATATTTTACTTTATAAGGCAGGTTATGCGTTTCACGAAAAAGCCGCCGTCTTTCGATTGATTTGTAACTTTATGGAACTCGTCCTCATAAGACGAAATCAAGAACAAATATTCAAAGAATATTCACGAAAGGGCGATGTTTTTACTCTAAACGCAGGACGGGCTTTTAATTTAGTACAGTTGAGGGATCGCATGGCTATAAAAATCCTATAATTAAGACAAATCTTTCATAAAATTTTCCTGTGTGAAACTCAACAATTTTGCATGTGCACAATGCAAGGCTAAGTTAAACCACGGACCCTAAATATACATATGTTTATTGAGAGTCCCTGGTTAAACCTGGACAGATGCAAAGGCTGATCCGAGCGTTTACTACTTACTATCTCTCTTCCCAGTCAGAGAATATTTTCCATGTGCCATGTGGACGACTCGGGAGCTAAATCCCTCTACAGCACGCACAATTTAAACTGTTACAAACTTTGATGTCGAACAAATATTCAAAAGTTGAGCCCCGTCATTATATGCCATTGACGTCACACATCTTCGCTGGTTGGTGACGGAAATATATAGAGGATAATTGTTTGTTTCAGTGTAAGATCGATTTATATTTTATTGAGTGAACAACAAAAGCTATATTTTCACGAGTGGCAGAGCCACGAGTGAAAATATAGATTTTGTTGTTCACGAAATGAAATATTAATCGATCTTACTCGAAAACAAACGATTATTCTTTTTCTTTAATGCAAAAAGGAGACAAAATATGAAATTTCTATGACATAATTTCGTAAAGCGCGTCATTTTGCACGTGATTGCTATGCAACGTTAAAGTGAGGTGCGTTCGTTAGAGCGAGATTCTTAAGATTCTTATTAAGATTTTTACGATAAAGCGTTCGGCAGAGCGAGAATTTTAAGCCGCTCAATAAGAATCTTAAGATATCTCAATGAGGAAACGAAGATGGTTTTGCATTGGCTTAAAACAAGTAGTCATGACGACGTCGAAAATTTTCACTTAAAATATCGAAAATCGTTCATTACGACGTCTTAAAAATCTTATTGAGGTGGATTTTCCATCTTGCTCTGACGAACGCACCTGTGATGTCACTTATTTCGCCCCGCATAGATGACGTCAGATCGGATGAAATACACAAAAGCAGGGTGTAAGTTTTTGATAATTTCACTGTTTTTGCGGTGAGATTATCAAGTTATAATCTACCGTTATTTCTCGATAAACCACCGAAAAGCATTAAAGAAAGTGTTTTATTATCATTATTATCATGTCACTTCATCGACATTCTAATGTAGACTCAGAACCATTATAGTGTAACGTAACCAGTTAAGGTTGTAAACGCGACAAATGCGTTTTTTATTGAAAAAATCTTTTAAGCTCATGTTTGAGAAATAAGAAAATTAAGTTTATGCCCGACTTATATGAATCGGAAGCGGGCAACACGTTTATACAGTAAAACTTGTGTTAAGTGACCTCTTAAGTGACCACTTAATTGACCACTTAATGGGAATGATAGCTTAATAAGAAATACCGTGATAAATGTGACAGTTCAATTTGTCTGCATTTATAGTTTGTCGATCAAGTTGTACTGAATCCTATGATGTTGGAACCCATTAGACTCGTCAGTTATTGAGACGATTCTAATGGGTTCGAACAACATAAGATTCAACAATAACCAACTATTCGTAAAGAATGTCCTCTTTGTCAGAGAATTTGCTTACGGTGAAGGGACTTTTCATGGTGGTCGCTTAATACAACTGGTAGCTTAATAGACGTGGCCGCTCGAGCAATATAGACTACACCTAAATAGAAGGATCTCAGAGGCAGCAGTCTTGAAGGATCTCATCGCTAAGTAAGTAAGTACGGTTTCTTTTTTACGTCTCACGTCTCCGAATCCTTTTTATACCTAAATTGACATTCAAATGGTTTCGATACCGAAGGTGGTTATTGTCGAAGGGCGGAGTAAGAGGCTTGACCTGTGTTTGGGGTGGCAAAACGGCGCAAACTGTTCGCAAATCATACCCTTGCAAGATTGGTAGCCCACGTGACCCAAAGGGCCACACCATCAATATGTTGGACCTCTTTGTATAGCGAGTCAATATTTTGACATTGGACAAAAGCGTATTCTTTAACAAATTTTCTGTCTTGAAATTAAGCAAGCCCTTCGTTTAGAATGTCAAAACGGTGCAAACATACACTTGCGGGGTATAATTTGCAAGCAGTTCGCACCGTTTTGTCATACAGAACGTAGGATAGGCCAATGGTCCTTCGATTTGATCATGTTTTGTTTGCATTTAACTAACCGTGATTTACCCGTCTGCCCCGAATACTGATTTCTTGACAGTAAACCAGTTTTCATCATGGATGCAGGCAGGGACTCTAAGTATACATATTCATTTTGTTGCGAAATTATAATAAAATTGAGCATAAGAGAAAACAAACGAGAAAAAGCAACCAACCCTTGTGTTTGCATCGCGTTTCAGAAATGGCATCCTACTCTGCATGCCGAATAATATGATTTACATTTTAAACCATAATTGTCCGTAGGCTTTTAATACTATGGATTTTTTTATGACAAACTACGATAAACTTCAATCTACTTCCTATAATTAGGAACTCAAGTCATTTATTTTGTGGATGTAATTTTTTAACACATTTTCAAAATCAAAATAATAAATAACATTTTGACGATTCATTTTTGAAGAAGAATTGGGGATATCTATGAAAGTGTCTCTGATAGGATTTTGAATAGTTTTTATCTGGATTTCATGCGAATTTCTTTAGTAAAAGCTGAGCTATTATAACGTATTTGCATGACAACAGCAAATCTTAAGGCGTCAATTTTGTTTCTTTAGTAAAAAATGCTTTTTGTTGGTAATATGCAGCTGGTGCTCCAATCCGTAGATTACTGGTATATCTTACACCAACACTACCAAAATGGTTAATGATGCCAAGAATAAGGCAATGTGCAATAATCCTAGATAGTAGCTAGGCTTCAAATAGAGGTTTCATATAAATGACCAAAGGGAAGTTGAAATAGACACAAAATGCAAACAACCATTCAGTAATTGATTGGCTTTTTTTTCTTAACTTAAACATTCAATACATTTACAATGAAAAATGCAATAACTTTATTGTAAACAAGAGGGCCATAGTGGCCCTTAATCGCTCTCCTGAATGAACTGTCTAATTTTTTTCAATATTCTTCTGCCTCTGTACATCTTGATAATACCTTTTTTTTTTTTTACAATTTTCAGGTTGACTTACAAGGATTTTCTATGATTTGACTCCATGACCTAGTTTTTGACCCCTGTTGACCCAATTTCATACATATCAAAAATTGCACCAATTCAATCATTCTAACGAAGTTTCATGTTAATTGAACAAAAAATGTGGCCTCTAGAGTGCATACAAGGTTTTTCTAAGATTTGACCCGTGACCTAGTTTTTGATCCCAGTTGACCCAATTTTAAACTCGTCGGCGGTTTCATCAAAACAATCATTGATTTCAGGTTGATCCAGCAAAAAATGTGGCCTCTAGAGTGCATACAAGGTTTTCTAAGATTTGACCATGTGACTTAGTTTTTGACCCCTGTTGACCCAATTTGGAACATTGTCCAAGATTTCATCAAGACATTCATTCTGACCAAATTTCAGGTTGATTGGGCAAAAAAATGGCTTCTAGAGTGCATACAAGGATTTTCTAAGATATGACCATGTGACCTGCTTTTTGACCCCAGTTGACCCAATTTCATACTCATCAAAAATTGCATCAAGACCATCACTCTGACCAAAGTTCAGGTTGATTGGGCAAAAAATGTGGCCTCTAGAGTGTATACAAGGTTTTTTTATGATTTGACCCAGTGACCTAGTTTTTTACCCCAGTTGACCGAATTTCAAACGTGTCCCAGATTTGATCAAGACAATCATTCTGACTAAATTTCAGGTTGATTGGGCAAAAAATGTGGCCTCTAGAGTGCATACAAGGCTTTTCTAAGATTTGACCATGTGACCTAGTTTTTGACCCAAGTTTACCGAATTTCAAACGTGTCCCAGATTTGATCAAGACAATCATTCTGACTAAATTTCAGGTTTATTGGGCAAAAAATGTGGCCTCTAGAGTGCATACAAGGTTTTTCTAAGATTTTACCATGTGACCTAGTTTTTGACCCAAGTTGACCCAGTTTCAAACTTGTCCGAGGTTTCATCAAGACAATCATTTCTGACCGAAATTCTTGTTGATTGGGCAAAAAATGTGGCTTCTAGAGTGGATACAAGGTTTTTCTATGATTTGACCCTGTGACCTAGTTTTTGACCCCAGTTGACCCAGTTTCAAACTTGTCCGAGGTTTCATCAAGACAATCATTTCTGACCGAAATTCTTGTTGATTGGGCAAAAAATGTGGCTTCTAGAGTGCATACAAGGTTTTTCTATGATTTGACCCCCTGACCTAGTTTTTGACCCCAGTTGACCCAATTTCGAACTCGTCCGAGGTTCCTCAAGAACACCATTCTAACCAAAATTCAGGTTGATTGGGATAAAAAATGTGGCCTCTAGAGTGCATACAACGTTTTTCTATGATTTGATCCCCTGACCTAGTTTTTGACCCCAGTTGACCAAATTTTAAACTCGTCCAAGATTTTACCAAGTTATTCATTCTGACCAAATTTCAGGTTAATTGGTCAAAAATGTGGCCTCTTGAATGGATATAAGGTTTTTCTAAGATTTGACCATGTGACCTAGTTTTTGACCCCAGTTGACCAGATTTCGAACTCGTCTGAGATCAAGACAATCATTCTGATCAAAATTCAGGTTGATTGGGCAAAAAATGTGGCCTCTAGAGTGCATACAAGGTTTTACTATGATTTGACCCTGTGACTTAATTTTTGACCCCAGTTGACCCAATTTGGAACTTGTCTGAGATTTGATCAAGACAATCATTCTGACCGAATTTTAAGTTGATCTGGCAACAAATTTGGCCACTAGAGTGCATACAGGACAAATGTTGACGAAGGACGACGGACATCCACCTAGCCACAAAAGCTCACCTTGAGCACTTCATGCTCAGGTGAGCTAAAAGGTGTACTTGTTAAACACCTATGCCCCCACAACTGCTATTTTCAGTAATTTTCAACATATATGACCTTGAAAACTGACCTTGACTGTTGCCCTTGTTACCAACAGAACTTGTCACAAGCAATGCTCTTATGAAATATGAAGGCTCAATCCCTTGCCCATCAAAAATTACCATATGGCCAACGTTAAATTTTAATGCGGGGCCAACGGACAACTGACAGACAAATCATTTGTAATATGCCCCTGATTTATCAATGTGGGGGGCATAAAAATTAAAATGTACTGTTCACAAAAAGTAGGGGATAATCTGTTAATCCATAAGGTTATTGTGGTTGCAAACACTTTAGGACAATCTAACTTATTCTTGGCTAACCAGCAGTTGTCTCATGATAATATGGTAGTTATGGAATTCCCTTTTTTATCAAAGATGTCCTACAAATTCAGCATTTAAGAAGAGAGGAGTATAGCGTTTATTCTAACATGGCGTATATTATAATGGAAATTCATACTTTAGTTGAGCATAACTTCGAGAAAAATTATTTGGTGTTTATCTCTATCATGTATTTGCATCACATTTTGTTGAATTAATGTGATGTCTAGTGAAAGCTCACCATAAGTGAGTCAATGGTATGCTGGAAACCAGAATGACATGAGTCCAGGCTGTTGTAAAACCCTGTGTCTCACAATCAGATATTGTCATGATATCAAACAACTGGCTTCTTTGTTGATGATTCAAAAACGGGGCCCTGAAGATGTTTGGATGCCCAAACTGACCAGAATACCACAAATCAAACTTATAATATCCTCTACTTTTTGTGAACAGTATAGTTTTTTTTTCAACCTTATCAATTTTTATGTTGATGTTTGTTTGATTTGAAACTTTGAACATCACTTACTATAAACACACTTAAATAAATTTCTGTCAGTGGGGAAAAATGACATGCTTTAAAATGACTAAGTACATGTAATTTAATGAACTATCAACCAATATTAATTTGATTCATCTTAGAAAAGCACTGAAGAAATTATCCATATTTCTTAAAACACAGATAGTGTCTATTTCACATGAACATGTCATCATAATCAGGAGGTTTCATATGGTCTGGATCAGGCCTGAAATAAAGATAGAATTCACTATTATGACACATAGTTTTAACCTTTACAAAATTTAATTTTGATTTCATTAAAAAATTGTTAACTTTTTGGTACATTTCATCCAGTGTAGCTAAAGATTTTTACGCAATAATTAAGTAGAAAGCAGGCAGTGTAGGCTAAGATCAGACTGCACATAGGTGCAGTCTGATCTTAGTCTAACCTGTCTACTAAATTGATTGAATGGAGTTTTACGCCACTTTCAACATTTTTCAGTTATATCACACAGCTGGAGCACCTAACAATGGATCCCTGGTATTTCTCTCACCAGTACAACCATCACATCCTTTACTAGCCTCCAGCTGCTATCTCACATAGGTCTAGGATTATCAACCCATTGTTGAGAGACAAATATTGGGAAAGATTGAGTGCCACTGTGAGGGATCGAACCTCTAGAATGACAGTCCGACACGCTACCAACTGTGCTATGATGGCGGCTCCCTGTCAACTAAAGCTTTGTGAACAGAAGGAGTATAGTAAACTAAAGCACAATCTGACTTTTGGGCACTTCTGAAGACACAAAGCCCTGCCTAAGGGTGCCTAAACTCGGCTGTTGAGTGCTCGATGGTGAAGAAAATCTTAAGTCGAACAAAAACCATGTCAGACATGGCCAACTCCCGCCATCAAAGCTTGTTAGTTAACTGAAGCCTAATCAAAGGGCAATAACTCCATAAATATACAAGCAAGAGTTGTAGTTCTTGTGCACTGCACTTCTCCTCCATGAGATCTATCCACCTATACAGTTTCAAGTTGATAGCTTTTATACTTTAGGAGATATGCTCTGGACAAGTTTAGTGACAGAATGACAGACAGAGACCATTACTATTTCCACTTTGCCGAAACAGCTGGGGATAAAAAGGGACATAATTTACAATTATTGCACCTAGAGTTATCCCCTCAAAATTATATGTTGCTCTTTTGATGGTGAATATGTGTGCTAAGTTTCAAGTGAATGCCTTGGTAAGAACCAGCAATATCACAACTAAATATCAAAGATTTCATATGACAACGATAAAAACAAAGATACATAGCAATACCTGGGCTTTTCTCCTAAAACAGCAAAGCTAAAAAGCTTAAAGAAAACATTGAGGAAAACAAAGAGATGACTTGTTATAAGCAAGTCTTCTATTGTTTACAATCTACTCAGGAATAGTTTCTTTAACCCTTGTCATGCTGAATAAATTTTGGTTACAAAATTTTCATCAAAATCAAAGGGCAAAAAGTGCTGAAAGTTCCAACTGTAGGTTAATTTTCATTTGAAAAACTAAATCAATTGACAATTCTGGTTTGATAGTGAGAAACAGGTGGTGTAGACTAACATCAGACTGCACATATGTGCAGGCTGATGTTTGTCTATAGCTCCTGCCAAAGCAGGAATATTACAGGTTTGGCACGACAAGGGTTAAAATTCCATCAACTAGTAAGTTGTGTTTGTGAACACAAAAAGCCCTTGAAACAGAAACTTTTTCAAAAGTTTGACCTTCATTCTTGATCTTGTCCTTGCCAAATGACCTTGACCTCAAAATCAGGAGATGTCTTTTGCTGAGATAAGTATCATGCAAAGCATGAGCTTTCTATCTTCTAATGTGGTGTCCGTGGTCTAGAGGTTTAGCATTGGCTTCTTGACCCAAAGGTCCTGAGTTTGATTCCCGGGAGCAGCCATCTATCTTGATTCTTTCATTGGCCCACACATTCGGTGTGAGTACTGGTGAATTTTTAAAGAAGCAGAATCAAGAGGGAATAATCTAAGTTGTAAGAACTTCTTTCCCAATTAATATGAATTAAATTAGGTTTAAACCTTAGAACCTATCTTTAATAGGTTAGATGTGATGAACATTTTTCTTTTTATGCTTTACCAATGTTTAATATTCGGTGTTTCTGAAATAAGCTGCCCCAGTTGTCTGACTTGTCCATTAAGCTGCACGGACAAGCAGATTTTCATGGCTGGGTTGTCCATAGACAAGTGAAAAAATCTCAAGAGAAAAATATTTTCCTAAAAAGATAGCCGTTTTCTGATATTACATGTAATCCGATGTAAACAGTAAGTCTATTTCTAGGATACTTTTAGTTTTTTTAGGCAACATCAATTTTGTTTTCAATTTGATTTTGCAGACTCTTTCAAAATTCAATGGACAAGCAGGTTTTAGATACCGACAAGCCAGTTTGTGATTGTTTCATGTCCTTAGACAAGCAGACTTTCAAAATATTTCAGAACCATTGACATTGTTGGACCCTTATAGTTCACCTTGCTTGTCAAAATGTTTATCAAATCAGTCACTCATCTGGTTATAAGCTTCATCAATGTAAACCATAAGCGTATCTAGGACTTTGAAATTTATACACACTCAGAAGGCGACAACCAAAAGACTATATAGGAGAAAGGCGATATGTTAATTGTGACAAAAGATGAATGCCTTCCGTCCGCTCCCTTTTTATGATTTGAGAGTTGGTGAATAATCAAAACATCGTAACTACAGCTTTAATAAGCTGTAGTTTCGATGTTATGATCATTCATCACCGATATTTTTCAACAGATGATTATTTCTTTTATGCACTTGGGTAAATTGCGTAATGGGAGTTACGCCCTTGTAAAGATACAAATAGATAGAGACCCAAAGATGGTTTAACATTTTAAGGAAATGTGTAATATCTTACCCAGATCTTGAGCCAGGATGGGTGCCTGGTGGCCCAAAAGGATCAAACCGAGCACCAGGGGGTACAGCTCCACTGTAAAGAAAAGAACATTATCATCATACAGTTCTTATAAAACAAATGAAGCAACTTTTGAGCAAAGTCGAAAGAGACTGTAAGTGAAATTTTCATTAACTTTCATGCATCAATGATAAAGTTCAAACAGGAATTCTTTTTCATAAAACCACAACAATATGTACATTATCATTATACAGTTCTTATAAAACAAATGAAGCATCTCTTGAGCAAAGTCGAAAGAGACTGTAAGTGAAATTTTCATTAACTTTCATGCATCAATGACAAAGTTCAAACAGGAATTTGTTTTTATAAAACCACAACAATATGTACAGGGTCAGGTGACTAGGAACAATTTGGGAAAGTTTCATCCAAATCAGTCCATAAATGAAGGAGAGATTGGGTTCACAAGATTGTAATGTAGGGACAGATGGATGGACAGATGGACATAGGTATGAAGGCATGTACTGACATCGGGACAGACAGATGGAGAAGATATATACATCCACCTTTGGCGGTGTATAAAAACCAAAGGAATGTGACCAAAATAATATATCTACATCTAAGCTAGGAACTGATCAAGTTTGAATAGAATTTGTTCTTTAGATGCTGAAAAATTGCTCAGACACCAAAAACAAAAGATGAAACAGTTGACATTTTCAACAAAGTGTGACATGTTTATCAAAAGTAAATTGATCTTGACTGACAGAGGACATGCACATCTCTTATTGATACAAATCATATGTGAGTAGTTTGATAATAATCTGTCCATAATTAGTAGCTGAGAAAAGAAGCAGACCAAAAAGGTATAAACTAAACAACTGAAATTATTTATCAAAGGGTCATAAGTTTGGCAAAAGTCATTGATCCCAGGCCAAAATAGGATTTTCACATCTCTGCTTGGTACTGATGATAATATTTGTTTGTTTGTTTGTTTGTTTGTTTGTATAGGGGTTAATTCCACTTTCAACAATTAATCAGTTATATTTCAGAGGCTTGAGCACCTAACAATGGATCCCTGGTATTTCTTTCTTTCAGTCCTACCATCCTTTCCCAGTCCAAGTTGCTATCCCACTAATGTGTACAATTTTTCACCCATTAGTGAGAGACAAATAGTCAAAAAGAATGAGCACAACCATTGGAGATCAAACCCAGGACCTCTAGATTGATAGTCCTATGCGCTACCAACTGCGCTATGACAGTGGCCAGAGAAGATGATACCAATATAACACCTGGACACCTTCCATCTTTGATCTTCCCTGTTATACTGCGATTCTACAGAGGTCCGCCAAAACAGTTAACTTGTTTGAATGCTGTTTATGACACTAATAACAAGAGGCCCAAAATCCCTACGCTAGCATTTAATGTCTTGTGTCTTTAGGAAATTCAAAACTAGATTGCATTCAAAGTTTTAAGATAATAAGACATAATCTATTTGTAAGCAGATAATCATATATTTTACTGGTACAAGACCAATATTTCCCTGGATCTGTCAATTAAATGTACAAGATGTCATTACAAGAAATGTTGCATCACAAAGGCCCCTTTTCCATGGCACAGCATCACACCACCCAAAAGTGGAGAAAACTGATGGAGTGTGTCCTAAGGATCATTTCTTGTTAAGTTTGGATAAATTCTGACCTGTAGTTTCATAGAAGATTATTTTATATTTCATCGTATTGGACCATTTTTCAGTGACTCAACAGCCAGTAGAATCCATATAATCAAACTCGGATAAATAATTTAACACAGGTATCGATCTGAAAGAGCATGTCCCAAGCATCATACCGATTATTTTTGTTACTTCTAACCAGTAAATTCAGAGAGGAAGATTATTTCATATTTCATCATACTGGTCCATTTTTTAGTGAAAAGACAGCCAATATAATAGAGCCCATGTCATCAATCACAGGGCTTACCCTGCCCTTAGCCAATTTTGCCATTGGCTAAAATTTTGAAAAATTGGCTACAAAAAAATTTTGATTGGCTAAAATGCTGGCTAAGATAGGATATCATTGTGTAAAGTCCATAATATAGAAAAAGAGTAATCAAAAGTGTTATGATCAAAGGTAGAACAATCAACAAATTGAAATGTAAGATAATCCTTCACACATTTGATTGACCTGTTGACAGGTACAAGATATTTGGTATCCATTAGACCATGCTATCTTTTAATTGATGCTCTTAAGATGCTGTAATATCCAGATTTGATGTGTATTCTACTGATATTCTTCTATCAAATTGTGTGTGTGTGTTTTTTTTTTCAACTTGGGAGAAAAAGATGGCTTCAATCTAGTCATTTTGGCTAAAGTATTTTCAAATTGGCTAAAAGGTTGGATACAAGAAATTTTGACCCAGGGTAAACCTTGTCAATTTTCACGTCAAACAGTCATCATGTCAGAATTAATGAACAAATCAGAAAGATCCAAAGGAATGCTGCTGAAAGGAATGTTTAAATTTTGTCCAATAGTTTTAGAGAAGCATAAATTAACCGACAGATAGACGCACAAAGGCACAGGGGATGCATGCACCTATGGTAGACATCAGGCAATGATAATAGCCTGGCTAAATTATGTCCAGTAGAAGTACAAAAGGTGATTTGACTCTCAAATCAGTAAAATTCTTCTCATGATGTACTCTTTCTATTGATTTGACCCCTTTTTAAATCAGTTTCAGCACCTAGAAATACTAGGTTGAGAAGTGACTCCTCAATCTCAAACACCAGCAAAAACTCTTGTACTTACGGTGGAAGTCTAGAGGGTAATCCTGCACTGGGGTCCATACCAAACCTGGGGCCCCGCCCACTTCTCATGGGGTCAAACAGCATCCCCCCTCCGGAACCAAAAGGGTCAAGATCCCCACGGCCCACTGAAAATGGGTCATCTGGACCACCTCCCCTGGAAGTTAATAAATTTCTCATTTGTGACCCGCCACACAAAAAAGGACCATCTTGGAAGTGCGTAAAGTGTCAACCCTAGTCAGACTGTGCAGATTGTGCAGACTGACTAGGGTCGAAATTTCTCACAATATTTCCTGAATCTAGAATAACCAATCATCCTTTAATTGAAAGATTTTTTGAAATGCGCCCCCTGGTTGACATATGCGAGACCAAATCTCTTTTCCAAAAATTCATTTTACAGAGTTCCCAGATAGTCCCTTGGACGGGCCACATTGAAAAAGTACAGTCAATCTTGCTTGAGCAACCATGCTATAAAGCAACCAATTTTTTTAATGCGGCCATTTCAAAATCCCCTTCTTCAATTAAACTATCTTAATAAAGTCTAAAAAATTTTTTAAGTAATCCTATGTTGTTTACACTCAAAAGATTCTTCTTATTCAGACAATTCAAATGAGTGTTTACAATATAGGATATTTAAGAAATTCACAATAGTATACATATTCAATCAAAATCATGTTGCAAATTTTAAACATAACCTGAGCTAAGTGACCATTTTTAGTAATGATCTCTTTTTGGTACCCCATAAGTGGTCACTTAATACAAGTTTTATTGTACATAGAATTAGAAGTAATAAACAAATGCCCCACTTAAGGTTGCCTTTTCTGCAAAATCAGTGGAAAAAGATCAATATCACTTGCTAGGAAAAAAATTTCCCAAGATTGGATCTGAAATCAGTACATACAGTTCATAAACCAAATCCAGCTAAATTCAAATTTTGTTTCAAACAAATTGCTTATTTTTTTAACATAAAATTCACGATTATTTTTCTGTGTTTCCCCACAATTTTTAAGTATAAAGCAGGTAGTGTAGACTAAGATCAGACTTCAGGCTGATCTTAGTTTAAATTGTCTGCCAAAGCTTTGTGTGCAAGAGATATATAGCTTAAACAGCATAAGAAGGGTTAGGCAGTTTTCTGAAATTTCAATCACTATACAAATTTAAATACAAATTGAACTTTTGAAAAGACAATGAGTAGAAAAAATCTGGAGGATTTTGTGACAGCTGATATTCCTTATTTTTGTAGAAATAAGATTTCCTCTAGGCCCAAACCTGACTGCCAATTGTCCCCAAATAACAAAGGTCCTAGGCCCCCCAAAATGGTGTGAGTGTCTGCACCTGCAGAAAAGGACTTACCAATCAGGATAAGGGTTTGGTCTGGGTCTCTGATGCCTTGTTGGGACCCTCAGGGGGTCATCATCTTCCTCTAACCTTGACCTCTGACCTTGTCTTGAAGGCCCTGGTTGATAGGACGGTTTGACCTCACTCAACACTTCCTTCTTGAACATTGAACACAAGTCATTTAGGTTCTTTATGGCTCTGAAATTAACAAGAGGGAAAAGAAGACATGTTTGTGACATATCAATGCCTCCAATACAGCACTTTTTTTAGACAGGACAAGGTTCACAAACGGTAGATTTTGGCCCTTTAAAATCATTTTTTTCTGATTTTTTATAATCTCAGAGATATCAAGTTTTCACAGTTACCCTCTACCCCTTACTCTCAAATTATACAAAGATAAGTTTCTACCACTTTGCCATTTCTTGAAAACTATATATAGAAAGCCATGAAGGGCTTTGAGTCACTCAACAGGCTTGAAATTCCTTTAATCGCAAATCAAAGTTTTGACTAGATTTTTAGATATTTTGGGTTCTACTGATATTGAAAATGATATTGAAAATGATTTTCAAAGTTTCCACTATATAACATATAGAGAAATGACCTCGACCCATAAAAGACATATTTTTCGACATATAAAAGACATATTTTTCAAAAAATGACAATATTTTTTTAAGCTACATGATAATGGGTCATCCAAGGATAATACCATTGAAGATTGATTGATATCCATCAGAAATATTCTGAGAAAATGATTTTCAAAGTTTCCACTATATAACATATTGAGAAATGACCTCCGCCCATGAAATACCTATTTTTCATCCAACCACAATAATTTTTGGTAGACTGATAAATGGTCACTCAAGAATCATTCCAGGAAAATTTTGTTGATATCCATCAATTACATTCTGAGAAAATGATTTTCGAAGTTTCCATTTTATAGCATATAGAGAAATGACCTCTGCCCATAATATACATATTTTTCATCGTATCACAATAATTTTTTGTAGACTGATAAAGGGTCACCCAAGGATCATTCATGTAAAATTTAATTGATATCCTTCAATTAGAGCCTGAGAAAACTCACTTTTTACCATATTTGGATATTAGCCATGCCCATTAAATCTATGTTTTTCATTGGATCAAAATTTCTTGAACAACTTTGAGAGAAGGTCACCCAAGGATCATTCCTGTGAAGTTTGGTTGAAATTCTTCCAGTAGTTTCTGAGGAGAAGATTTTTAAAGAAAAGTTTACAACCGGATGCACGGACACATGTACGGGCGGACGCACTACAGACAAAATGCTATGACAATAGCCCCAGTGGCTTTCAGCCAGTGGAGCTAAAAACGGCATGCACATGGGCAGACAATATATATAACCCCTGGAGGCCAGTGTATTGACAATCTCCACCATAGTCCATTTGATAAAACATCATAATTATGTTAGTTTCAATTTCTGAGAATTTTTTAAAAATTTTCTTCTTTAATTCTATGTTACATTGCAATTGGTAGCGCCCAGACAGAATCCAAATTTTCCAACTGGTACATGATACAAACACACTTAATAAAGGCCCACTACATGATTATAAATAAATACTTAATATGAAAGCTGTCTACCTTCCATTTCCAGAAATTTTAAAGGTTTTTATATTTCCCCCTTCCTGCTGCCAAGGCAACCAGAGTTAATGGAGGATTTTTATCATTTGAACAACTTTGGTAGAGTTTGACCGATGGAACATTTGTGCCAAGTTTCACCAAGATTTGCCCACTAATTCATGAGGAGAGGATGTGTAAGGAAACTGTCAGAAACAGATGATGGTCATTAGACAATCACAATAGTTCACCATAGGCACTTAAGGCTCATATGAGCTAAACACGACTTCTATCTTCAAAGGACCTATTTTTCATCTGATCACAACTGTCTGATAAAGGGTCACTTAAAAAACATCCCTGTGAATTTTGGTTGATATCTACAAATTAGGTTCTCAAAAAGATTTTCAAGGTTTCCACTACATAACATTATAGGAAAAAAAAATCCACCAATAAAAGAAATATTTTCATCCAATCACATTATTTTTTACAATCTTGTAAAACGTCACCGAAGGATCATTTCAGTGGATTTTAGTTGATCAGTAAGGTTCTGAGAACAGTCACTTTTTACTATATAAATGCATGTATGTAGCCACTCCCATTAAAGCCATTTTTTTATTGGGTCAACATTCCTTAAATAGCTTTTAAAGAGAGTCGCCAAAAGATCATTCCTATGAAGTCTGGTTGAAATTCATGATGTAGTTGCTGAAGTTAACCCTTGTCATGCTTAACCAAGAATATTCCTGCTTTGGCAGGAGGTATAAACTAGAACTGTCGCAGAGCGGACTAATACCCCCCACAAGCGCTTTGTCAGAATGAAAGTGCTATTAGTGCATGATGTGTTTGTAACTAAAATTGAGGTCATATGCAGCATTTGCATGAAGTTTCATGATTCTAGGTCGCTTGGTTTTCGATTTGAGAGTCCAGAAATGAAAATTGAACAAAAATTGACTGTGACCTTGACCTTTGACCTATATGACCCAAAAACAATAGGGCACTTCCTTGGGTCATAAGCAACATTTGCATTAAGTTTCATGATTGAAGGCCACTTGGTTCTTGAGTTACAGTCCAGAAACGAAAATTGAACAAAGGCTGACTGTGACCTTGACCTTTGACCTACATGACCCAAAAACAATAGGGCACCTCCTTGGGTCATAAGGAACATTTGTATAAAGTTTCATGATTGTAGGTCATTTGGTTCTTGAGTTAGAGTCCGGAAACAAAAATTGAACAAAAATTTACTGTGACCTTGACCTTTGACCTATGTAACCCAAAAACAATAGGGCACTTCCTGGGGTCATAAGGAACATTTGTATGAAGTTTCATGATTGTAGGCCACTTGGTTCTTGAGTTACAGTCCGGAAACGAAAATTGAACAAAGGCTGACTGTGACCTTGACCTTAGACCTACATGACCCATAAACAATAGGGCACCTCCTTGGGTCATAAGGAACATTTGTATAAAGTTTATGATTGTAGGTCATTTGGTTCTTGAGTTAGAGTCCGGAAACGAAAAGGTCTACGGACGGACGGATGGACGGACGGATGGACAGACGGACAGACAGACAGACATGGTGAAACCAATATACCCCCCTCTACTTCGTAGGTGGGGGGTATAACAAAGATCAGCCTGCACATATGTGCAGTCTGATCATAGTCAATACCACCTGATTTTCCTCTTTTAACCCAGAAGAGTCTTATTTTCAAAATAAATATTGCTTAACAATCAGTGCTAACATCTAGTACTCTTGGCACTTTGATTTTAATGTTATTTTACAAAGGCTTTTATTCAGCATGGCAAGGGTTAAGTTGGTGACAGGACATGCAGACAGACAAATACCAAACTGACATAGCTCCATGACAATAGCGCAGTGGCCTTCGGCCAGTGGAGCTTAAACAGTGTTCCCACTGCTTCTTCAAAATGGGGGTAAAAATGTTTATTTAACAGCATGCATGCACCCTCTCTATATGAGACAAAGAAGGCTGTTTGGAATAATTAGGGGGTACAAGAATCCATTTGGGGGTAAATCACCCCCATATGGGGGTTTTTGGGGAACCCTGTTAAAGTTGTCCTTGACCACCATAATTGTTGTAACCAAGCTTTACTGTATATATAAAACTTACTTTTTAAATGAGCTGAAATCTTGTGTTGCAAATTCAGCTACTCGAATATTACACCTTGCCACTTTTTCATCCCTAGCTTTCTGAAATAAAATATATTTAAATTATGATTTCAATTATCACAAGAGCTGTCGAAGGACAGCAAAGCTCGACTATTCCTAGTGCTGGATAGTAACAGCAAATCAATATTGACATTGGAAATTCAACAAGAGCACCGCCTACGGGTGCCTACGCTCGGCTGTCGAGTGCTGGATGGTGGGAAAAAATCTAAGTCGAAAAAGGGGCATAATTTGCACAAAATGCATCTAGAGTTATCCCCCTTGATAGTATAGCTTGCTCTTTTGATGGTGAACATGTGTGTCAAGTTTCAAGTGAATGCCTTCAGTAGAACCAGAGATATAACAAAATGTCAAAGTTTTCGCACGACGACGACAACGACGACGACGACAAGGACAACGACGCCAACGACGACGACACGGAGGCTATAGCAATACCTCGGGTTTTCTCCGAAAACAGCCGAGTTTTCGCACGACGACGACAACGACGACGACAACAACGACAACGACGCCAACGACGACGACACGGAGGCTATAGCAATACCTCGGGTTTTCTCCGAAAACAGCCGAGCTAATAAAATGAAAGTCAAGAGAAAAGAATCTTTGTCTAGAGGATGATATTATGGTCACAGAAGCATGTGCAGAGTATCAAAGCAATAGCTTTAGTAGGAACAGCGATACAACTAACATAAAACAGTTGCACATAAAAACACATCCAAGATTTTTTAGGCCGAAAAGGGTTAAAATTCCACTAAATTCAATATCGGAGTAATTAATCTTTGTCAAGATGCTGTAATTATGGTAACAGAAGCATGTGCAAAGTTTCAAAGCAATAGCTTTAGTATAAATAGAGATATTACAGAAATACAACATTTGCACGTAAAAACTTAACCAAGAATTACTAAGTCTGAAAAGGGTTAAAATTTCACTAAATTCAATATCAGAGTAATGAATCTTTGTCTAGATGCTGATATTATGGCCATAGAAGCATGTGTAAAGTTTCAAAGCAATTGCTTTTATAGAAACAGAAATATTACAGATAAACAACACTTGCACGTAAAAACTTAACCAAGATTATTAAGTTCGAAAAGGGTTAAAATTCCACTAAATTCAATATCAGAGTAATGAATCTTTGTCTAGATGCTGATATTATGGTCACAGAAGCATGTGCAAAGTTTCAAAGCAATAGCCTTAATAAAAACAGAGATTTGAAACACTTAAAAACTAGAAAGCCATGAATGGCTTGAGTCGCTCCACAGGCTTGAAATTCTTGTAAAAGCAAATAAATGTTTTGACTAGATTTTTAGATATTTGGGGTTCTACTGATGTTGAAAAAGATTTTCAAAGTTTCAACTATATAACATATAGAGAAATGACCTCCGATCCTAAAAGTCATATTTTTCATCAAATCAAGATAATTTTTGTCTGCATGATAATGGATCACCAAAGGATCATACCAAAAATGTTTCATATCCATCAGTTACATTCTGAGAAAATGATTTTTATTGTTTCCACTATTTAACATATTGAGAAATGACCTCTGTCCATAAAATGCATATTTTTCATCCAATCAAAATAATTTTTAGTACACTGATAAAAGGTCACCCAAGGATCATTCCAGTGAAATTTGGTTGATATCCAAAAAATAGATTCTGAGAAAATAATTTTCAAATTGTCCACTCTATAACATATAGAGAAATGACCTCTGCCCATAAAATAAATATTTTTCATCCGATCACAATGATTTTTGGTAGTCTGATAAATGGTCACCCAAGGATCATTCCAGTGAAATTTGGTTGATATCCATCAGTAACATTCTGAGAAAATGATTTTCAGAGTTTCCACTATATAACATATAGAGAAATGACCTCCGCCCATAAAATGCATATTTTCCATCCGATCGCAATGATTTTTTGTAGACTGATAAAGGGTCACCCAAGGATTATTCATGTAAAATTTAATTGGTATCCATTCATTAGAATCTGAGAAAACTCACTCTTTACCATATTTGGAAATTAGCCATGCCCATTAAATCCATGTTTTTCATTGGATCAAAATTTCTTGAACAACTTTGAAAGAGGGTCACCCAAGGATCATTCCTGTGAAGTTTGGTTGAAATCCATCTGGTAGTTTCTGAGGAGAAGATTTTTAAAGAAAAATTTACGACCAGACGCACGCATGCACGGACGGAAGGACAGATGTACAACGGACACAACGCCATGACAATAGCCCCAGTGGCTTTCAGCCAGTGGAGCTAAAAACTTAACCAAAGCATTAAGCCAACACAGACGCTGACGCCCGGGTGACTGGAATAGTCCCCCTATTCTTCTAAAAATTAAATGAATCTGGCACCTGTCCTAATGGAAAATTCTGTTGCTCAATTGAGCTTTTTGTTTGTTGTTGTTTGTTGATGTTTGTTGTTGTTTCTACAGAGAACGAAATTCTTCTCACAATTATTTTTTCATTCGAGGATAACATGATAAAGGTTCAAATGACTCTTATTTCCTTTGTTGTCCTCACTCATTCAAGATCTTGTCCTGCATATATATAGAGAGAGGCAATGGTTTCGAACCACTGCTATCCACTTCTACAGCTGGGTGGACTGGAACTCTCTCTGTAAAGTGTCCTGCCCAATATCACTATCCGCCTCCGGTGGAACTCGAGCCTGCAACCACCAGGTTATAAGTCAAGTGCACTTACCATTCAGCCAACCAGCCAGACATAATAATATTAACCCTTTGCTGTTTAATCCCTGCTTTTTACGTGCCTGTGATTTTATGATTGAGAAAACATTGTGAAAAAAGAAGAAATTGCTTCTGACAAGCAATTTCTACTTTTTCCACACTGTTTTCCACCCTACTGCATGGTTATTTTTCAAATTAAATCCACTTTAAATTTTCGTCTGCAAAACCTTTGAATTTGGACAGGTCCAAAATTTTGTAAAACAGGAAAGGGTTAAAACAAAGGACAGAAAGGACTAGAAGTACTAATATTATGTCAATATTTCTTTTGAAAATAGTCTATTTTATTGGTAACACTAACTAAAGATTGAAGAAGGATGTGCCATGGCCTAGGTGAATTCAGAAATGGAACTAATTGTTTGTAACATTTCAATGAAAATTTAGTAACAATTTCCAAAATAAAGGAATAACACAGAAAAAGATAAACAAAAAAATGAGAGAATAATCACAAAAAAATACAGAACAGAATATGTTTCAAACTAATATAAATGAATTAAAATCATCTAAAATAAAGCTAAAAAAATCAACTAGAACTGTCGCAGAGTGGACTTATAACCCCCCCCCCCCCAGCACTTTGTCAGAATGCAAGTGCTATTAGTGCAGGATGTGTTTGTAGCAAATATTGAGGTCATATGCAGCATTTACATGAAGTTTCATGATTCAAGGTCTCTTGGTTCTTGAGTTAGAGTCCAAAAATGAAAATTGAAAAAAAAGATTGACTTTGACATTGACCTTTGACCAATGTGAGTCCAAAAACGATAGGGCATGTCATTGAGTCATAAGCAACATTTGCATAAAGTTTCATGATTCAAGGTCACTTGGTTTTTGAATTAGATCCCGGAAACGAAAATTAAACAAAAATTGACCGTGACCTTGACCTTTAACCTATGTGACCCCAAAACAATAGGACACTTCCTTGGGTCATAAGCAATATTTGCATAAAGTTTCATGATTCTAGGTTGCTTGGTTCTCGAGTTAGAGTCCGGAAACAAAAATTAAACAATAATTGACCATGACCTTGACCTTTAACCTATGTGACCCCAAAACAATAGGCACTTCCTTGGATCAAAAGCAGCATTTGCATAGTTTCATTAATGTAGGTGACTTGGTTCTCGAGTTAGAGTCTGGAAACGAAAATTGAACAAAGGCTGACTGTTACCTAGACCTTTGACCTATGTGACTCAAAAACAATAGGGCACCTCCTTGGGGTCATAAGGAACATTTGTATAAAGTTTCATGATTGTAGGTCACTTGGTTCTCGAGTAAGAGTCCAGAATGAAACGGTCTATGGACGGATGGATGGATGGATAGACATGGTGAAACCAATATACCCCCCTCTACCTCGTAGGTGGGGGGTATAACTATTTGAAGTCAATAAATAATGTTTTTTCATTCATACCTTAACCTTTTTCTGTAAATTGATATAGTAACAAAAATTTGACCTACAAAAAGTACAATTTAGTCAAATATGAAATAGTATGAAAGTTAACTGATCATGAATATTATTTCCTTCATGCTATACTGAAAGCAGCCGATTTTCAGACAGCAAGAATCTGTTCACTGAATGTCAAAAAAACAGACATTTTTCAAAAATTCTAAAATACCAAACATTTACATTAGCATATATTTGTGAACAAGGGGTTCATAACATTGCATTAAATGGCAGTTTGTCAATACAACATTTCATCAAATGAATAAAAGGTAGTGGCAGTGTAATGCACAATTTTGAAATTGGTCTGACATCAATGGAATCAATCAGCATAAATAAATGACGAATTGAAAACGCCACAATGATACCTAAACAAGAGCTGTCACTGTAAGATGACAATGCCCCCGACACCGCTTTGATAGTAATAAGGAAGTTATGGCCAATGTTAAAGTTTTTGGACGGAATGACGGACGGACGGACGGACAGACGGACGGACGGACAAGTCAAATTTATGATGCCTCCCTATCGGGGGCATAAAAAGTAGACTGAAGTAATCATTTCGTCCAGGGAAAGCCACCAGGCTAAAATATGTTGAATTATGCAATTTGTTCCTTAAGCAGAAACAACAATTTGTTGAAAATCACAATGAGCCAAAGGATATTTGGCTCTGCCACTCATGAAAATATAGCTTTTATTGTTCACTCAATGAAACATAATTTGATCTTACACTAAAAACAAACAATCCTCTATGCTTTTGTAGTTGATACAAAATGCTGGCATAAGTCTACAATTACTCCATTTTTAGCTTGGCTGTTTTCCAAAAAAAAAAAGGTATTGCTATGGCCTTGGTGTCGTGGATGTTGTCCTGCAAAAACTTTGACAAATTTGTGATATCTCTGGTTCTACTGAAGGCATTCACTTGAAACTTTGCACACATGTTCCGCATCAAAAGAGCAACCTATATTTTCAAGAAGAATAACTCTAAATGCATTTTGTGAAAATTATGCCCCTTTTAAGACTTAGGTTTTTCCCACTATCCAGCTCTAGCCAAGCATAGGCATTCATAAGCCGTGCTCTTATTTTGAAATGTAATGTTACAACAAGAATATTGAGGAAATGAACTATAGAACACAATCCGCTTTTTCCTCTTAACTTTTGTTATTCTGAACCCTGAATATCCATGTTTAGGCTGGTACCTGGGTATAGACAAAGATCACCCTGCACGTATGTGAAGTCTGGTCTTTGTTTATGCCACCTGTTTTTTCCTTTAAAACCAGAAGAGATTAAAAAATATTTTCCAAATAAGTGTGTATTCTTAATCAGAAAACCCGGTCCTTTAATTCAGCTCTCTGTTTTCAATAAAATTTTGCAAAGGTTTAAATTCAGCGGTTTAAACTTTTTTATTTTACAACGATTGGGAAACAAGTTCTTACAACTTAGATTAATACCTCTTGATATTGCTTCCTTGAAAATTCACCAGTACTCGCACTGTGTTAGCCAAGTTGTACACTCCATGATTTTGTATGCTTCATTTTTTATTGACGAACAATCTAAAGGATAATTCTGGCTTAGAATTTCATGTGCCAAAAATCTCATTCAGTTGGAACTTTTGTGAAATAAGGAGTTTTCAAAGGCAAATTGAACCAAGTACGTATTCTTTATTAGAAATATATTTTGCTTGAGATTTTTCTCTCATTTAGCAAATTTGAATGAGATTTTTGGCAAAAATGAGAGAATTTGCACAGATCTTGTCATAAAATGTTAAATTTGTTTCATCTTTTAAAAGCATTTTTTTCATTTGCAGATAAAAATCATTTACATGTCAATGAACAATACTTTGAGCATTCATGTATATATGCTTTCACTGACACCAATTCCCTATAGATGAAAATTTCCTCAAAATGGTAAAATCATTACTTTTCTTCTTGATGGTCTAAATATATGAATAGAATACTCAATGTTTTCTACACCTCAATTAACAACATTTTGAGTATTCTTGTATATATGCTTTCACTGACACTTAGTTCCATATAGGTGAAAAGTTTCTCAAAATTATTACTTTACTTCTTGATGGCATAAATATATGAGTAATCCACCCTGCTCGTTTTCAATTATTGTAGGAAAAAAATTAGAAAGGCTGGTTGAAGTGACCTGAAAATCAGCAAATCTTTTGAAATTTAATTTTTATTCATCAGAAAAAAGGGTTAACTCACCCAAAAATGTGCCAATAAGGTGTTATCTACAGCAATCACTTTGAACACATACACATCCCCAGTGGTTGTGTTTTTGTATCGGATCACATACAAGTCTGGGGTGACATTCCAACCTTCAGGCAACATCTCACTCTCTTCTTCATGTTTAGTACTCTGTAGATATGAAAAACAACAAAAGTCTTGACACTGCATTGAGATCAAAAGGCTAGACTAGAACCCCCAAATTTTGCAACCAGCCTTCTTTGTGTTACATAAAGGGGTATATGGATGTTGTAAAATACCTATTTTTACCCCTAGATTGAAAAAGCAGTGGGATCACTCTGACTGTATAATCTTTCTGCATAGGTGTAATTAAGATTTTGAAATATATACTCAATTAAAGGGCCGCAACCCAAAAATATTTAAAGGCAACAGGTGGAATGTGGCAAACGAGGTTGATGAATATTCTAATCATCATAACTACAGCTCAAATAAGCTGTAGCTACAATGTTTAGATCATTCATCAACAATTTTTTCTGAAAGAGAATTCATTTGTACTGCACACTTTTTCAATTTGCGTAATGGTAGTTACACCATTGTGTCTACCCCATTGTATCACACTGGGTGACAATTAATGTTAATTTTAGAGTTTGGGTTAGTATTAGAGTTCGTTACATTTAGTTTATGGATTAGGGTTAGTGTTTAAGGGTTAGTGTTAGTTGTATGTAATGAAACAGAAACAAAAGATGGGCAGTTTAAGATGCTCAGATCTAAAATCCATTACCTGCCTTATACCTGTAAGATAACTGTAGGATGATCTACGGGCTCATCAGTAAGGACTTGGACAAAGTCCTTTTTTAGCCATATTATTACTCTGAAACATTTATCTCAGCACGATTGCTTGTTACAGTCTATATTGAATGAGTTTTCAGTCTAGAGGAACACCTACATGATTTTTCATATATAGTGAGTCGAAAGTTAAAAAAAAATCTTCTTTTTCAAAGTGAAAGTAGAAAATATTGCGACGTCATTCTCTTTGCAGGTTGTTCAGACTTTTTTTCCCTTAATTTAGGACATGTATTGCCTACCTTTTCTCCAAGTCCGATGCAATGGTATCCATTTGCGATAATCTGCCAATGTAAAATGCTGACAATGCTGTCTTGAGGGGTTTTAATGGAAGTTTTTATCGAGTTGAACATCAATTCGATACCCGGGGCCGCCATACTTATTGTTGTTGTTGTGTCTACAATAGTTTATTTTGCGGCTCTTGTCACCCTTGGGTGAAGAGGATGGGTTAATAGTACTTGGGCTGTTATAACTTTCAACAATCAATATAGGGTTTTTGAAGTCGACAGTGGGTCCAGTCCAACTTCCCCTCAGACAGAGGGCTACCAATTTATTGGGTAAATGGTTGGATGGATTAGGGACTCTCAATATACTCGGGGACTCTATAATTAGAGTACGTGATATAGTTTATTCATAAGAACGGTCCTTCAGTGGATCATGAGATAAACTGTACAGAATGACGCCGGAGTGTCAATGAAACCATTTTTTAAGAAAGAAAAAAAATCGTATTTGTTACCACCATGGCTACCAAGGAAGTTTTTTTAAAATTTGTTTTTTCATTTTTTTCGTAAATTTTCAACGTTTCTGTTACCATGGCAATTAAAGTTATTGAATTCTTCTAACAAAAAGATTAATAGACCCACACATTAAGAATATCTCTGCAAAAATTGAAATTGATTGGCCAAAAGGTTTAGGAAAAAAAAAAGTTTTCTAAGATTTTTGGCATTTTTTTTTTTTTTTTTTTTTCATTTCCGTTACAATGGAAACCAGAGAAATTGATGAAATTAAATTATCTTAACAGCTTTTGAATAGCTTAACCCAGTTAACACCCCTCCTATGTTTCGGCTTGATTGGCTTAGTGATTTAGGAGAAGAATGATTTTTTCTAAGATTTTTGGCAATTTTCGGCCATTTTTCAGCCGTTCCGTTACCATGGCAACCATATTTTTTTCTTTTGAAATTCAATTCTTTTAACAGATTATTAAGAGCTTTACCCAAGGAATATCCCTGCCAAGTGTAAGCGTGATTGACCTGGTAGTTTAGGAGAAGAAGATCTCTTTTTAAGGTGTTTTGCAATTTTCGGACTTTCTCGGTTACTATGGAAACCAGAATTAGTTTTTTCATAGAATTAAATTCTTTTGACAACTTTCTAAGAGCTTTACTTAAAGAACATCCCTGCCAAGTTTCAACTTGATTGGCCCAGTGGTTAAGGAGTATAAGATGTTTAAAGAAATTGTTGACGGACGAACGGACAGACGGCCGGACAGACGATGGAAGGGCAACGGACGGTGTTTGATCTCAATAGTTCACTGAGCACTTTGTGAGCTTAAGAAAATAAAAATAAAAAGTTATATAGAAATGGCTTCTTGTTTTCTCGTGGCTACCCTCATTTAGACAAAATTTCACGAACAAATACCTACGCCGTCTAGTAAAAACGATGTTCGTAGGTTTATTAATACATAATCAAACATTTTATCAGTATATTGGCCCCATTTTTAGAACTTATATTTCATATTTTAGACTAAAATGTCTTCCGTCAATTTGCCATTCTTAGAAATCTCAAATATACTATTTATTGACTACACTGATTGCAATTAACTAGAACACATAGAAAGACTATCACAAATATCTTAGTATGGCCTCTTTAACCATAAACGAAGTCTGCGGGATGTCCAGAGTATAACATCTTTAGTTCTTCCAATCTGAAGATTTCAAACGTGAAATAATAGTAAATTGTGCAAGTGAAACAAAAATTTGAATGCGACATTGAAAGTTAAGTATAAATTATACATATAGGAACAAGAAAGGCTTGGGATTGGTGTAAACTGTCTTAGATGCTCATGAATTATATGTGCACCTATTACAAATAAGACCATTTCAATTTTTGGAGATTTAACATACATTTTAAAGGTCACTTTTAATTTTTAGTTACATACATCCGTCAATAAGGCCTTGTCTGAAACGAAGAGAAATTATTTAGGATTATGGCTTACGACACTGCATTCTCATCAAAAATAAGAGCTCTTAGGTCTTTCAAACTGAGTGGAAAGGAAAAATGTAGAGCATCAATTTTATATCTTAATAATACATGACCTAGCAAAGTCTTTTATATCGACTTATTATACAGTGAAATTGCCGTAAAACAAGATAGAAGAAGCTGTCATAGTTGTTACCAAGGTATCTAACAAACTGAATATTTAGGCTAAGTGACGATCTAACATTTTGATGAGAATCAAGTGGCAGTAAGTAGTTATTAACTATTTGACCTAAGACAAATGTAACAATTAGGTGAAACGAAATCATCAAATCAGAACAAATAACATCCAGTTAATATTTGCTCTGCTTTACACAACATTAGGTAATTACGGCCGCGTTTTAAAAAGTTAGGAATAAAACATGACAGACATGCAATAATATGTACTGTACGAAATGAAAAACATAGCATTTTCTGAAAACAACGTGCAAAATCTTTTTTCAGGCATAGTCTGTGACTTTTTTCTATGGTAAGGGTTACATTAGTACTCACTGAGTATAGAAATTCGCAGGGCTCGAGGTAAAGCGATTAATTGATATTATACGAACATTTGATCCAAGGATTTAACTGTTCTTGTGAAGGTCGTCCTTAATTAATCAAAAGAGGGTGTTTCTGAGTGTTCTATGATGTATCGAAGCCTTTGTCAAGCATCGATGATCTACCAAATTCATAAAAATTGTTACATTTGTTTTTGGTTTGCGTTAAACCTAAATGATTGCACTCGTCTTTTTTTACGATAGATTTATCACCGATTGACCAGGGGCCTCTTTCAAGAAAGGTCCTACGATTGAAATTTGGTCGTATCGTAATCGTACGATAAAAATTGGCTTTCAAGAAACTTTTTGGCTTTCAAGAAAGGCGTCGTATCGTGAAATTTACGATAAAATATACGACACCTTCAGACCAGTCGTAAATTTTACGATTTTGTTCCTATGAGCCTAAAATTTACTCAGATTCCTTTCTAGCTCTCGAGGATGTAAAAACGATTATTTAGCTATGCACATGCCAAATTTCCAAGAAAAATATAGTGTAATAAACGAGATATATTGAAAACTATGGATGCACCATCATTTCCATATTTGATTTTACTCTGCGATAATCGTACGATTGTCGCACAATGTATACATAGTGGTAGTAAGTTGTTTTTTACCGTAAGAATCGACCCTTCTGTGATCATGACTGAAAATGTTTGCTTTACCCTTCCTAGTGACAAAGAAAAGGGGAGATATCAAATCAATAGATTTTTTACACACACATATATAAAAATTACTTACTTTAAAAAAACAAAACAAATTACTCTCACATTATGCAATATGGATCCCTGTATTTTATGCTTCAAGAACTATATCAATTAACCCTTTACTGTTTAATCCCTTCTTTTTACGTGCCTGTGATTTTATGATTGAGAAAACATTGTGAAAAAAGAAGAAATTGCTTCTGAGAAACAATTTCTTCTTTTTCAACACTATTTTCTACCCTACTGAATGGTTATTTTTCAAATTAAATCCACTTTAAATTCTCGTCTGCAAAATCTTTGAATTGGACGGGTCCAAAATTTTGTAAAACAGGAAAGGGTTAAAAGGAAAGTTCCACAACCTATAGTAAAAACCATACAATTCTTGATAAAAAGGAGGATTTCTTTTTTAACAACAACATTAACATCAACAACAAAACCGCTGCACTCGATATTCTTTTCTCTCTCTTTTCATCAAATATGAATTGAGCAAATAATCAAGCAAATACAATAAGTGAACGGCGATACTAAGCCAGATGAAACATGTCTAAGCTACGTATAACTGTTGTACTTACACGGATACGACAACGAGCACTGTATTAGAACCGAAGTTAAAGTTATCTGTAATTCTGTATGAAAGAGGTGGATTATGATATCCATCTATAGTTCGTTTCAATACCATCCTTCCATAGTTCGTTTCAATACCATCCTTCCATAGTTCGTTTCAATACCTTCCACAAGGCACAGAAATATACAGATTTGAAGAATTACATAACAAATACATATAAACAAATGGATAAGCCATTTTTCATCTTACTTACATTTTTTTATTCTTATACATGTATATACTTCACCAGAAAACAACCATGATAATAAAATGAAATCATAATAAAGTCATACACCGAAAACTTGGTGGAGATGATCATTAACTAGAACAAGTGCATTTTACCATGCGGTCCAATGTTCGATTGCTCGACATTCGACGCGACCGCCGGTGTACTCCCATTGGTAAGGGAATCGACAATGTAGGCTAAATTAACTAGGCAATTATGAGCACTTGTATAATTATCTTGACATAGATATTTAGATATCGATGGGAAATGTGTAGTTCGACGAATTTAGTTTTAAAAACCTCGCTAAATATTCATTAATATACAAGTAAATGGCTTTTCTATGGTCAGTTTGCTGATTTACCGTTTTGGTATTGTAAAAAGTAGACAATTTACCCACTAACGCGGAAGTTTATATCATATGATCAGCACGTGCAGATGTGAAAGATCAACTTTACGATAATCTTATGAGGTCGTATAGCCTGCGATTTTCAACGATATTTTTGTGAAAGCCGTTTACGACCGTCTTAAATATAGTCGTACGATAATTATAAGATAAATCGTACGATATTTTTCTTGAAAGAGGCCCCAGGGTTTATGACGATTTCTGTAAGAAAGCCTGGAGCCTCTTTCAAGAAAGGTCCTACGATTGAAATTTGGTCGTATCGCAATCGTACGATAAAAATTGGCTTTCAGGAAACTTTTTGGTTTTCAAGAAAGGCGTCGTATCGTGAAATCTACGATAAAATATACGACACCTTTAGACCAGTCGTAAATTGTACGATTTTGTCCATAGGAGCCTCAAATTTTCTCGGATTCCTTTCTAGCTCTCGCGGATGTTAGAACGATTATTTAGCTATGCACACGGCAAATTTCCAAGTTCAATATAGTGTAATAAACGAGATATATTGAAAACTATGGATGCACCATCATTTCCATATTTGATTTTACTCTGCGATAATCGTACGATTGTCGCAGAATGTTTACATAGTAGTATTAAGTTGTTTATTTACCGGAAGAATCGACCCTTATGTGATCATGACTGAAAACGTTTGCTTACCCTTCCTAGTGACACAGAAAAGGGGAGATGCCAAATCAATATGATTTTTAACACATTTATAAATTACTTACTTTGTTCAAAAAACAAACTACTCTCGCATTATGCAATATGGATTCCTGTGTTTCATGCTTCAAGTACGACATGAATTAAAAGGAAAATTCCACAGCCTGTAGTCAAAACCATACAATTCTTGATTAATAGGAGGATTTCTCATTAACACCATCATCAACAACAACAACATCAACTTCAACAACAAAACCGCTGCATTCGATATTTTTTCTCTCTCTTTTCGTCAAAGATGAACTGAGCAAATAATCAAGCAAATACAATAATTAAATGGCGATACTAAGCCAGATGAACATGTCTGAGCTTCATGAAACTGTTGTAGTTACACGGATACGACAACGAGCACTGTACTAGAACCGAAGTTTGAGTTACCGGTAATTTTGTCTTAAAGCGATGGAATATAATATCCATCTAAAGTTCGTTTCAATACCATCCTTCTATAGTTCGTTTCAATACCTTCCATATAGGCACAGAACTATACAGATTGAAGAATTGCATAACAAATACATACAAGAAAAATGGATGAGCCTTTTTTTTCATCTTGCCCATTTAACAATGTTGTATTCTTATACTTGCAAATACTTCGCGAGAAAACAACCGACCTAACAAACAACAATGATGATAAAATATAATGATAATTAAGTCATACACCGAAAACTCAGTGCAGATGATCATTAACTAGAACATATGCATTTTTACCATGCGGTCTTATGTTCGATTGCTCGACATTCGGCGCGACAGTCGGTATAATTTAATTGGAAAGGGAATCGACAGTGTAAGCTAGATTAACTATGCAATTATGAGTACTTGCATAATTATCTTGACAAAGATACTTAGATATCGATGAGAAATGTGTAGTTCGACGAATTAAGTTTTGAAAAACCTCGTTAGATATGCAATGATATACAAGTAAATGGCTTTTCTACGGTCAGTTTGCTGATATAGTATAGTAAAAAGCGGACAATTTACCAACTAACGCGGAAGTTTATATCATATGATCAGCACGTGCAGATGTGAAAGATCAACTTTGCGACAATCTTATGAGGTCGTATAGTCTGCGATTTTCAACGATATTTTTGTGAAAGCCGTTTACGACCGTCTTATATATAGTCGTACGATATTTGTAAGATAAATCGTACGGTATTTTTCTTGAAAGAGGCCCCTGGACTCGTTAAATGTTACAAGTACACATTTATTTGGATTGTACTGAAATCTACATTGAAATAATTAACGATAACAAAAGCAGTCACGGTATTTATAATTTCCCGAAGAGAGTTATGTGATAAAGATAAAAGAGCCATGTCATCAGAAAATGACGGAAAAACAAAGATCGTATCCCTCTTTTTTGAAAGCCAAATTTATCCTCTTTTCTCATAAATTCGTGGATTTCTTAATAATAACACCCGTGTGTACATTGATAAGGAATTAACATCAAAATATTTACTTAATTTTCTATTGCAAAGTTATATGTTATCTTATGTAAAATAAACAAAAAAGTAATCATAGTCGACAAATTTATTTCAAAATTTTACCATAACGTGCACTAGGGTGGCCAGTCTTTTTCGACTAGAGTTTCTTATTGGATTCGTGCATCTGATTGGGGAGCTTATTTGGGGTTATTAGAACGAATTTGTCCCATTCTTTTTTCTCTTCACTATCTTTAACATAACGTTTGTCCACTTGATAATTTTTAACGCTTAGATTTGCATAAGTTACAAACACAGACATTTTTTTTAAGATGGCGAAGACGAGCCTAGTCGACCATTTTGGGAAAGTCGGTAATTTCTTTGAATTCATTTGTTAGTAGTTTATATCGGAAAAGAAAACATTGCTCTAAGGTTTTTCTTCATTTTTCACACAAAGTCAAACTTTATACTGTAAGGTTTTACAAAAATCATCAAAATATTAGAGATTTGACATGCACAAAACAAATGAGAAGGCGTGAATTGATGAGAAACAGGGGGCCAACTTATTGCAGGTCCGGCCGGGACCCGTTGTTGTTGTTTTTTTCAGCATGAAACCAGCCCCGCGTTTACGCTGAAAAGATGTTGCAAACCGTTTTCAAAGTATACCCCGCTTTACACGCAAGAGCACGTGTAAAGCGGGCTATAACCTGAACCGTTTTGTCATCCTGAACGCAGGGCTGGTTTCGAGCTGAAAACAACAACAACGGGCCCTAGCCGGGCTCGAAATAAGTTTGCCCATCGAAACTTTTAATGAATTCATCACTATGGGCCAACTAAGACTTTTCAGCCGTTATTTAAGAATCTAAAGATATATAAGTAAGTTACGAAGGTTTCACGTCAGTGACGTAAAGGAGTTGTGTTGGCGACGTTGAATGTTTTCACTCAAAGTTTCGAGGACTAACGCCATTTTAACTGATGTCATCGGGTTTTTCCAAGGTTTTTCTGTGATATTTTTAAAACAGTCCGTCTATGAACATCCCAATTAGGAACCCACGGTGATTCTATGGAATACACCTCGGGAATAATACGAGGATGACGCTGCGAAAAACAAAATCAACATAAGGTAAAGATTGGGCATATAATGATCTGAAAACAAAACGCAGAGTTTTACTGCGTTTTGTTTTCAAATCATAACATTCCAAAATGATCTCAATGGACGATCTGAGAGCATTAACGGAATTTGCTTTTCTTCAAGAGTATTAACCAAAGTACAATCAGGAGCCGAAAAACCTAAAAAATGAACCAAAATTACTACACTTACGTCCGAGGTACTTTTCAGTTTACGGAAAAGTCCGAGCGATGATCCGAATGTGTACAGCCGAGGTAGATCCATTCGGAACATTGCTCGGGCTTTTCCGTAAACTGGAAAGTACCTCGGACGTAAGTGAAGTAATTTTTGGTCAATTTTAGGTTATTCTGCTCCTAGTGGTTCTTGGGTGAATACTGACGCTTGAAGAAAATCACATTTTTTCTCCGATCGTCTTTTGAGATTTTTTCGGCATATTATAATTTGATGACAAAACGCAGTAAAACATTGCGTTTTGTTCTCAAATTTTGATATGTCCACTTTTATTCTTTCGTTGATTTTGTTTTATGCAACGTCAACCTTAGCGGTATATTTAATGTTTGTGACGTCATTTCAACCTACGCGCGAAATTACGCGCTTTCATGGCCGCGCCCGAATTATTCCCGAGGTCTATTCCGTAGAAGCGCCGAGGGTTTCCGATTGAGGTAGATCGTGAGATTGGCCGAATGGTGTTCCGAATGCATCCGAGGTTGATCGTGAGATTGGCCGAGTGGTGTTCCGAATGGTTGCAAGGGTAATGTGAATAATAGTAATTTTGAAATCGGTTCATATTTTTTGTAATTATAATTATAATTATATATACGATATATGAAATAAAAGAAAGAAATGGAAATTTCAACAAGTAATATTTTAAATAACCTTTATTATTTTCAACATTTAAATGAAGTAGTAGTTCAACAAACAATTTTGTCTCTTATATTCATTTTACAATAAACGTGGTTGTTGTTGTTGTTGCTTGTGTTGTTGTTGTCTTTATTCAACCAATAATCTGCATTCCCATGCCACTACCAGAGGACCCGGATCCACTGAAACGATAAAAATAGACCCGGTTACCACATTGGAAACAGACACACTGTACCAACTTATTTCTCGCCCTATCGGGGCCCGTTGTTGTTGTTTTTTCAGCTTGAAACTCGCCCTGCGTTCAGGCTGAAAAAAGTTGCACACCGTTTTCAAATTATACCCCGCTTTACACACAAGTATACGGGTAAAGCGGGATATGACATGAACCGGTTTGTCATCCTGAACGCAGGGCTGGATCCAAGCTGATAAAACATCAACAACGGGCCCCTATAGGGCGAGAAATAAGTTGGCCCATTGTACCAACTTATTTCTGACCCAGGGAGGGTATTGTTGTTACCCGCTACTTCAGAGTATCTCTCAGACAGCGGGTTACCAGCTCTAGACTCGTCCCAAATTCGACTATTAGAATAGCATAGAATAGGCTATTCTGATAGTTGAAAGTGCGACCAGTTTACACCCGGGTAGGATTCAAGCCAGAAATAAGTTTGCCTAATTTTACAGCAATATATACCGCCATTTTACCAAACACAGTTTTATGCTAACATGGGGCCCGTTTACTGAACTTCTTATGAAAAAAATGATCGTAAGTTTATATCACAAATCGTACTTTGTGATTTCATTCGTCGTTAGGTTCTGCCTTGCAATATCTCATTTGAAACGTCTTTAGCAGACGATTCCATTGAGATGCTGCATGGTAGAATTCTATATTTAGTTACTACTGTAGAAGCAACTTTAATTTTTGACTTTATACGCAAAATATGATCGTAAGATGTTAAGTAAAACAGGTCCCTGGCCGCGAAGCGCTAAAGGTGAGCTTTTGTAGGTGATTGTTAGGTGGGCATTCATCTTGTGGCCGTCTTGCGTGTTTATATTTAGAGGCCACGTTTTTGCCCGATTAGCCTGAAAATAGGTCAGAACGATAATCCTGATAAAATCTCGGACGAGTTCGAAAATGTGTCAACCGGGATTAAAATCTTAGTCACAGGGTCAAATATCAGAAATTTTTAACTGGTATGCACTCTCATAACAACATTTGCCCTATCAAATTGAAAATTGGTCAGAATGCCTTGATGAAAACTCGAAAGAGCTGGAAATTGGGTCCACTGGGTCAAAAACTAAGCCACGGGGTCAATTCTTAGAAAAAGTTTGTGTGCTTCTCTCTAGAGATCACAATTTTGGCGAAATGCAGCTGAACTTTGGTCGAAATGGTTGTCTTGGAGAAGTCTATGATTAGTTTAAAAATGGGGGACAACTGGGGTTAAAAACTTGGTCACGGGCTCAAGTCTTATATGAACTTGTATGCACCCAAGAGGCCACATTTTTAACTCCAATCAAGCTGAATATCGGTCGATAGGACCTTTGTTGTCTTGAATCAATAGCATTGTTTTAGCTTTCTCATTATTCGTATCATGCTTTCACAGCTCGCTTTAATCAAGCTTTAGACAGTTTACTCATGTGATCGATAAAGGGACACTTTGGCCCTCTTGAGAAATTAAGGTAAATTCATCTCGGTGTCATTCAAAATGTGCCGTTTATCCAATTATAACATTCTTTTTACTCACTGGAATAGTTATACACATTCCGAATTCGCTAGGCACCAAAATATAATTCAAATTGCCGCAAACGTTCAATTATACTTTGACACTATTAAACGTAAATTAAGAAGTGTCTGATTGGTCCAAGACATCTATTTTAAACAATGTTTATATTTTATCAAACTTGAGGTGGGCAATATAAAATCGCTAATTGCGTCAAATTGGATTGAAATTGGCGATATTTATTACCCGGTGTACCTTAGGTACAAACCAATCTCGATCCCCACCATCTTTTGCGTTTTCCTAGAATTCCAATAACATTCACTCTGTCAATTGTAACATTTTCTGAACTGTCTCATGGTATAAAACTATCATGGCTACCGGCAATATTGTAACGCAATTAAAAGACGATGCTATGATAAGCATGATTTTGATCGGAATGAATGTCAATTTCACGATGTTCTGTATAGAGGCATGTATGTAGAAGTTTCGGTTAGTGATCAAATGTCAATTTTATTAATAGCTGTTAAGACAAAATTGACTTTTGATCACTCACTTAAATTTGTAAAACTAGATTGAGAGACAAAAATATTATACAATTTACGTCATTGTTAAAAGCCTATCAGTCATACTGCGGCAGCTGGAGTACCTAACAACGGATTCCTGGTAATTCTCACACCAAAAGTACCGTAACATCCTTTCCATGTCGCCAGCCGCTATCCCACATTGGTCTATGATCATAACCCATCTGTGGGACACTAATAGTGAAGAAGGATGAATGCCGCCCTCGGTGATCGAACCCGGGAACTTACGAGAGACAATAGAAAAACGAACTTTTGTAAACGAAGGTCTTTTAAAATGTGACCCGACACGCAAAGAGGGATCATCTGAGTAATGCGAGCAAAGTCGACTCTAGTCAGACTGCACATATTGACTAGGGTAGATTGTTTTGAACTAAAATATTTCTTTAATCTAGAATGATGAACCTTCCTCGCCGTGAAAGAACTTTTGAGGTACCACTTCTAATTGACATGTACTTGAACAAATCTCTTTCTTTCAATAATTTATTTAATTGAGTTCCAAGATGGTCCATTTTCACTTCACGGGTCACAAACAATTTGAGCCTGTGCGTAGGATTTCCAACAATATCACATGTGTGCATAGCGAAGGCTCTGGCCAGCCTGTGCATCCACACAGGCTGGCCAGAGTCTTCACCATGCACTCTTGAGATAGATAAGGTCTTAACCCCTCTTCAGGCGGTTAGCAAATATTCTCATTCCATTGTGTTGCTGTCTAGATAGCTAAACTTCTGTTTATCACGCACACATAAAATTGTTGGAAATGTCACGCACAGGCTCATTTCTTAAAATCTTACGGTTTTTCACAAAGAGGGTATCCTATTCTATCCGAGCACATCCCGTCATGCCACCCAAAATTGTATAACCCGTTCAGAGCCAAGCAATCCTCGTGGTTGTCTGGATCGGTGTTTGGCTGACCTAGTCTGGAAAATACAAAGTAGAAAGAGTGACCTCACTAAAATTTACTTCCGGAGGTCGTATGATAAAAGTAGATCTAACAGAAAAATAGTACGGCTTGAAAATGGCATTTTGAAGGGGAGAATAGAATAGAATCTCTGCTTTAATAAAACGCTTGGTCCGTTCTTTTTTGTGCGTGATTTCCTTTCCGGGAAGACGGTTAAGGGACGCGGGGCGTACCCAAATTAACTGTCCTCTTCATGGATGGGAAAAAGACGGTGCCTTTACTCTCGCTCGAATAGCCCAAAATAAAATGTTGAAGGCGGCGTAAAACTCCATTCAATAAATCAATGAATAGCCTAAAACAAAACCCTAATTGACCCAGTTTTTTTAGTCTCAAAAGATCTATGAATGTAGATGAAGCGCAAATGAGAAGTGTTCTGGAATGCGCTGCAGCACCTGAAAGTTGAACAATTTTATATAGAACAAAGAAGGCCAAAAATCTGATGGAGTCTGACCAGAATATGAATGGGCCTGTATGTCAAATAGCTCAATTTCACTTACACGGGCCTATGTTTCTAATATAAGCACAAGTTCACAAACATGAGCCTAATTTCACAAACATGAACCTAAATAGATAACAGTACATTTCACATAAATGTGTCTGTGTTTCAGAAAACACAATTTCACGTACAATAATCTTTATTTGTAACATAGACACCATTTCATTAACATGTGCCTATATTTCGAACATGACCGCAATTTGACAAAATAAGTCCATGTGTCTAAGAGTATGATTTCACAAATATGTGCCTTTATGTCTAACAATGAGCCGAATGTCTTTTATAAACACAATAAAACATACAATGAATCAAAAGGTTAACATAAAGTAGTTCACATACGACAGGAAAACTGTATTACTTAAACACAATTTCACAAACAATGAGCCAAATATCGTACATGAAAACAATTTCAAATACAATAAGCCATATGTCTTACAGAAACAGACATAATGAGCCTTATGCATGAACACTATATCATTTACAATGAGCCACAAGTCTGACGAAAACACAATTTCAAATAAAATTAAGCCTAGCTTAAAATACGATCAGGTATCAGAGTACAAAGCTAATCCTCTGACCAGCCTGTGCATCCGTATAATAAAATATCCGCACAGTCTGACCAGAGTCTGACCAGGTCTGTAGACCATCAGGTAACTTCATATTTACAGTATGTGACTATCTATGCTATCAATGATTGCACCTCACGAACATTTCAAATTGGTGGAAATGTCACGCATAGGCTCATTTATGATTAAATAATTTCATACTTTATATCCCATTCGGTGTAGGTTAATTCTTCATCCTTGGCGAACCATTTCCAGATGCCTTCTATGTCTCGGTCAGTGGCTCCAAGCCAGAAGGCGGTGGAGTTTCTCTCATCAGTTTCTATGAGAAAAAGGGGGAAATATAATGTACAGTAAGTGTACAGTAGGTTAATAACATCGGGAAATTGACTCTCATTTCGATCAAAACCATTGTACATCACACACTCATCGCCCCATTCATTCCAAACACTCACACAAACCATTAAAAACGCGCCAAAATCTCAAAAATGTTAAGAGCAACAACTACATTTTAAATGAACATCGCTAGAAAATATAACACGATTTCACTGACTTAATTTCATTCTGTTAGCGTTACGTGTGATTTGTTCGTGAAGAAAAAGAAAATTATTTATAGAACTTGTGTGCATTATTAATTCAAGGGAGGTAAACGAATTGGGCGAAATCAATTATGTTTATCCCCCTTAAAAATCATTCAGAACTCGCCCCATACACTTATTCAATTTCATTCGAAAACCATTCGAAAAATC
The DNA here is from genome assembly GCA_948146395.1 of Fragum whitleyi. Lineage (NCBI taxonomy): Eukaryota > Metazoa > Mollusca > Bivalvia > Cardiida > Cardiidae > Fragum > Fragum whitleyi. The sequence continues at coordinate 32,739,689 of OX411559.1, read as the reverse complement.
ATTCAACTTGTCAATTTCAATTTGTCAATTTGACGTTATAAACTGTATGACATGTTATAAATAATAGACATACCGTTATACGGAAAATTAGTTTCCGTTTAGTGCATGATGCACGGTTTGATTTCTATTGAGCATGTTAAAGGTAGTGGACCCGTAATGGTTCCACAACATTTCGAAACACATGCTCTTAAAAACTGTAAACCGATTCTTCCTAATGAAATTATTTGAAAACCTCGCTTAAACTGTGAAAGTTCACAGATATCGCTGCATACACAGAATTCATGGAGGTATAGTTAAACCGCGGTATTTGAAAACGCGGGAAAATGTGGTATAGCCAGCCCTGCGTTCAGGATCACAAAACGGAGTAACGGTTAGCCAATTATACCCCACTTTGCACGCAAGAGAACGTGCAAAGCGGGGTATAATGGGCTAACTGTTTGCACTGTTTTGTGATCCTGAACGCAGGGCAGGAGTAGGAGTGTAACTGATATCCAAACGTTACTTAATTACGAATGCAATAACCTGTATACTGATTGAAAAAAGAAACTCGTCACGAAAATCTCCCTTTTTCTATTAATTATATGAATTTTTACTGTAAATGGATGTCGCTGTATTCGTAAGAAAAAAAAAACATCTGCATAAATTATTGTCCAAGTGCGACGTTTCCTTTGCGGTTAAGTTTACAATCAGAGCTAAAGACAGAGGGGATATTTTGGATATCAAATAACATTTTTCAAATAAATTTTCAAAAAACGGTTCAAATTAGTACCCACAACCAGAAATAAAGATATTAGACACTGACAGGCTTTACTACCTCCTATCTGTACATATGTACAATAATGAATAACAGTTTAAATGAATGAAAGAAATGTTAACAAATATAAGAATAATTTATGGAGTTGAAAATGATCAATAAGTTAGTGAAAAGCTATACGTAATTACCATGTTTAAACAGTTTTCTTGCATAATATTTTAGAAATTTACTCTCGCTTTCAGTTTCAATGGCAACCAATTCGCTATTCCTCTGAGCGCAATATGTCTGAAAAAAAGAAAGGACATATATGTGACCCGTCACGCGAAAAGGGACCATCTGGAAACCCGACAAAATAAAAACCTGTAAGAAATCTATCTCATTTTCGAGAACCTTTACATTTATTCTGTGATATTATATTAAAAGATATTTATAGAGTAATTTCGAATGAATGGAGTTATGAAAGCATATCTCGGTTATGTATGATTCCGGTTTGCGTATGTATATAGCGCGGTTTAATTGAACCGAATCTGACCCCTGCTATTTAGATGAATAAAAATCTGATAATTCCTACTCGGCTTTGCACGTGCTTTCATTAGAATGAATCAGAAAAAAAAGAAAAGAAAAAGAAAAAATGGAAAGTAGAATATATATTTTGTTAATTGATAAAATATGTCGGTTATTGTTGTATGTATGTATCTGTACTGCATCACCCTCCACGGAGATTACGTGCATTTCTTCCACAGAGGTCAAATTCTGGTCAAATAAACCAAGGTATGCAGTGTGCTTAGGTGTCATGCTTCCAAGAAATATAGTTGAGAACATCGCGAAATGAACAAGGTGAGTGATTTTGGGATATATATATGGGGTGAAATTGATTGAGCAGAGTGAGTTTTGAATGCAATTAAATAGAAGCAACGAAATATCGTTTATTGCGTTCACATTTATTGATATTTATTTCAGGCTTTAAAATTGTACACTCATGCTCTGTAAATATGTAACACTAACCAATCAGATGCCTCCAAATTCAAGCAAGTCAGTGATATAGATAAAAGATTCGCTTGGAGCGATACGAATAAAGTTATTTGGCATTTTCAATGAAGTCTAGGCGTCTATGACTGGTTTGGGGAAATGAATAAATGGAGCACTGAGTGAGTGTTTTAGAATGCTTTTGATCAGAATATGTGTCCGTCTTTACGATGTACTGTAAACGAAATTTTTCTTCATCCCTTAACCAAATAAAAGAGGAAGTTGAATAAAATAAAAAAAAAGGTAATTCATCATTTTGATTAAAAGATCTGATAATTAAACATTCACTTCTTATGTTAATCGTTTTCCATAGAGATCTGGTTTTTCAGTACTTTGTTTAAACAAAATTATTTACCACCGCTTCCGTCCAGTCTATTTTTTCCTCGTCATGAAATAAGTAACATGATCCTTGATAGGGCAGCCAAGCATCCGGGCAACAAGTGTCACCACCTAAAAATAGAAAATTAAATTAACAGTGTGCCAGTATGGTGGATCATTTAAGCCAGTGTAAGAGGTACCGAAAAATGTTTCGTGATAACTCAATGTAGTTCGTACAATGCAATAACGTCGTACGTTTCATGTCAAAAATAGTTTTCATTGTTTTTACGTTAGTCATATTTTCTCTATTTGACGTGACTGCGTGCTAAAGTAACAATGCATACAAGTGTCAATAAAATTACACCCGAGCCATCCATTGGCGTCTTAACGTACACAATATGAATTGTAGGCGTGGCATTGAAAAAAAAAAACAAAAAAAACAAAAAACAAACAAAAAAAAAACGTTAAGACAATAGGAAGAGATGGGGTATAACTATGACATTTTCGATTGAATTTAAACTAATGGAATCGTTTAATTTGGGTCACGTGAGACTGAAACACCTCAATCAACCAGATCAACTTTGCATTTTAAGCAATGCATAAATAACAGTTTTGTACGTTTAAATCCGTTTCTGGAAAGCCAAGCTGAAAAAAACAAACAAACGGAAAAAAACAACAATAACGGGCGTTGATGACGTCATTTTTGAATTTGGTCTTAAACATGTGTAAGACAACGATATCTCTATTTGCTATTTTTTCTGAAAGAGCCGCCGTCATAACGCAGTTGGTAGCGCGTCGGAATCTAGAAGTCCCGGCCTTTGATCCCCGACTGCGGCACTCACCCTTTCCGACTATTTGTCTAGCACCAATGGGTTGAAAATCGTAGGCTAGGAAAGGATGTGATGGTTATACTGGTGTGAGAAAGACCAGGAATCCATTGTTAGGTGCTCTAGCCGTCGCGATATAACTGAAAGATCGTTGAAATAGGCCTAAAAATCCAGTTCAAACCAAATCAAAAAGCGTTCTGAAAAACAAAGGGAGCTATGCGAGTAATTATGTTCCGTATTGTCGCGTGAATTAAAAGTTATCGAGTCTTTAGCGCTATTCAACAATTCGATTTGGTCAGTACAATAGAGGCTGCGATTTGTAACAACTTTTATGCTAAAATTATATCATTTTGTGAATAAAGCTTATTGATGTAGCAGCGAATTTAGGTCATTGTAATTCTTAAACCTCGTAACTACAGCTTGACCAAAGCTGTAGTTACGATGTTTTGGAATAACAGAGACGCCATAGAATTTCCATTAAACACTAGGCAGAGCTTATAAAAATACACTGTATTCTTTTTATCACTTCATGTACCAGATGCCATATGATTATTCATAGAGTACCTCTGTAAAAAGTCATAAAGTTAATTATATCGTGAAATTGACATTCATATTGATCAAAAGCGTTCATCGCTCCATTCACTCAATCCAAACACTCACTCAAATCATTCAAAAACGCTCTAAAACTCAATGAAAGAGAAATAATTAACAACGCCATTCAAAATAAATAGATAAATAAATAAATAAATAAATTAAAAAAATAAAGCTTGGAAAAAACGCGATTTCACTGACATAATTTAATTTGTAAGTGTCTTATAGTTTCTTTTTCAGAAATAGGAAGCTGTTTTTAGAACATGTATGCATCTTTTATTAAAGGGAGGTAATGAATATCGATAATTTTTATTCATCCTGAACAAATTTTGCGATATAGAACTACCTGTCATTACATTCACTCAAACTTGCACCACACACTCATGCAATCTAATTTCTAAATCATTCAAACATCATTTACCTTGTCAATTTCACGATGTTGTTAACTGTACCAATCCCAGTTACCTAGTCAAAATATTCCATTTGTTTCAATTAAAAAGACACTGACAGGAAAGAGAAGAAAAACACAGATTTTCTTTTCAAAAAGTATCCATTCATGAGTTTTGATGTATGAAAAAAAACGCCTACATATACAGTTTAGAACATCGTGAAATTGACAAGGTGAATCATTTTGGAATTATTTCGGAATGAAATTGAATGAGTGTGTGGAGCGAGTTTTGAGTGAAATTAACGGGAGATAATCCAATATTGCTAAAATATTAATTACCTTCCTTTAATAAAATATACGATCTTTTTCTGTTTGTACGTCTTCGTGGACCATTCAGTCACTTCAAAGTCCAAACCAGCCAATAAAATCGTAGAATAAATAGATCGATTTCAATTCATTGTTAAAAGTCTTGAACAATCAATTTATGAATGTTTTCTATTGATTTCGGAGCGTTTTTGATCGATTTGAGTGAGTGTTTGGAATGAATGAATGGAGCGCTGAGTGAATGAGTGAATGATGGGAATGATTGTCAATTTCACGATGTTTTTAGTGTACATGTACCTGTGCATGTAATACTCGATTAAACTACCTAAAATTAAATAGGCGCTTCCAATAAAATAAAGAATTTTGATTGGTTTATATCGTATCCTTTGGGAAAATCCGTTGCTCTTTTTTTTTTTATAAAATGCAATAGATATTTTGGGACCCCCCCCCCCCCCCCCCCGACGATAGATCTGCAAGTCCAGTGTTGGACAGTTTTAGCGATATTTATAACCTCCCGTTATAAAATCTCCGTTCATTCGAATTTTAGTGTATTCACGTCCAAATTAGGCGCTCTGACACTCACGCCAGCCAACAAACTCGTGAAATTATTTGTTCGATTGGAATGAAATGTCGGCCGGTTTGATGAATTTCTATTTGTATTAAAAAAAAAATTCTGAGCGTTTTTTTATATAGTTTGAGTTAGTGCTCGGAATAAATTAATCGAGCACTGAGCGAGCGATTTAGAATGGTTTTGCTCGAGTTGAATGTCAATATGTTCGATTGGAATGAAATGTCGACCCGGTTTGATAAGTTTCTATTTGTCTTTTAAAAAAAGATACTGGGCTTTTTTAAATAGTTGGGAATGAAATGTCGGCCGGTTTGATCAATTTCTGTTTTTTTTTTTTTTTTTTTTTTTTTTTTTTTTTTAAATACTGAGCGTATTTGAATAGTTTGAGTGGGTGTTCTGAATAAATTAATCGAGCACTGAGCGAGCTATTTAGAATGGTTTTGAACTAGTTGAATGTCAATTTTACGATGTTACCATCTGCATACATCCTTTTTGGAGAGGACATCGAGTAGCGTGAGAAAGGAATGTCTTCGAAATTGACCAGAAGGGTTGTACAATCATAATGATCACTCCCTTCGAAAATTTATCACGGCAAACGGGAGCCTTACGAAAATAAGATCTGGGCCCGAGGTTATAAAACTTTTCTCAGGCTCAATTAAAAATTTTCTCAAATTTCAATTTGAGATTAAAGCCGTAATTATGTTTTATTACTCATTTAAATGTGTAAACATAAAAGATGATATTGATAAGTTGTTATAAATAACAACTTATTAATATAATCTTTTATTTTCATAAATTTATTTTCACTTAAAATGTGAGAAAATTGAGCCTGAGCCTGAGAAAAGTTTTATAACCTCGGGCCCAGGATTTATTCGTTATAGCGACACAGTACACAGATTTTGTCGGATATTCTCCGAACTTGCAAAAAACCTTTAATCTTATAACTATACAAATATCCGTATGATAACATCCCATATGATATTTTTTTATGATATCACATACTTATTTTTAGAACAATGATATAATCCGGTTATTTTTAGAAACTTTCATTTCAGTTAGAAACATCGACAAAAACAAGACAAATAGAGGTTATAAGATAAATATAATACGTACTTAGTGTATTGTATGAAAAAATATCTAATTCAGTTGTGAGAATAGATAATTGTCTCGGCAATGATCAATTCTCCCAGCCTCGTTAGAATTTTTTTTTTATACAAAACACTAAGTATGTATTATATATGTATCCTAAAAGGATTTTTTACTTTCAAAAAAATGGGTCAGGTCAGCCAAGTATCAAGGCATAAAGAGGCCTCATGAAATTTTGAATTGAATATCTTTGCCCTTGGCTTTTGACTCACCTATTGGGAATGGCCTTTTCCTAAATACTTTCATATGTTATTATATCACATAAAATAAATTGCATCGTTAAATTGACATTCACCACGATCAAAACCATTCTAAATCAATCACTTTGTGTACCATTCATTCTTTCCAAACACTCACTCAAACCACTAAAAAACACTCGCTAAAAATACAAAAATGCTTCAAATTTGTTTATTTCGATCATTTATTTCATTCAAATTAATCTAACAGTGCACAATGTTATCGTCAGGTGCGTCGAATCACACAAGGAGACACAAGGAGAACACATTGATTTTTTAAAGGGAGATAATAAATTATCCTAATGTAGTATTACATCCACTTTATTGCACTTAAAACTCGCTCTTCCTTCTCCTTCAATATCATTCACATTGTCAATTTCACGACGTAGTTAACTGTTTAGAATTATCATTCTTTCAAAAAAGGGGGGTTATTCTTGCAGCGACTTGACAATTTAACAAATCCAGGCTACACTAGTTTTGGGACTTTTTCATTTTTATCATTTATGCCATGTTTTCTCCCCATGCCCCTCCCCGCCTCCCCCCGCCCCCGCCCCACCCCCACCCCCCACACACACACTCACAGAAAGGGAGAAATTATCACCGGGGTAGTGCGAGAAGTATCAACCGCGCTAAAATTAGATTTACTAGTATTTCGTGAAAGGTTTAGTGGAAGATATCAATATCTAAATTAGCGCTTTTACATTTTGGGTAGTATAGTTCAGTTGTAAAGTGATATTTTGCATCGGCGATATAATGACTGTATGAAAGGTCGGTATTGTTGTATACAAAAAGGTTTTCACAATTATGGCATCGTTTTATATTTCACCGAATTGCTTTGGAAATAATATATTTGTCGCTACAATTGATCGTAAGTATTTTCTACTTCAAGTACTGTATATTGGGTAATTCTTGCGTCAGATTTTTTTCTCGACTTAGAGAATTTTGACCTGGAGGCTTACATGGCCTCGATAGCGAGTTAACTTTCTCCCTCGACTGTTCGTAAAACTTATAGCGGATAATCGTTCGATTCAGTGTAGGATCGATTTATTTTTCATTGAGTGAAAGATATATTTTCACGAGTGGTAGAGCCAAAAGTGAAAATATAGTTTTTGTCGTTCACTCAATGAATTATCAATTGATCATTCTCGAAGAACAAACGATTATTCCATTTCACTAATGCAAAATGAGACTAAATGTAATTTTCTAAGACAATTTTTAAAAGCGGGTCATTTTGCATGTGATTGCTAGAAGACGTTCATGGTGACGTCATTTATTTTGCTACGCTTTCGGATGACGTCAGTTAAGGTAAAACGACCGAAAGCGGGGTGTTAGTTTTTTGATAAATTCACTGGTTAGGTAGTGAGTTTATCAAATGATAATCGACCTTTTTTTCTCGGCAATACACCGAAAAACCTTGTTTGCACTATTGCTCTGATATCGTACTTGCAAGCACTCGGGAATATCAGTGAAAATAAAACTATCCGCCTAATGACCATGTCCTCAGGATGGCCAAATGGGACGAACAGTTTGCCATTTATACCCGGCTGTGCATACGCACCAATGTGCAAAGCGGGGTAAATTTTGCAAACAACATACAGTCAAACCTGTCTTAAGGAAGCACCCAACGGACATTCGAAAAGTGCTTGCTTAAGCCAGGTGCTTGCTTAATACAGGTCAATTTCAGTGCATTTGGTTCATTTGGGAACACATTTACCGCTTGCTTAATACAAGTTGCTTGCTGAATACAGGTGGTCACAAACACATGTTTGACTGTATAATACCGGATTCTAGAATTTAACGAGTGAGAGCTTTTACCAATGGTGGATCCAGAATTTCAGATCCAGGGGGTTCGAACATACATTCCGATAGGGTTAAAAGGAATGCAGGTTATGCGAGTCTGAGACTCACAGACTCGTAAATAAGTAGCAAGGACTCTCAAAATTATCTGGGCCCGAGGTTATTAAACTTTTCTCAGGTTCAGGCTCAATTTTCTCAAATTTCAGTTTGACATGAAAGCCGTTATTCTGTTTCATTACTCATTTAAATGTATAAACATAAAAGATGATATTAATAAGTTGTTATAAATAAGAACTTATTAATATCATTCTTTATTGTAATACATTTATTTTAATTTGAAATTTGAGAAAATTGAGTCACAGCCTCAGAAAAGTTTTATAAGTTTTGGGCCTTGATGTTTACAAGTCTAGAAATCGATTTCAGAAAATAATTATTGTTTCAAACAGTCTTAAAATCTTTTCCAAAGTTGATACCAAAAGATAAATATCTTTTAAAACCTTGTGTAGTTAATCCAGAGAATATTTCAGAATTTGCGCAAAAGCTTTAGGATATCTAATACGCAATAGAGGTACATTTAAAGCAAGGGGCCCGAAAACTTAAGAGACGCGGATGGGTCTCACCATTCAATCCTAAGGACCCCGTTTTGGGGCGCCTTGCAAAAATCAGATACTCGTTTTCCTATTATTTACCAATCTTGATTGAATTTCCCCATAAAAAAGGTGCAGATGGGGTTCGTTTGACATCCCCCCACTTCCCCCGAATTCGTTTCGATTTTCTATCCCTTGATTTACATACACTGCACATATGCACCAATTAAAATGTTAACGAGGGAACCAATGGTAGATTAATCGGTGTCACGGGCTCGATCTCTTGTCAAACAAATTAACGAACAAATGATCTTTCGAAAACTTAGGCCCTATGTACCGGTTCTTTATGTCGAGCAATTTAAAGAACAAGTGGATCTTATCAAAAATTGTTGAAACATTTATGTTGAAAATCGCCTTAAATCCACAAAAGGTTTTAAAATTATCAGAGTGTCCCTATTTTTTTCAGCTCGATATAAATTATTAGACACGAAGAAAACATTTTTTTTCAATTCATGGGGATATGAAATAAAAAAAACTTCGATCAAACATACTAATTATCTTAAATAATTAGATTACTCACCGAATGCCGCTCCGACCCAACACAGAACCAATAACAGTGCCAATATTCTAAAATTTTCCATTGTCATTTTGAAAAAGATGTTGTTATATAAAAGCTTTAACTCCTTGAATTATGACTGATAAATTATAGTCCTTTACAACGCGGGTATTTAGACCACCTCTTATCTAAGCAACCGTATATAGTCTGTTATTTTGACCTTTTTCAAGATTAAAGCGTTCAAGAAATGTAAGAGAATGCCATCCCGCTTTGTGCGTGTACAGTTAGTTACATCAAGAAATTGACATTCATCTCAGTCAAAACCATTCTAAATCTTCCAATCAGCGCTTCATTCGTTCATTCCATACACAAGCACAAACCATTTCAAAACTCCCCAAAATCATTAACATCAACAACCGCATAGAATTACAGTAAAAAGGCGATTTCACTGTTATAATTGAGATTGTAAATCTCTGATTGGTCCTCGAAGAAATAGGCTATTTTCAATTTATACTCTCTTATACATAATCAAAGCGCTGAAAGCACTGGGGGTGGGCGTTTCTGATGACACTGTGATGAAAATAAAACCAGACAAAAAAAGAAACCATCCATGTAAATATATAGATAAGTGTAAAAAGCTTCGACCCAAGTTAGGCAAGTTTCAATGTTACTTAATGCAAACTTTTTGAGGAACTAAACTGTCTTTGTGTTTTTAATCCTATAATACGGATGGAATATGGCATTAACACCTTTTTTGTTTAAAAAATTTATGTGACCCGAAAAAATGGAGCACCCGAAAAAAAGAATTCGAAAAATAGCTCGTTTTAATACCTGTGATCAAGATTTCGTATTTTCAAAAATCTTCAGCGAAATACCTATATCGCTCCTTTTTGAATGACATGTCCCTTATATAATCAGGGGCATCCAATCCTCTTTTTTTCGCATGAACTGTTTACTTCATATGTAATCTAAAAATAGTCTAAGTTTAAAAGTAGCTAAAAATGAGCGAATGAGTGTAAATTATTAATAAGTTACTTAAATGTTCACATCCACAGATAGCACTAAACAACTGTAATGATATGGAACAATGAAATCTCGCAAGTACATCTGTAGTTTCAAGCTTAATGATTTAATCAATTCTATATTTCAAAACGTAGGCCTATAAGTTCACATTCGCGGTAACTTGATTTCTGTGAGTGACAGACAGAAGGATGTCATCGCTGGGTCAGAAAAATGTCGTAACAACTACTGATTTATTGAACGGTATTAGAATATTTTTTATCTAAATTTAGTGCGATGGATAGAATTTGAGTTGCAAGACACTGCAAGACACTGTTTTGCTTGTTGTTATTCTTCATACACTTTCCACGAAGCTTGGGGAAAACATTATAAATCTTTAATAGGAAAACGAATCTTTCACTCATAAATTAAAAATCTTTCCTTATTGCGTTTGAAAAAAACATAAAGCTGGATTTTTTAATCATCTCTAACGAACACACCTCTGGTTATAAATTTATATACGGTGAAAGAACTAAGCCAAATGGGTCATCTGCTTCTATTTGTATCACTTAACTCGAAGTTAACATTACAAAATTAGATTGCATGAATGTTTATAAACTACATGTCTCACAGACAGCGGAATATAAGTTCAATCACCTAGTTTTAATCCACCTTACACCACGGGAAAACCCAATAGGCGAATCACCGCCTTTTCTATAAATAGCTTTCTTGTGCGAAAAAAGAAAACGCATGGTGTATGATTGGCAAATGATTCCGCATTTAAGAGGAGTCTTCAAATAATCTACAAGTTGCATAGAATTCTTGTATAACACCATTTTCAAAATGCACAATTGTCGTGCGGAAGTAAGTCTTGTAAATAAGAAAATTGAACCCAAGTTGGCACTACTTTTTAGAAAAGCTATCAACAGCTGACAGGATTTGGTACTTACACTGGTAGACGTAGAACTTTGGAGAAAACCTGGCCCAGGGGAGGGTAAAATGTTCAGAGCCACTAAGTTTACCCCCCCCCCCCCCCACACACACACAGCCCACTCTTCCACACCCAGTGGAAGGATAGTGAGAAGATGATTGGTTTATGAATGAAATTGAATGAGTGTGTGGAGCGAGTTTTGAATAAAATTAAAGGGAGGTAATTTCAATGTCATACAATTTCGCTAATTTGATATTCTTATCTCCCTTTAAACAAAACTACGATCTTTTCTATAAAAAAGTTTGTTGTCCCTTCACGGACAGTTCTAAATCAACACTAGCTAATATAAACAATGAACGATTCGTTCGATTTGAATGCAGTTGTAATAAATAGAATTCTTAGAATTTCGCGTGCTATTTCGAAACAGACACAAAGATATTTCTGGATAACTTTTTTTGTTGTTGTAATACGTTTGATAACAAGAATAGAGCACCTTAATAAACATCGGTGTTAAATAGAATGCATCCACCAGGAAGCCAGAATGACAGCCTCGGCTTGCATTCTGTGACAGTAATTGATTATCGATGAGAGCAGGTGACCGAAAGGGTAATCACTGACACCTAATTAATCACTACTTCATAAAAATATTTCCAAAACAAAACATATTCAACAAACAAGTGTATACAATCGATCGTAAATTGGTAACCAAACCCTTGTAACTTCAGCTTGTCCCAGCTGAAGTTATGAGGCTTTGGTAACCAAACGATGAAATATGTTCATTTTTCTCTAAGCACGTGAATCATTTTGGTTTAAGGGTACAGTTATTTGCACGCGTAAACGACAATTACGGACTAGCTTTTTGAACGAACCCAAAATATTGAAAAGTAAACTCTCCAAATTACGTCACTGCTTAGCCCAGCCCTGTCGGGTCATTTATTACGCAGAATACGAAACTATTTTGACAAGAATTGAAGAACTAGTATCAAATATATTGTTACTAAATTTCAAGACAGAAGGTCTCACAGCCGAGACCCGATAACACTGATATTTTAAGACACTTACATGTTATTCCATTAATCATGAAATCATTTTTCAGTGCATAAGTATGATAAACCCTTAAAAATAAAGGAATTTCAGGTTAATGTGTATGCAAATTATTTCTGAAAATAGCCTTTCTGATATCATGTTATGTTATCAGGCAGGTGATATCAGGTCAATGCATGTTTCATTGCATGATAAAATGACATAAGTAATAAATATTTGAAGTAAACTGAAATTTTGGGACGATTTTATTGCATAAGTTTTTAATACAATTATGTTTCGAAAATCCCGACATTACAGCCTTTCGGTATGCGCCGCTTGGCGCATAGTGCATGTCATTGGTATCTCATATAATGACCTCTGTAAGGCATACTCCCGTGACATTTGGGGTGTAATCAAAGAAAAGAAAACACAATTAGATTATATTAGTTATATTCTTATACGATTAGCAGTCTTTGAGATGCGGCGCTAGTCCACAAACTTCTGGAACACCCCTCGTACAACCAGAGAATACGTTATTGCCTCTTCGAACCACCAAGTCAAAATTTTATATATTACTTTAGGCTCATTTTCAAGTCACGAAAACATTCAAAATCATTGAGGCCTTTATGTAGCCTATATCCCAAAACATTGAATATGCCGACACTTTAGAAACTTTGACCTAAACTTTTTGTTAGTGATATTCGTATCCTAGCTGCACAACCCAAACATTCTAACTCAAGCTTGGACATTTTATACATGTGGATCATTCGAATGTAATTTACGGGAATAACTATTCGAATGTTCCGAATGAGGCCAATTTGTTTGCTTGAACGCCGCTTTCAACAATCTTTCAGCTATATCGCACCTGGAGCACCTAACGATTGATTCCTGGTATTTCTCACAGCAGTGCTACCATTACATCCCACAGCATCTGCCATCCCACAAAGGTCTACGATTATCTACCCATTGGTGATGAACAAATAGTCGGAAAATTAGTCCGCCGTCGGGAATCCGAAACCAGGACCTCTAGAATAACAATTCGCAAACAGCTTGCATCGTTTTATAATCCCGAGCTCAGGGCAGGTCACATGATATTCTTAATACTGGTATATGTTACAATTAAAGGGCAATGTGTCGTTTTCTCGTAATAATTTTAGTTTCCATAGCAGCCCTTTATTGCTATCAAAATTCTGTTAATTGAAATGCGACCTATTCACAAATATGTTAAGGAAATATATTGGTATTGTTCAGGTAGTGCAAATTACGCAGTCTCTTCGAAATCGTACGCAAGAAAAAAATGATATCCCACCTTGCACAACCTCGGCGGACTAAATGTTACAACTAAGACAGAAGACACACAGATTTAAGGTAGAAGACCCGCAATAGTTCCGTAACGTTTAGGAAGTGATGAACTTTAACAATGTTAACCGAGTTTTCCTAATGACTTTCATTAGGAAACCTCGGTTAACATTGTGAAAGTTCATGAGAGCCGAAATGTTGCGGAACTATTAAGGTTCCACTACCTTAAAATCGGAACTATTAAGGTATCACTACCTTAAAATCCCCGACAAGCTAATTCTTGAACAAAATTTATTACGGAGTACAACCAGCAATGGTATTCTCGGGGTTTTTCTTAATGTATAAGTTGTCTCTTTATCAAAAGTGTTTTGTTTTTTTATTTTGACTTATTTTTCTTTGTTGGCACCGAAGAGTCGTGGTTTTTAGTAGCTAATATTTTCTGGTTATCGATTTTTTCAAATGTGGGAGAATCGGGAATAAACCAAACGCTCGTGGAACAAGATTGGGGAACTTACCAATAATTTAGCCCAAGGCAGGGATTATCCCACACCTTACACGTATCGATTTTTTATCGATTTTTTCAAATGTGGGAGAATCGGGAATAAACCTATTTTCTGCTTTCTCTTTTTTGTATTCCTTTATATTAGATACCCGTCATGCAAGACGGGACAATTATGGTAATTTGTAAAGTGTCGACGCCAGTTAGACTGAGCGAAGTGCGCGACAGACTCTATAATAATCAATACACCTCCTGTGAAAGATGTTTTTTAATGCGACATCTTAGTTGATCTGCACTAGAACCAAAGTCTTTTCCAAATAGCTATTTAACAGAGTTACCAGATGGTCCCTTTTTGCGTGACGGGTTAGATTTGTGAAAATCACACGCTAAGTTGGGATAGTAAACCGGAGTGTAGTGTTAATGCAAAGTCTGAGTGCAAAAGTTATACCGTAAAAATTCCAATAGAGTTCCATGCTCTGAATTAACCTCGTTCCCCTCGTCGAACGTCAAAACCAACCATATTTTGAGTGATTTTCGGAACGCTGGAAGCCTCTAATAAACCCCATCCCACCAAATCAACGTCATGATGATTCCTACGGGGAGTCAGTCCCGACCAAACTTTAAGCTTTTGTGTTAATTCCTTTTTTTTTAACACTTTGCTATTTAATCCCTGCTTTTTACATGCCTGTGATTTTATGATTGAGAAAAAATTGTGAAAAAAAAAGAAGAAATTGCTTCTGACAAGCAATTTCTTCTTTTTCCACACTATTTTCTACCCTACATAATGTTTGTTTTTTTAATTACATGCACTTTAAATTTTCGTCTGAAAAACCTTTGAATTCGGACAGGTCAAAATTTTGTAAAACAGGAAAGTGTTAATGAATGATTTGCTTCAAGTTTTCACGTTGATTTTCTGAGAGCACTGTACTCGAGATTATTCAAAATATCTCTACTCTACACCTCCTCCCTATGCGATGGTCAATTGTATTTATCCATATCAAAATGACTGCTTGAAAAAGAGATTGGGTCAATTGGGTCATTGGACAACCTGAGGTCGCATTTCAAAAAATATTTCACTGAAAGGTAGATTGAATATTCTCTATACAGAAAATAAGCACATCGCAATCCGCGCAGTCTGACTAGGGTCGATACTTTACGCACTACCCAAATGGTCCTTTTACGCGTAACGGGTCGCATATCACCTTGTGTTTTATTCTACGCAATCGTGGTAAATTTCCGGATTTTTCAACATCATAAAAACTGCAACGTCTAATAAGGCCCCATCCCAATCTAATGGAAGTGTTATGATTCTATTAAACTTGTGGGGTTGTATTTATAATCAATAAGAGCTTCTGCGGTATACCTCTGCGGATTTGTCACCAATGACAAGACAACAGAAATGAGAGCGGGGGGGGGGGGGGGTGTAAAATAACGATAATGTAAAACAACCCTTAACTCCATTCCAAAACATTGTTGTTAACTAAAAATTGTTATCAAATTTTGCTCGTCCCAGAAGACTTTTATATTAGATAATAATAATAATAATAATAATAACACTCATTATTTCATCCTGACCAACTTTTCTTGCAGCCACGAGTGAAAATAAAGCTTTATGTTCACTGAACGAGGGATAAATCGATCTTAAACTGAAAGAAAGTTATCTATAGCATTTAGATGTAACGAATCAGACTGTTCGTCTATATGTCTGTCTCTTTCATCTTCTATTCCATTTCTCAATCTTTACCTGCGACCACTCTCTGAACATGTGTATTACATTGTATATATAGCACCACTCTCTCCCCCTCTCACACATAACCATCTCCTTCCCCGTCTCACACATCACTCTCTGTTCCCTCACATTTCACTCCCTCCCTCCCTCCACTTCTCGCCTCTCCCCTTCCCTATCATGCATCTCTCCGGCCCCTCTCACACACCACTTTCCCACACCATTTTCTCCCCCCCCCCCCCCTATCATGCACCACTCTCTTCCTCCCCTTTCACACACCACCCCCACCCCACCCATCTCACACTCTACTCTCTCCCTACCTTCTCAAATACCCCTCCCTCCTTATACACTACTCTTTCCCTCCTGTCTCACACTCTACCCCCCCCTCTCTCTTGTCCATCCCTGCCTTCTCACATACCACTCTCTCCCGCCCTTTTGACACACTACTCACTCCATCCCTCTTACACGGTACACTCTCCCGCCTGTTTCACACTGCATTCTCTTCTCCCCTCTTAAACACCTCTCTCCCTCCCTTCCCCCCCCCCCACTCTCTCCCCATTTCGCGTACATTTCTTCCTTCACCACGTCACACTTAAAGGGGACAAGTACAATGTAGCGTAAGGTGCATGTATTTCACGTTCAATGTGGAAGCAGGAGAGCCAATAAATTGTGAATGTTTGATAGTAAGTTCTGCACGCAGTAGAAATTACTTTTATAATTCTGTTTGGACTGCACAGTTCGTTGAGTCCAAACAGTACTATGCTATTTCTTCGTTTTTCCCCCTCAAGTGTGACGGGTATTTAATGTAATGTTGTAGAGGGATAGAGAAAGAGAGGTAAAGACAGAGGAATGCCCACCGGGCACTCACTCGAAAAATTAGTACAGTCACAAGACTGTGTCTGCACTTAGAGTGGCTTGTCAGCACTGACGCTTTGATAAAATCCGGGTTTTTATACAAATATTATTTGCAATTTTATTGTTATCTGGTGGTGAATATTTAATACGGTGTATTGGGATAGTAGCAAATGAAAATTTCCACTAAGCTTACTTAAATACTACTAAATAATAAGCGATATAACTAGAACTGAAAACTAAGTTAAATTAATAATACCCAATTGTTGTTATCAAATAGAAGACAAAAATACAGAACATTGAAATTGTTATTTTTGAAAAATCATTTTTTCGAATATATCTATAGCCTCCGGTAATAATCGTTTTCACTAAAATACAATTTTGTCAACTCTTGAATTAATCTGCGGATTAGTTGTGAGGGCTAAACCGAAGGACCGTTTGTTCATAACAAGTCACTTTCCCTGCTAGGGGCAGGGAGTTCGGCCTCGGGTAACGCTAGTTTGCAGTAATCGTGTCAAATTTTGGCCAATTGATTATTTTTTTTCTTTTTCTATGATTATTTTTTATACATCTTCGGTGGTATGTAACAGTTTGTTTTCACAAACAAATTATTCAGTTTAAACAAGAGCCAAAGGATATTGAAGCCCAACACCTCCTAGAGCAAGTCAATGTCTACATTAGAAAATTCTATTGAAATTGAGCCTGTGTGTGACATTTCCAACAATTTATCGTGTACGTGAGGAACAAGCATCGATCTATGTGATAGCTACATAGTGTAACGAGAAGATTGCTTGAATGTCTCTAGATACTTTAAAACCTTATCTAACTACAAAACGCAAAGTAAAGAATCTGGTCAGACTGTGCACATGCACAGACTGGCCAAATCTTTGCTTAGAGCATTTGAAAATGCTGAAAATGTCTGGCACAGGTTAATTTAATATCAGAGAAGTGAGTCTTTGTCTAGAGCATGATATTACAGTCAAGGAAGCGTGTTCAAAGCTTCCAAGCAATAGCTTCAGAAGAAACAGATATATTACAAATATAAATCAGTTGCACAAAAAAAATTAACAAAGAATTTCTAAGTCAGAACAGAGTTAAAATGACATTAAATTCAATATCAGAGTAATGAATCTTTGTCTAGAGGCTAATATGATGGCCACAGAAGCATATGTAAAGTTTCCAAGCAATCACTTTACTGTAAACCGATATCTAACATAAAAACAAGGTAAGACTTTTCCAAGAATTTCCAAGTCCGAAAAGGGTGGATTTCCCAGTAAATTCAATATCAGAGTAATGAATCTTTGTGTAATGGTTATTATTATGGTCACAAAAGTTTGTGCAAAGATTCCAAGCAATAGCTTCATAACACAGAAATATAACAGAAATACAACAGTTGCACGCAAAACATAAGTCCGAAAGGGTTTTAAAATTCCACTAAATTCAATATCAGAATAAAAAATCTTTTTAGAGGCTGATATTATGGTCACAGAAGCATGCGTATAGTTTTAAAGCAATAGCTTCAGAGGTTTGGCACTATTGCATTTTAAATCTTAACGAAACCATTTCGCCGACGCCAACGCCGACGCCCGGACGACCGGCATAGCCCTATATTAAACGAATTGTCAAGCTAAAACAGCAAAAGATCTTTTTTTTTAATTTGATACCCAAACTCACGTGAAAATTTATTATTTCGTCATTGTGGACCACTGAAACCGTCGTTTGTATATCTTGCTCGAAAAGTACGCCAAATAGATAGTAACATGTTGAAATTGACATTCGTCTCGACCAAAAACGTTCGAAAGCGCTCGCTCAGCGCTCCATTTGATGCATTTTATACGCTTACTCCGATTACTCAAAAAACCGAGATAAAATCATTCAAAAACACTTCGAAAATAACCAAAAGACTAACATCTAGTTCAAGTCGGCCATTCCAGGAATTTATTGACTAGTTTTGATTTTAAACCGTCGAATTGATACGTGCAGACACGGAAATAGAAAAGTCCCTACGTGTACAAGGTTTAATCAACTATAAGACGAAAATTGGATTTTGAAACAAACGCTTGTGTTCTAGGGTGATTTTGATGAGATCAGAATGCCAAGGTAAAATTAGAGAAACAAGGTAAGAGAATACGATGCTCAGACCAGGCTCAGAGTAAGATTGAGAGATTAAGATAAGATGCTCATATCTCGACTGAACGATCGAGAGAGTACGATGCTAATATCTCGAAAACAAAATGTGTGAGATTACAAGAGTATTAATTCTATAGAAAAGTACGCAGTTTTTTAAGTTGGAATGCGGAGCAATTCCAACTTAGATTTAACAAAACCGCAAAATGAACACAAGATAATTTCATTTCGGGTTTTTTGAGAACACATATCACGTGAACAGGATGTGAATACTCTTCGACCTATTTTGTGTATCTCAACTTGACATAGATATACAGTTTATATCATCAAAAAAGTAATAATGCTGTACAATTACACAACTATCACTTCATGTATATTATTAACACGCTTATTTATGTTTTAAACGATATTTATTGAAAGTTGCGTAAGAATTTACTAGTATCACATGTTTGCATTACTATATTTGGAAATCACGTGATAAGTCAAATAAGGTCACCTATATACAATAGCACTAGCCAATCACGTGATCTGCTTATTTGGTAATGTCGCGATCTCTTTTCTCAGTATTGTGGCAATAGCACAGGCCAATCACGTGATCTGCTTATTTGGAAATGTCGCTCCTGTTTTTCGAAGAATTATGTTATGGCTTCTTTTAGAGGTATAGTTTCTCTTTCTGAACGAATTTATTACACATTTAACTTTTGACAAATTGTTATATTGTACATCTCTGTCTACAATAACGAAATAAAAATCTTCAGTTTTTGTTGAAGGGATGATACTCTTTTAAAGTTGATAAATATTTTTGCAACATATTGTCGTTTGTTTTCCGTTATATTGCAGTTATCTACACGAATGTTTTATTAAGAGCACCTACTTACAGTTAGTTACATCGTGAAATTGACATTCATCTCAATCAAAAACATACTTAATCGCTCACTCAGCGCTCCATTCATTCATTCCAAACACTCACCCAAACCATTCAAAAACGCTCAAAATTACTAAGAAAAAGTTAGATCAACATGTACATTCAAGATGAATAAAGTAAGAACCAAATCGTGATTTCACTGACATTATTGAAATTTAATGCGTCTGAATGGTTCTTAACGCAATAGAAAAAGCTAATGATGGAACTTTATACATGTTTTATTAAAAGGTGGTTTTACATATCGCTAATTTCGTTGTACTCAGAAGTAGAGGACCGTATATTTATTTCATCATGTCTGTCTGTCAGTCCATTGACCGTTTGCTTTCCGCTAGCTAAACGGAGAAGCAAATGACCTTCAAAAAACGGAACTACACAAATATTGCCCATGACCCAAAGAAATGCCCTATTGTTACGGGATCATGAGTAGACTTTAACTGCTAACAGTTTCCACTCTAACTGAACAACCAATTGACCCAAATCATAAAACTCGATACAAATGTTACCAATGGCCCAAGAAAGTACCCAACATGAAGGTCGTCTTCAGATTTCAACTCATGAAGTAAAAGACTTCCCTGCGAAAATAGCTTTTCATCAAGGACAAGGCGCTTCTTGTTGTCCACTTTGCGACAATTCTAAGTGAAAATGAAATTGATAACTCAAATGCAGCACAAGTCATTTGAAAAATAACATAGAAACTATTTTGAGTGTATAAGTGTCCGCCTGTGCGTCCATTAGTCGCATGTATGGTCCGTATCATTTTCTTCCTTTTAAGCTCACCTGAGCACAATGTGCTCAAGGGGAGCTTTTAGGATCACACCCACTCCGTCGTGCGTCGTGTGTCGTCAACTTTCTTAAAACATCTTCTTCTCCTAAACCGTAGGCTACTTTCAACGAAATTTTGCGTAAGTGTTTCGTGGGTTACCCTCTTCACAAATTGTTCACTGAATTCTGATTGGCCCATTAATTTGGATGTGGTAGGGCGAGGCTTATTTTGAGCTCGAACTCTTTAAACGACATCTCCTCCTGAACGACTGGGCCGATTTCAATGAAACTTTACCAGAATTCTCTTGGACTGGACCTTTTTAAAAAAAAAATCGCGCTATTTAGATTGGCTAATAAATATTAGCGTGGCAGGGCTGGGCTTATTTTGAGCCTGAAACCTTTGAACGACATTGCCTCCTGAACCACTGAGCCGATTTCAATCAAACTTTTCTAGAAATTTCCTTAAGTGACCCTTTCCAAAAAAATTCGCGAAATTTTGATTGGCTCAAAAATAAGAGCATGGAAGGGAGGGGCTTATTTTTCGCCCGAAATCTTTGATCCACATCTCCTCCAGAACCACTACGCCGATTTCAATAAAACTTTACCAGAATTTTCCTTGGCTGACCCTTTTTAAAAAAATCTTCGCGATATTTAGATTGGCAAATAAATATAAGCGTGGCAGGGTGTTTTTTAGCATGCAACCTTTGAACGACATCTTCTCCTGAACCACTGGGCTGATTTCAATTAAACTTACCGAGAATGTTCCTTAGGTAACCCATTTCAGAAATTGTTCGCGAAATTTTGATTGGCCCAAAAATATGAGCGTGGAAGGGAGGGGTTTTTATTTCGAGCCAGAAAACATTGAACGAAATCTCCTCCTGAACCACTGGGCCGATTTCAATGAAGCTTTACCACTTTGGGTACTTTGGGTGACCCTTTTCAAAAATTGTTCACGAATTTTTGATTGGCCCATAAATACGGGCGTGACAGGGCGGGCCTTATTTTGAGCTAGAAAACTTTGAATGACATCTCCTCCTGAATCACTGGGCCGATTTCAATGAAACTTTGCCAGAATGTATATTTGATGACCCTCTTCAAAAATATGTTGGCAAAATTTTGATTAGCCCATTAATATCGTTTTGCAGGGCATGGGTAACTTATAATGAATGGGTGGGTACGGCCTAACATCTCTGTTTATTCTTCGAATAATATCTCCTCTTCAACAAATAGGCTATATTTGAGTGAAACTATGCCAGAAAGTTTCTTGGATGCGATCCACTGGACCAATTGAATTTAGAAGAGCAGATAAGGGCCATTCTGGACCTCTTGTTATCAGTTTTCGTTCATCAGTTTCAGTCCTGTATAGCGATTCAGGGGTTTAAGTGCCTCTCGTTTTTTAAATACTTTGATTTATATACGCCCGTCAAAGGACAGAATCACTTGTGTTGGGCAGAAGGCGTCAGCTTCGTTAGTGGCTTGAGGTCACCGTCTCTTGAACGCATTCCAACTTATCAGTACTTTCAGTACTTTGATTTTTTATTGGAGATAGTTAATTATCGCTATTATAAAGTTACATGTAGTTATATTATCCAACTACGAAAATATCGATACACATGTAGTATTACTCACTCCCTAAGAACTTTTACAACGGACATATACCTCTGCGTGAAAACATGATAAGGATTCTCAATGAAAACTGTTAAGGCGTCTGCTAATTTGTTTGAATACATGTCGGTTTCGACATTATTTGTACATCCAGAAGACACGCTAGACTTTTTATATATTCCTATTCCATTCCTAAGATAATGAATAATATTGATCGAAATATTTTTGATATTGATATTTCGGTAAAAAAGAGTTTTTATGTAAATTTGATCGAAAAACAGTTTTTCGTCTACTTCTTTTTAGAATTTTAGAAGAGAAAGAAGAAATACTGAAACATTTTATCTGTTTGGCATTAAAACCCCTCGATCTTCTCTATTACCCGTTATCTAAAAGGAATGTCTTCTGTTTCGAACTTATATGCATTATTTCAATTTTATGCGTATGTTACGGACTCTGTCTAATTCTTTTGGTATGTTACAGTATCTTCCCTACAGTGTTACAACCTCTGTCATTGATATTGCATACAAAAATCCCAGTTTTCTTGACGCCAGGATTTTCTTAAAACACAAAAAGAAAGCGCAACGAAAGCCAAATTATCTTATATCTAGGTCTTTTCTGCGAAATATGAGGTAGACGGGAAGAAAAGTCCCAAAACTTCATTTAATGCGATATATCTAAAATAATACTCTGATCTCCCTTTTAATTTATGAAAAAACAGTATGCCTTCCTTCTTTTCAATTATATCTGTCTTACTTTCAGGATAAGAAAGTACTCGCAAATGTTAATTATACGAATGCCTATACATGGTAGTCTTATCAACATCGTAAAACATTCACCTGCTTTAAATGAAAGGTATCTTGTCAAGAAAGTGTAAGCTTAAAGTCCAAAAATCGAAATGGATTTAACATTCTCAAAATCATCGGTTTAAATCTCTTCTACAAATGACGGTGTTACAATTGTTTGCTCAGTATTTCTCCAATATGAAACTTTCCAATATGAAACTGTTGTTCAAATAAATTTACTTTTGCTGTTTTTTTTTTAAAGAAAATTAATAAATGGGTCGTAGTTTTGTACCTAGACCTGTTTACAAATGGGAACCATCAGCCAAGTGCGTTGTTTAAGTTGCTTTTGAAATTCTAAGGAAAATATAACCCTGAAGTGAATTTATTCAAAAATATAAATCCAAGCACAAACTGGTCCTGTTCCGCATTTTTATTGAAAATGGACATTAAATTACATTGAAGTAAATACGAGAATTGAAGGGAAAGGAACCTTTATTCGGTCTATATAAAAAGTCAATCAAACCTTTTGAACTTTCTCCGAGATTTGTACAAAAAGGTCAAAACAGCTAGCCATACTCTGATCTAAATTATTTTCTGAGAGGATAGACCCGCCGAACTACTAGTTGATTATAGTTGTTAGTTTTTAAGTTTTTTCGAAATCACAGGACGTCCACGAGAGCCTGGGACGCTCTAACGCCTCCTTCCCTGCGAAAAAGTTCTAGAACTGGTTCTAGAACGTGATTTGCAATTCAAGAACAGTCAAACTAGCTCTTGAACCAGTTCTAGAACTAGTTCTTGAACTTCTTGTACTAGATATCGAACCAGTTCTTAAATTTCAGTTCAAGGGTTGGGATAATTTCACCAATTATCATAAGGCTCTTTTTGCATTAATACTTCACCGCCCTGACTCTAATGCTACAACGAGAATATTGTAATCAAATTTCCTTGTTGTTTCCTTCTGATGTTAGTATAATCATTATGTGAAAGTTTGAAGTAAATCGGATAGAGATTGTGGACTCTTTTGGTAAAATAAGTGTATCTTAACAGACCGGCGAACGGATAGTCATACGGACAGACAGGAAATCATAGCTAGAATAGCTAATAAATCCCATTCAAATACATAAAACATAAGAAATGTTTTCCATAAGAATCTGTTACCTACATTAGTGATGTAGTTACTATACTGTAACACTCTCTGTCATGCACCGTAATATATATTTTATTATATTTTTTTCGATTTTTTTTCATTTTCAGTTGTGAAAATAGGGAGGAAAAATATTACCAATTATTCAATTGGAATTATTGTTTGAGATTGCATGAATTTCCAATATGAAACGCATTCTAAAAGCTTATAATGCCTTTACTTTGAAAAATGACACATATTACTTTTAATTTCCATTTAATCTTCAAAGTTCTAGTTATTTGCAGGATAAAATATGAAAGTAAATGATTATGCGGAGTATCAGACTGTAAAAGCTACACTTGTCTTTTTAAATTCGATGGATAAAAGATATTTTTTTTTTTTGAAAGGCGTAGCGTTTTTGTTCCAGAAATCGTGACTGTTTTCATTACGATCCTTAACATGTTTTCATGCAGAGGTATTTGTCCGTTGTAACAGTTCTTAGGGTGTGTTACTTCCACTTAGTTCCCTTCAGACCTCGCTCCCCACACTCATTCCACATCTCTTTGATATGATTACAAAATCAATCACCTTGTCAATTTCATGATGTCAAAAATATACAAAATAATACATGTGACCCGTCACGCGAAAAAGGGATCATCGTGGTAGTGCGTATACTGTCGATCCCAGTCAGATTGCGCGGTTTGCGCAGACTGACTAGGGTCGACAGTTTTCGCAATAGGCTGATTTTCTGAATTTAGCAGGTTCACTCTATCTTCTAGTGAACGATTTTTTGAAATGCGACCTCTGGTTGACCAATGCTGGACCCAATCTCTTTTTCAAATATTAATTCAATGAAGTTCCCAGATGGGCCCTTTTTGCGTGACAGGTCACATATGTGACCTTTCTTGTGAGGATGAACCAACTCGGAAATGTGGAAAACATCCTGGAAAATAAATGCATTGAATAAATGCAGGCCTATTTGGTAAATGGTTTACTAGTTATTGAATTTCAACAATAGTTTCACGGGAAGGTGCTGTTAATTACATCGTGAAATTTACATTCATTCCAATCAAAACCATTTTAAATCGATCACTCATCGCTCCATACATTCATTCCAAACACTCACTTTAACCATTCAAAACGCCCAAAATGACTAAAAAATCAAATCAACAAAAACTTTAAAAATATATACATTTATCTAAAAATGCGATTTCACTAAATCAGCCGTATTGGATAACCTCCTTTTAATTTCCCCCAAAAACTCACTCCGCGTACTCATTCAATTTTATTCCAAATTCATTCTAAAATCATTCACCTTTTCAACATCACGATGTTGTCAAAAGTATACAAAAATACGCGTGGCCTTTCTTGTGCGGAGGAAACGACTCGGTACTGTGGAAAAACACTCTTTGAAAAATACTTTAAATAAACGCAGGCAATTTAGAAAATGGTTTACAATTTCTCGTATTTCGAAAATAGTTTAACGAGAAGGTATCTAGTTATCATCATAGGGCCCGTTTTACTAACCCTCTTACGAAAAAGAATAATCGTAAGTCAAAATTACAAATCGTACCTGGTGTTTTCATTTTTTTTAGATTCTTTCCCGCAATATCTCATTTGAATCGTCTTTAGAATTATTCATGGCAGAATTCCATGTTCAGTTAATACTGTAGAAGCAACTTAATGTTTGACTTGCGAAAAAAAAAATATGATCGTAAGATGTTTAGAAATGTTTTTCGACCCCGATATTCCTGCAAGCGTAATACTCCACTCATAAGTTTATGCAGCCAACTTGCATTTCTCCTTTTTTTTACTTTTTTCTTTTTTGTTACATATTTTTGCCATTGTATTAAAATGCAGACTTCAATTTTCTTAAGAATGGTCATAAAGTCATTATCATCATCATTATCATCATCAGCAGCAGCAGCAGCATCATCATCAACATTATCAAGTCACTGAGATGCCTTAAAGCCTTCATGCTATACTTGGTCTTGCAGGCTGATGTATCTGGTTTATCCCTTCCACTGCTTGCGGGGTTCGATCCCCGGTGGCGGCAAATATCCTTTCCGACGTTTGTCTCTCACCAATTGGTAGAGAATCGTAAACCTATGTGAGATAACAGTCGGAGGCTAGGAAAGGGTGTAATGGTAGTACAGGTGAAATAAATACCAGGAATCTGTTGTTAGGTCCTCCGGTCGCCGCGATATAACTGTGAGATTGTTGAAAGCGGCGTTAAACCCATTCAAACAAAAAACAAATATCCACGGCTTGTAAGTGGTGCTGGACCTCGAGCGAGGCCAAAAGATTGTAGGCCCGCTTACGGTTTATGTGTATTTCCAATCGGGAACCTTCGGCGATTCTACGGAATAGACCTCGGGAATAATACGGGCGCAGCCATGAAAGCGCGTCATTTCTCACGTGGGTTTATATGACGTCACAAACATAAACGATCCCGCTAAGGATGACGTTGCATAAAACAAAATCAACGTACGTAAGAATAATTGGCATATCATGATTTGATAACAAAACGCAGTGTCTTACTGCGTTTTGTCATCAAATTATTATATGCCCCAAAGATTTCAAAGGACAATCGGAAAGAATTAACAAAATGTCATTTTCTTCAAACGTATTAAATGACCGAAGTACCACCAGAAGCCGAATTACCTTACATACGACCTAAAATTACTACACTTACGTCCGAGGTACTTTTCAAGTTACGGAAAAGTCCGAGCGATGTTCCGAATGGTGTATTTCGTTGAAGGACGAGATCCGGCTGAATTATTTCTTGAATAGAACAGACACTCAGCTGGGTAGCATAGAACACGGCTTCTAGATCAGAATGAACAGGAAGGGGCTACAAAAATAATTTAAGAATGTGACATGTATAGTCGAAGTAAGTAAGTAAGTAAGTAAGTAAGTAAGTAAGTAAGTAAGTCAGTCAGTCAGTCAGTCAGTCAGTCAGTCAGTCAGTCAGTCAGTCAGTCAGTCAGTCAGTCAGTCAGTCAGTCAGTCAGTCAGTCAGTCAGTCAGTAAGTCAGTCAGTCAGTCAGTCAGTCAGTCAGTCAGTCAGTCAGTCAGTCAGTCAGTCAGTCAGTCAGTCACTCGGTCAGTCAGTCAGTCAGTCAGTCAGTCAGTCAGTCAGGCAGTCACTAAGAGTAAGTAAGAAAGTAAGTTACTTAGTGAGTCAGTTAGTGAGTGGGTAGGTAAGTAGGTAGTGAGTAAGTAAATGAATGAGTGAGTGACGGTGAGTGAGTGATTTAGTAGGTAAAAGTAAGTAAGTAAGTAAAGTAAAGTAAGCAAGTAAGTAAGTTAGTAAGTAAGTAAGTAAGTAAAAGTAAGTAAGGTAACGGTAAGTAAGTAAGTAAGTAAGTAAGTAAGTAAGTAAGTAAGTAAGTAAGTAAGTAAGTAAGTAAGTAAGTAAGTAAGTAAGTAAGTAAGTAAGTAAGTAAGTAAGTAAGTAAGTAAGTAAGTAAGTAAGTAAGTAAGAAAGAAAGTGAGTGAGTGAGTGAGTGAGTGAGTGAGTGAGTGAGTGAGTGAGTAGGTAAGTAAGTAGTAAGTAAAAAAATGAGTGAGTGAGTGACGGAGAGTAAGTGAGTTAGTAAGTAAGTAAGTAAGTAAGTAAGTAAGAAAGTAAGTAAGTAAGTAAGTAAGTAAGTAAGTAAGTAAGTAAGTAAGTAAGTTAGTAAGTAAGTAAAGTAAGTAAGTAAGTAATTAAGTAAGTAAGTAAGTAAGTAAGTAAGTAAGTAAGTAAGTAAGTAAGTAAGTAAGTAAGTAAGTAAGTAAGTAAGTAAGTAAGTAAGTTAGTTAGTTAGTAAGTAAGTAAGTAAGTAAGTCAGTGAGTGAGTGAGTGAGTGAGTGAGTGAGTGAGTGAGTGAGTGAGTGAGTGAGTAAAAGTAAGTAACTAAGTACGTAAGTGAGTAACGGTTAGTAGGTAAGTAAGTAAGTAAGTAAGTAAGTAAGTAAGTAAGTAAGTGAGTAAGTAAGTAAGTAAGTCCCCTCTGAAGTACGACAGGCCTGAGTAAGTAAGTTTACTTAAGTAACTACGTAAAGTACACGTAAGTAAGTAAAAGCTATGCCTAATATTTATTTTGTAAACGTCGTTTTATAAACAATAATAGCACAAACGGGCATATCATACAACACAAGCTCTAATGAGCTTTTAAAACCAACGGACCTGTATAGATTAGAATTTATTTGATCATTAACTATGGTAGGGCATACTCAAATAATAAATGATTTCAAAATTATTGGCCTGGGTAGAACTTAATTTCTCATATGCGTAAATAAGGTTTTGAAATTTATACACACTCAGAGGGCGACGTGCAAAGAATATGCAGGGCTAGATAACTACCTGCCATCCACTCCCCTCAGGTTTTAGGCATTTGAGCATTGGTGAACTTGAATCAAAACATCGTAACCACAGCATGATCTAGCTGTAGTTTCGATGTTTTGATCATTCATCAATGATATTTTTCCGAAAGAAGATTTAAAAATACGCAGTTGCGTAATATGCGTAATGGTAGTTGCGCCCTTCATTCTTGCTTCACCGCGTCGGATGGTTCAATATTGAAATATAGAAACAGGCTTCTAAAACAGTTGCCTCCCTTATTTATAAATTTCACGGAAGTCGAAGAAAATGGTGACCCTTCCCAAATCAAGAGGACACTAAACAGGTTATAAAGAAGGACGATTCTACTGTCCTATTTAAACATTGTGACGTTTGATGAGATCTTTTAAAACTTTTAAACATTTTGATTATAAACGCTTTCCTCCTACGCACATACACTCCTTCTTTTTTTGAAAATCAATTAATGGATTGGGTCGGGTGACTTTTACCTATTTTTAGATTTGTATGACAGGTAAACTTTGTAATAAATCAGACAGTCAGCCTCAGTTGACTTTTTTAAGCTCAAAGCTATAGTTTTCTGGGAGATTTAATGACATATCTTTCCTTATGATAAAGCCTCTGCAGTGATAATTCTGGCTCAGAAAGTATTGTGCAAAAATATCTCATATATAAGCAAATCTAATGAGAAATTAAGATTTTTTACTGAGCAATTTTACAAAATGCGTCACTTAATTGCATTTTGCTTTGAGATTTTTGTTTCATTACGCCAGTTTCATTGAGAATTCTGGCAGAAAAATGAGAGAATCTCTCAATATCTCCCTCCAAAATGATCATTGCCTCGATAGCGGGGGAAATGCAAACTTTTTAAACTTCTGCGTCTTGGCTCAGAAATTTCAAATCAAGATGGACATATTTTCCTCTAGCTATCTCCCTTCTCTTTACCTTTTAAAATCCACCTCTTTTCCAGATTTGACTGTCAATTCAATGTTATTATCCCAACAAATTGATAGTTCATTTAGTGATAAGCTTTGAAGCCAAAATGGACCTAATGAAGGTAGTGAGTGGGAAGTTGAGCCCGATACCAGACAATGAAATTTAAGTCTGATTACAATTCAAAGAAATTGCAGGTGACAATTCAAGCCTAGGCTTTTAAAGTTACTCTGCTAGAATGAATTAGTTCAAATTGGAAGAGACTGAAAATGACATAATAGGTGTAGGGTCAAGTTGAAAGAGGCTATTCTATTACATGTATTAAAAAAAAGAAAAAAAAAAAAAAAACTGGTGTGAAAAGAGAAAATAACTTGTGACAAGTAATTTCTTCTTTTTCCACAATACTTTCCTAAGTAGGCAGAGTTACAGATAAGAAGGGGTAAAGCCAGCCTGAAGTCTTTATTTCTGAATTATAAGACCCTATGTTGTTAGTACTCATTTGAATCATCTCAACATGATTCCAATGTGTTCCAACAACATAAATTGTACTGTCTTTATTGAAATATATATGTATAATTTGATCTGAAATCCATAATACCCCTACTAACTGTAGCTGCCGCTCTCATAGCGCAGTTGATAGCTTCTTGGACTGTCAATCTAGAGATCCCAGGTTTGATCCCTAATGGTGGCACTCATTCTTTCTGATAATTTGTCTCCCATCAATGGGTTGGTAATCGTAGACCTTTATATATGTGAGATGGCAGCTGGAGGCTAGGAAAGGATGTGATGGTTATACTGGTGAGAGAAATACCAGGAATCCAATGTCTAGGTGCTCCAACCACCACAATATAGCTGAAAAAATGTTGGAAGCAGTGTTTAACTCCATTCAATCAATCAATTGTTTTTGAAATACATGTAGTTTGATCTAAAATCCATAAAACCCCCTCTTTCTGAAGCTCTGAGTAGGAAAGGGATCTAAAATTATTGGACTGTATGGAAAAAGTTAGCTTCAGGTTGTGGACACAAAATAGTTCCACAACGTTTTGGAAGTACAGTTGATATTGCATGAGTGACCACCTCTATTAAGCAACCACATTTATTAAGCAACCATTGCAAAAAGTCTCTTCACCGGTAGTAATATCTCCAAAAATGGGGACATTCATTCTTAAGCAAAAAATGTTTATCATTAAATTCTATGACGTTAGTACCCATATGTATAGTCTCAATGAGATGATTCTTATTTGTTCGAACATCATATGGTTAAGTAAGAATTGTGTGATAATCTTTATATGCAATCATATAACACATCTTATTTATCATTTAATATTATATTAAGCGACCATTTCCATAAGTGACCGCATTTTATTGGTCCCCTTAGTGGTGGCTTAACGCAAGTTTTACTGCAATTTACTTTTAACAGTGCTAACCAAGGTTTCCTAATTATTTTCATTATGAAAGCTCGGTCAGCATTGTGCATAGTTGCAGAACTATTACAGGTCCACTACCTTAATACATTTTTGGCTGTCTTTTCAGATATTACATGTGAAGTGGAACAGCTTCAAGCATGGACTCAGAAATCTCAAAAATCTGGGAAGAAGCCCTCCGCTATGCTTCTCCGCTACCCGTCCCTGGACAGTCATCAAAAGAACCAATCAGGGAACCAGATAAATTTATAGATGGTCAGCCCATAAGGGGTGACGTTAATAGTTCAATTACTTTACAAACCAGTGCTACAAATATTCAACCACACGTGATCACTAATGTCACTGGGAATTTAGGAAATATAATAGACCAACCTGTTCCATTTTCAGTAGTTGATAGGAATTCCGAACTTAGCAATTCTATAAATGAACCAGTGCAAATCATTTCAAGTGTTAAAAGGAGTTTAGGCGATCCAATGAACACCAGTATACCGGTTACAAGGATGGATGGGATCTTAGGCAATGGCGCAAGCCTGGTAGAAAATCTTTTTGCCAGGAAAATTGAGGGAAAGACTACTAATGATGAAAACCAAGAGACTATTGCCATAGACAGAGATTTATTTGTAGGGAATAGAGTAAATGATACAACAGAAATTCAGAGTGTAAGTGAAACAAGATTACCTGTTACCGACCAGGGAAGCCCGTTGGTATTACCTTTTACAATGTCTGGGAGAACCCCTCCATCGCTTACGGAACAGATCTATCAATTAACAAGACAACAAGCTATAGCTCTAGACAAGACAGATTCTTCAAAAGACGTCTCAAATGCCCTAGCTGAAGGTTTGAAAATGATTCAACAGGGCAATGAACTGATAGCAAAAGCGTTAAAGCTTTCTAATACTAAAACAAATACTAATACTCATAAAGAAACTGAGCTATTCCACTCCTATGCAAGCCTATCACCAGATAGTGTACCAAGTTTAGCTGAATCAGGTAATGCTTACATTCCAAGTGAATCTACTCCTGAGAATGTGGAGGTTGAAAACATCGGGCAAGAATTAACAGAAGCAATGGTTGCTCTTTCTGAAGATAACTTTGTCAGTTCATCTAGTAGCTATTCTGAGCAACTTGATAGGGAGAAGGGTATTACTTATTTAAACACAGATCAGGTTGATAGTACTTTGGATTCAAATACTGGAGAACCTAAAATGAAGAGGAAACGTCGACGGGAGAAGAATCCAAACCCAATGCCATGTGTACCGATTCTACCTCCATGTCGTGTCTGTGATGAGAAATCGTCAGGGTTTCACTACGGAGCTAATACTTGTGAGGCTTGCAAGGTATGTAACAAAATCTAAACCTCAACCTTTTTCTCAGCTGTTTTCAGAGAAAATCCAAGGTATTAAGATCACATTAAATTTTGCATTATTTCTATTGGTGTTGGCGTTTGGTAACAAACTTTAAACTTAGTCATATCTCTGTTATTGAATATATCTTCATGAAACTTGGAATATGGGTTCACCATCACAAGAGCTACCCAGATTATCAAGTGGATAACTCATGGATTCATTTTGTGCAAGTTATGCCCCTTTTTCGACTTAGATTTTTATCCAACATCCAGCAATCAACAGTTGAGTGTAGTGCCCCTGTTCAGAGGTTGACACTAACTCCTGAGATTAAGGAGTCAATTGGACTCCTAACACGTGAAATCCAAGAGTCCAAGATCAAAGTCAGGAGTCCGAATTTTCATAAGGGGAAAACATTGTGGAAAAGAAGAAATTGCTTGTTATAAGCAATTTCTTCTTTTCCACAACGTTATTCTAAAAAAAGATTTTTTCTCAAAACACTGTCTTCTACAACAACTTTTGTAGGGAAAATATCTACAGTTTTGGCAAGTGTTAGAAAAGACACTACTCTGTGCTTTATTTTTTCAAAATATTCTCTTATGACCCTTAGAGTCCAATGGACTCCTTACTTGCAAATGGAAAGAGTCCAACTGGTAAACAAGGAGTCCCGGACTCCCCTTAGTGTCGAACCCTGCTGTTCTTTCAATCAGGATCTATTATTTCTTAGCCAAGGCACTTTAACTTCACTCTGTTCCTAACAAATGTAAAGAACATAGTGGAGTTAAGAACCTTCGCTAGAATGGGGGATTCCTTGGAACCTCATTGAAAAACAGTTAGTGTCAACCATTGCTGCAAAATATATGTTAAACATACATACCGAGGGCTTAGTGCAAGACTCTACCAAATGTATATACTTTGTAAATACACTACAGTGACTTAGTACAGTCTTGTACTAAACCCTAGATTCATGTTCTTAAAAGCAAATAAATCAGTCATCCAAAATAACTATAAACCTTTATTTTGATGTACTCTTTTCAATTTTTTCATGGTTTTGACTTCTTCATTCAACAACAATTTTGACCACTTAAACAACATTTTTGACCTCTCCAAAAACAGTTTTGACCCATAGAGGTTCACAGTGAAGGGGGCAATGACTCCTAAATTTTAAAAGCTACCATTCAAGCCCTGCCTCAATTTGTAAACCAGAGCTACACATACAGGGGGTGTCTTGATTTTTAAATAAAATATTTTAATAATTATAGCACAAACACTATGTGGATGGTACTCATTTGAATCGTCTCGTCGAGACGATTTAAATGAGTACCTGTAACAAAGGGTTTCATTGAAAAATAAAGATTTTAGACTGGCTCTACCCCTCTTAACTGTACATCTGTTAGCAACAAGGTTGATTTTAAACTAACGGTTTTTAGAAAACCCTTGTTATGTTGAACCTGGAATATTCCTGCTTTGGCAGGAGGTATAGACAAAGATCAGCCTGTACACATGTGCAGTCTGATCTAACTGATTTTCCTTTTAGAAACCAGAAAAGTTTAAAACTAGTATGAACAAGAGATGTTAGTAAAAACATTTATGCCCCCATAAAAGCAGGTCAATAGCCTATTCTTTGTCAATCAATAAAGGGCAATAACACTCAAAATATGATGATTAGAGTTATGGCTCTAGTGCACTGCACTTCTCCTCAAGGAGATCTAGCTACCTGTGAAGTTTCATGATTATAGCTTGCATATGCCCCGAACAAAAAACGGTCTATCGATGGACCTACCAACTGACATATCGACTGACTGACCGACCGTCAAGTGCCAAGCAATGACCCTCTCTTCTTTGAAGGGGGCATAATAAAGAGATTGTTAAATAAGTACTGGCCCACAAGTGCTATAAGTGCTTTCAGTACTTTGATTTCAATTCAATTTTGCAAAGGTTTTTATTCAGCATTACAAGGGTTAATAATCAAAGAGTAAATTAGACAGATCAACTGGCTTTACCCTATTCCTGTTAAATTCCTGTAGTTAGTTTTGGTATAAACCTATTTATTTTACATTGATTGGGATACAAGTTCTTACAACTTAGATTAATCTGAATCCTTATTGATTCTGCTTTCTGAACATGAACCAGTACTGTGCATTATGTGTGGGCAAAGGCAAGAACAAAGATTAAGAGCCGCTCCTGGGAATCAAACTCAGGACCTGACTGCCTCGGTGGCCTAGTGGTAAATGCACTCGCCTGTGACCTGGAGGTCCGTGGTTCGAGCCCCACTGTCGCCAAGGTGTGTTAATGGGCAAAACACTTAATAGCCAGCCCCAGTTCACCCAGCTGTAAAATTAGGTAGCAGTGGGTTTAAACCACTGCCTCTCTCTCAGGGACGTGAAAACATCAGGATTGAGTGTTCGAGAGCGATTCTATAAGCTAAAGCTTTCGTCGCAATCGAACTAAAATAAATTAGTATAAACTATAAACTAAACTCAGGACCTCTCGATCAAAAAGCTGGCGCTCTACCTCTTGACCATGGACACTATGTCCTGCAGTTGACGTTCATACATTTTCATAATATAGAAGATATTGTTAAAAAGACACAACTTGGCAAATACTTGTGACAAGGATAGCAACCTTTTTCAATTGGTGTCTTTAATATAGAAAAAAACAAACAACAAATACAGTAAGGACTAAAAATGATAGGATTCGATTCTCTTTCGAATTTTCCAAATTTAAGGCTTAATCTCTATTCAAAAAAAATTGCGAAAACACACCAAAACTATTCAACACAGTCACAAAGGCTTACAAGGGACAACCTACAATGATATAAGCCTCTATCTAGGCTTTGTCAGGTTAAGCTTAGTTAAATACAACCAACTACAGTAAAAGTTGTGTTAAGCGACCACCTAAGGGACCACCAAAAAGCGGTCATTTATGGGAATGGTCGTTTTATACAAAATTTTATAATAAATGTGACAGTTCATTTTGATCGCATTTATAGATTGTTGGTCAAGTCGTACTGAATCCTATGATGTTTAAACTTATAAGAATCGTCTTATTGAGACGATTCTAATGGGTTCAAACAACATAAGATTCAACAAAAACCAATTTTTCGTTAAGAATTTCCCCTTTTTCAGAGATTTTGCTTACGGTCAAGGGACTTTTTATGGTGGTCGCTTAATTAAATTGGTCGCTAAATACTCGTGGTTGTTCGAGCAATAGCAACTGTATTTGTACTTCCAGGGATTTTTCAGACGTACATTAAAGAAACAGGAAGTCAAATTTCAGTGTAAATGTCGAGAAGAAGAAAAACAAGCGTGGAAAAGTGGACCAGTCAAAAATATATGTCCAGCATGTCGTTATGAGAGGTGTTTGTTTGTCGGAATGTCGAAAAATGGTAATACGTCACACATTTATTTTCATAATTAAGTTTGAATCCTCTGAGGTGTTGATTAAAGTCCAACAGGTAGCTTTCATTAAGTACCAAATTTCGTAAGTAAAATGTCTTTCTAATCAACATCTCTTTGTATTTTAAGTTAAATTCTCTGGGCTGTTCTTGGGTATGTACATTAAGATTGAAATAAAGTATTACAGCTAAATGCTAAAAAATTCAGCTTTTAATCGAGTTGGATTCTGGTAAAATGATTAATAGTGGTTATCACAAAATTTGGATAAAGTGATGCATTATCTTTAGCACCTTGATTATCAGTATTTCTTAAATGCATTTTGGTGGTTTAGTGAAAAATAATGGTAGATTATCAGGTGAAAAATCACTGCCTAACCAGTGAAATTATCAAAAACTTACACCCTGCTTCAGTTCAGTTCACCCTATCAGATGTAATCTAAGTGGAGCCAAATGAGTGACACCAACATGAACATTGCAAAGCAATCTCATGCAAAAGGATGCACTTTAAGAAAATTTGTCCTAAAATTTTCACAATTTGCCTCATTTATGCATTAAAGAAATAGAATAATCGTTTGTTTATTTAGTAAGATCGATTGATATTTCATTTCATGAACCAAACATGAAGATAAAGCTTTTATATTTCATTCAATGAAATACAAATCGATCTTACACTGAAACAAGCCATTATCCTACATGCCCTAACAGAGCTTCAGAATATTTGAGTGATTTTGATATCATATGTAAGTACTCATTATACAGTAAAACTTGTGTTAAGAGACCACTAAAGGGACCATTAAAAATTAGTCTAGCCACTTAATATAATATTTCATATTTCATGCAAAATAAGACAGGGCAGTTTGATAGCATATACATATTTTCACAAAATTCTTTAAGAATTCTTTGGTGTTTGAACCCAATGGAATCGTCTCATTGAGACAATTCTAATGGTTTCTGCTATCATAAGGTTCAATAATTAAAAAAAGTGTTTCAGAATGTCTATTATTAGAGTTTTCAATTACGATAAATGGACTTTTTTAATGATGGTCACTTAAAAAAAATGGTTGCATAATAGAGGTGGTCGTTCGAGCAATATCAACTGTATAGCTATCAAATTAAGATGATTCCAATGAGTATCCGCAACATAGGGTTTGAATGAGAAA
Source organism: Fragum whitleyi (assembly GCA_948146395.1). NCBI lineage: Eukaryota > Metazoa > Mollusca > Bivalvia > Cardiida > Cardiidae > Fragum > Fragum whitleyi. Next base: position 32,703,316 of record OX411559.1, on the reverse strand, counting down.
TTACCGTAAACGGCTTTATATTGGCGGTGTCCTCATTTGGTGATTTTTCGATTACGATTTATTGGCGTTGATTTATTTTGGCGCATCTTACTTTAATGCCAAAATTTAATGCTTTATCCATATTTCATTTTTTCGTCGTTCAAAACAATGTAAGTAAAAGACAGGCAATTTCTAGAGTAATGTCAACTTTCTTAACATACTTAGCAATAGTTTGTTTTCACACCTTTTGTTATAGTCATAATGCATGTATAAGTTTTTCAAACCTTTTCTCTGTGATTTCGTTACAATCAATCAACTTGGTTCTGGAATCTTGAAATTGAGGGATCAGTGTAATTCTTTTGTAAGTGCCTATAATTTTAGGCACTTACAATCATATTGCGCTGACCCGTCAACATGTCAATGTTGTCTGCAGATTTTTCTTATTCCAAGTTGAATAAGTATGGTCTGCATATCTTTGATATAAATTTAATTAAAATTGACTAAAATGTATAGATTTCATATCCATCATAATAAAAGAAATTTCTCATTTAACAAATATTAATGGCAAAATTTGGAGGTAGATTAATTTTGGCGCATTTTAGCTTGACCATCAATATAGCCAAAATAAAACCACCGCCAAAATTACCCCGTGTACAGTAAAGAATTTTTTAAAAAATGTCAACACTCTTATCTGGAGCATTTATCTCAATCTAATTATACTGCATTAAATTTTGTTGTAGCGATAAAGATAGGACGATACACTCTGAATAGAAAAACAGAAAACATACGAGAAGTTAAATCTCTAGAAGCAATGGACAACCTGATAGACAAGGCCATTTGTTCGTCAGTCAATTCAGAAACTCTATCCATCGTGCAATCTACATCTACGGGTAAGCTTTTGTGGCCTGAAACTCGTAAGTAAAGAACATCATGAAATTGACTCTCATCTTTCTCCAGTGTTCTCTCTGTTTTCAATAACAGTTAATAGCATCTTGAAATTGACAGCGTGATAATTGTGAAATAAAATTCAGAATGAATTAGAATGAGTCAAAAGTGTGAGTTTTGATTGAAATCAAAGGGAGGTTATACAATTTTGCTTATTTTGTCTAATTAGATGAAATTATCAATTTTCATGACATCCCTTTAATAAAGTTGCCACACTCCGCCGTCTATATGTGTCTTGAAGGACCAATCATATGCTTGAAAATTTACTCCATTCAAAAAAGTTGTTGAACGGTTTGAATGATTTGAATGAAGTTGTTGGTTTATTTTTTAAACCTATTTATTTTACATCAACTGGGAAACAAGGAAGATCTTACAACTTCGTTTAATCCCTCTGGATTCTTCTTCCTGGAAAATTCACCAGTACATGCGCTAAATGTGAGGGCCAATGAAAGAACTAAGATCAAAAACTGCTCCTGGGAATCGAACTCAGGACCTTTTGGTTTAGAGGCTGAAGCTCTACCTCTAGACCACAGACCCCAATGAAGTTGTTGATCATTTTGAAGGATTTCAAAGTGTTATGAACAATTTCGGAGAGTGTTTGAGTGCTTTGAGAGCATCAGATGGAGCTCTGAGCAAGCTTATTAAATTAAATGCCAATTTCATGTTTATAATATTTGCAGGGCTTGTGTTTGACCCCTAAACCTGGATTTATACCCTCAAAAATCTGAAAACATCCTTTTTTGACCCTATGAAATTTCTCCAAAGTGGGTCATTTGACCCCCTTGAGAGAAAATTCTAAGGGTCAGTACTTGGTTGCATTACTCAAATTTTCAAAGATGTATTTTGTATACTATTTAGATTTCTACATTTTATTATTTCTATTTGTGGTAAAGGTCAATTTACACTGAAACCTGTGAAATTCTACTCACAATTTGCCATTTCTGTATGTTATTTGACCTGTTTATAATGAGTTTTGACCCCTAGAATTCCATTGTTTAGGAGTAAATGACTCGTCAATTTCAAACAGGAAGCAGAATGGAGAGAGATTAATAGAAGTTGTAAAAACTTGTTTCCAAAAGAATGTAAAAAAATGGGTTTAAACCAATTTCAAACACTAGCCAAGCCCTGTAACTGTATAGCTTTTGACTTATTATATTGTTCCAATCTATCAGCAGTTTCATTAGAATGCTTAAGAGAGTGCTCATATACCTCATTCAAATCGCTTTTATCTCAGCTGATTTTCGGAGAAAATCCAAGCTTACGCTATATCCTTGTTGTCATAGTTTTTGATTTCTTTGTAAAGTAGCACATTTTGTGATATTTCTTGTAGGCAGTTTCAATTATTTCTCACTGTGCCAACGATTTATCCATTATTTACTTTTTTCCAGGGTCAGTAATAAGTTCCCCAGAAAACATGTCTATGTCAGAAACCTTGTCAAACACCGAATCTCCATATTGTACAACAACAACAAGATCTGTTTCTCCGACATTACATCAGGGTTCCATGACTGTTTCGGTAAGGTCATTCAGTAGTGTTGTAAGGATAATCGGAAAACATCGATTAATCGATCGATTCTCTCCAAAGTTTCTATTATTCTGATCTTGGAAAATCAATTAATTGGTTGTTGTTGTTGTTATTGTTTTCACTTTGATAGTTCACCAAGCATAAAAAAGATGCTGTTAATAAGAGTATCCTTTATTCGATGCTTGGTAAAACTGTAACTTGAAAGAAACCAGATTGATGGATATAGAGACTTCAGTCTATTTGAATGAGAAATTTGGAATTAACTTAGTTTTTTGAGTATATTCTTGTTCCAAGTAAATAAAATTCTTGACCCTTTTACAAATTAGAAAAAAACATTTTTATGTGTACAAATCAGTTTTGATTATTAATCAATAATTGAATCGAAAGCAGTTTCTGATTCAACTCGATTTTGGATTCTAATTTTTGTCCGATTTTACAACACTATCATTCAGAATATCACTCGGACTTTTTCTTAAACTAGAAATTACCTAAGTGTAGTAATTTTGGGTCGTTTTTATTTTTAGGTATAACGGCTTCTAGTTGTACTTTGGTCAATATGCAATAAGAAGAATAATTTTTTGATGCTCTCAGATTTTCTTTAAAGATCTTTTCGGCATATTGTATTTGATTAGTGTCAAACTCTGCATGGTGAATCAGGAGTTTAAGCAAGATATATAGACAAAGATCAGCCACTCAAGGTTTATACTCTCATCTTTTTCTAAATCTTTTTTTCAGTCTTAAATAATTGTAGATTTTCATTTAAATTTTATTTTCAAAATGAATATGATGACCCATTGTTGAGTTCTCGGTTTTCAAATAATTTTTTTGATGCTCTCAGTTTGTCTTTAAAGATCTTTTGGGCATATTATTTTTGATGACAAAATGCAGCAAAATAATGCACTTTGTAATCAAATTATGATATGCCCAGTTGTAATATTTTGTTGATTTTGTTTTACTCTCGATGATTGTGATGTCATATAAACCTACGTGTGAAAGACCCATTATAGTTCCACAATCGTTCCAAACTGATGAACTTTCACAATGTTTACAGAGGTTTCCTAATGATTTTCATTAGGAAACCTCGGTAAACACTGTTCAAGTTCATTTCTTCTGAAAGGTTGTGGAACTATTACAGGTCCACTACGCCGCCACCATAGCGCAGTTGGTTAGGCATAAGACTTCCAATCTGGAAGTCGTGGGTTCGATTCCTGGTGGCGGCAAATATCCTTTCCGACGTTTGTCTCTCTCCTATGGGTAGATAATCGTAAACCTATGTGAGATAGCAGTCGGAGGCTAGGAAAGGGTGTGATGGTAGTACAGGTGAAGGAAATACCAGGAATTCATTGTTAGGTCTCCGGCCGCGGCGATATAACTGCGAAATTGTTGAAAGCGGCGTAAAACCCATTCAAACAAACAAACAGGTCCACTACCTTAATTAGAAGTTTGTGGATTACCCAGCTTCTGTAACTGATCTGCATGCCATCTTGTCCAGTTTGATTTACAGTCATTAGTGTCGGGCAATCGGTTTCAAAACACAATGATGATTGGTTTTTAGTTGGAAGAATACATTAACAAATGAAAGATTGTACCATCATTATACCCGCGCAAAATGAATGTTTTTCGGGGGAATACTGGAATTAGCCTGTCTGTCCGTGCATCTGTCTGTCTGTCTGTCCGTCTGTGGACACAAATAGTTGTAAATTTGTGTCGCAAACTCCTCCTTCAGTTTTCCTTCAAAAGCTTTGAAACTTACTAGAAACATTCATCACATGTTGAAGTTGAGCAAGACGCAATTTTTAGGTCCCAACTTCCCCTGGTTCATGAATTATCTCCCCTTGAACTTAGACATTTTTTCCTATTTGTTACCATGTACTTATAATTTTGTGTCGCAAACTCCTCCTTCAATTTTCATTCAATTGTAATGAAACATTATTATACCCCCGCAAAACGAATGTTTTCGGGGGTATACTGGAATCAGCCTGTCTGTCTGTCCATCCGTGCGTCCGTCCGTCCGTCTGTCCGTCCGTCTGTGGACACAAATAGTAGTAATTTTGTGTTGCGAACTCCTCCTTCAGTTTTCCTTCAAAAGCCTTGAAACTTTATAGAAACATTCATCACATGTTGAAGTTTTGCAAGACGCAATTTTCAGGTCCCAACTTCCCCTGGTTCATGAATTATCTCCCCTTGAACTTAGACATTTTTTCCTATTTGTTACCATATACTTATCATTTTGTGTCGCAAACTCCTCCTTCAATTTTCATTCAATAATTATGAAATATTATACAAACATACATCACATAATGAAGTTTTGCAAGAGGCAAATTTCAAGTGTCAACTCGCCCAGGTTCACTTATTATCTCCCCTTGAACTTAAGACATTTTTTTCTATTTGTTACCATTTACTTATAATTTTGTGTCGCAAACTCCTCCTTCAATTTTCATTCAATAGTTATGAAATATCATACAAACATTCATCAAAAGTTGAAGTTTTGCAAGACGCAAATTGCAAGTCTCAATTCCCCCTGGTTCATGAATTATTTCCCCTTGAACTTAGACATTTTTTTCTATTTGTTACCATGTACTTATCATTTTGTGTCGCAAACTCCTCCTTCAATTTTCATTCAATTGTAATGAAACATTATGCAAATATTGATCACAAGTTGAAGTTTTGCAAGAGGCTAATTTCAAGTGTCAACTCCACCAGGTTCATGAATAATGTCCCCTTGATCTTAAGACATTTTTTTTCTATTTGTTACAATGTACTTATAATTTTGTGACCCAAACTCCTCCTTCAGTTTTCATTCAATAGTTATGAAACATTATATAAACAATTATCACATGTTGAAGTTTTGCAAGACACAAATTTCAAGTGTCAACTCCCCCAGGTTCATGTGTTATCTCCCCTTGAACTTTGACATTTTTTCCTATTTGGTACCATGTACTTATAATTTTGTGTCGCAAACTCCTCCTGCAATTTCCATTCAAAAGTAATGAAACAGTATACAGACATTTATCACATGTTGAAGTTTTGCAAGACACAAATTTCAAGTGTAAACTCCCACAGGTTTATGAATTGTCTCCCCTTGAACTTAAGACAATTTTTCTTTTTGAACACATATACTTGTAATTTTGTTTCCCAAACTCCTCCTTCAGTTTTCCTTCAATAGCTTGAAAACATTTATCACATGTGTCAGTTTTGCAAGACGCAATTTAGAGGTCTCAAATGCAAGAGTTATCTTTATATTTGAAGCATTTTGCTTCTTCTGTCAAAGTATCTCATTCTCTGAAAGCACTTGCGGGGGTATTAAGTCACATTCAGTGACAAGCTCTAGTTGAAATATTGATCACAAGTTGAAGTTTTGCAAGACGCAAATTTCAAGTGTCAACTCTTCCAGGTTCATGAATTATCTCCTTTTGAACTTAAGACATTTTTCCTGAACTTAGACATATTTTCCTTTTTGTTACCATGTACTTATAATTTTGTGTCGCAAACTGCTCCTTGAATTTTCATTCAATTGTAATGAAACATTATTAAGATATTGATCACAAGTTGAAGTTTTGCAAGAGGCAAATTTCAAGTGTCAACTCTTCCAGGTTCATGAATTATCTCCTTTTGAACTTAAGACATTTTTCCTATTTGATGCCATGTACTCATAATATTGTGTCACAAACTCCTCCTTCAATTTTCATTCAAAAGTTATGAAACATTATACAAACATTCATCACATGTTGAAGTTTTGCAAGACGCAAATTTCAAGTCGCAATTCCCAATTCCCCCTGGTTCATGAATTGTTTACCCTTGATCTTAGACAATTTTTCCTATTTGTTACCATGTGCTTTTCATTTTGTGTCGCAAACTCCTCCTTCAATTTTCATTCAATTGTGATGAAACATTATGCAAATATTGATCACAAGTTGAAGTTGAGCAAGATGCTGATTTCAAGTGTCAACTCCACCAGGTTGATGATTTATCTCCCCTTGAACTTAAGACATTTTTCCTATTTGTTACAATTTACTCATAATTTTGTGTCGCAAACTCCTCCTTCAATTTTCATTCAATAGTTATGAAACATTATACATACATTTATCACATGTTGAAGTTTTGCAAGACCCAAATTTCAAGTGTCAACTCCCCTAGGTTCATGTGTTATCTCCCCTTGAACTTTGACATTTTTTATTATTTATTACCATGTACTCATAATTTTGTGTCGCAAAGTCCTCCTGCAATTTTCATTCAATAGTAATGAAACATTATACAAACATTTATCACATGTTGAAGTTTTGCAAGACACAAATTTCAAGTGTCAACTGCCACAGGTTTATGAATTATCTCCCCTTGAACTTAAGACAGTTTTTCTTTTTGAACACGTATACTTGTAATTTTGTTTCCCAAATTCCTCCTTCAGTGTTCCTTTAATCAGTTTTCATGTAATACCTTTGAAATTTATACAAACCTTTACCACATATGAAGTTTTGCAAGACACAATTATGAGGTCCCAACTCCTCCTGGTTTAAGAATTATCTGCCCTTACACTTACTACATTTTTTTCTTTTTCGTTCACATATACTAGTAATTTTGTGTTACAAACTCCTCCTTCAGTTTTCCTTCAATAGCTTGAAAACATTTATCGCATGTTTAAGTTTTGCTAGACGCAATTTAGAGGTCTCAAATCCAAGAGTTATCTTTATATTTGAAGCATTTTTTACCTCTTCTGTGAAAGTATCTCATTCTCTGAAAGCACTTGCGGGGGTATTAAGTCACATTCAGTGACAAGCTCTAGTTTTCTTAGGAATTAATACAGCACTCACAGTATCATCCTTTGAAGTATAAAATTTGAAAAATTAGTTAAAACTGATGACCCAAAGACTCTTTCTGAAGATTTTTCAACCTGGCAACTTAATAGCTCAGCTTGAAACAGTTGTTACTGCTTATACACATATGGGCAGTTACAACTGTTTTTTGCTGAGCCATCAAACTGATTTTTTTAAAACAATATTTTATAGCCTTCATTTATGTGTTAGGAACTGAAAATTGATAATTAAATTTCTTATTTGAGTATCACAATCATCACACCCAACCAACTGATTATCTATTATAATCAGTTTATTGGCCCATCACTAATAGTCATTTGTCAAATTTCTAGTCTATATTATCTTCTTTTATGAATCAGGAAATCCAGACTATCGTTAAAGACATAACAGAAGCTCACAAAGTGTCTCAAATGCATGATCCTACACTCGTAAATAGACCGAAGGAAGTGGTGAACCAAATACACAAAAAATATCTTGTAAGTCTGGTCTTCAAAAAGAATACTTTATCAGAGCTGTTAACTACACTTTCCTGTTTTACAAAATTTTGGACCTGTCCAAATTCAAAGGTTTTGCAGACGAAAATTTAAAGTGGATTTAATTTAAAAAATAACCATTCAGTAGGGTAGAAAATAGTGTGGAAAAAGAAGAAATTGCTTGTCAGAAGCAATTTCTTCTTTTTTCATAATGTTTTCTCAATCATAAAATCACAGGCACGTAAAAAGCAGGGATTAAACAGCAAAGGGTTAGATGACATTATAAACTTGGTAGTTTATAAACATTTGTCAGACTCATTTAATAAATTTAGTAGTTTCTGACCTTTTGTTTAATATCCTCTTCATACGACATTTAAGAAGACCCAAATCTATGTTTTAAAACAGTCTTTTCTGAATTTTTTCGTGTGATCTCTGTCTGAGATTTTACTTGAGTCAAGTTGATCTTAATTGAACCTAGAATAGAAATGCTACGAGCGGGGATAAAAAAATAAGTGGACTTTTACTATAATTTTGGAATTTCCCAACGGAAATAAATTGAATTTTGTACACATCTAAAACTATTTAATGTTGACATAATACTAAATTTTCAAGAGTGTACTATGACTATGATGTAAAAAATCCAACATTTGATATTTCTGAGAAGTTGCCACTGGCGCAACCCATTTTATAACGTTGCTTCCTAGTGTTACTACTAGTAATTGTCTCCTCAATTTTGACCAAACCCTTCCAAACTACGCCTTTTTACATGTTGCCATAATCAGTTAGGATGTTGAAAAATCTAAGCATAATCCATTTGGTACTTTTGAATTCAAAGTCAATGAGCTAAGGGCAGGTGTCATTATTTGAATTTCGAAATGACGGCACCGGCGCAGCCATATACAACCGGGCAATTATAAAGTTCTACTGGACCTATGGAAAACCTCATATAAAAGTTAAGTGGTAAAATATGCTATAAGGTCTTCAAATGTGGGCAGATACCTTCTTTTTGAATGGTTTAAAAGGTTTATTTGAATGGAATGCATTTCTGAAGGATGACACTCAGAGAATGGAAAACGTCTCCTCGACATTTGATCTGTACTTGTCTCAGTTCAGTATTTTAAAGTCACATTAATCCTTTCCTGTTTTACCAAATTTTGGACCCGTCCAAATTCAAAGGTTTTGCAGACGAAAATTAAAAGTGGGTTTAATTTGAAAAATAACCATTCAGTAGGGTAGAAAATAGTGTGGAATAAGAAGAAATTGCTTGTCAGAAGCAATTTCTTCTTTTTTCACAATGTTTTCTTAATCATTAAATCACAGGCACGTAAAAAGCAGGGATTAAACAGCAAAGGGTTAATATATAAATTCATCATTTTGGATCAGATGGATATGAAAACAGCATTTAATTCAATTTATTCAATACAGAAATTGTGTTAATTCTTGAGTTGAGTATTTTGTCAAGTGCTGACTTTCAACGAAAGTTATCAATACCCTAGCGTCATTTTGACGTCGTTACCGTGCCCCTCTACCAAATGACAACATGTTTTAGAATAGTTGCTACAGTTGACCAGCTAGTTGGATTTCATACAAATTTACACAACAAAAAGAAAACTGTCGCACTTGACAGTGCAGTTCCCTTTTCAAAGTCTGTTTAGGCTCAAATCAAGAATATTTAAGTAAAAAAAGTCAGGTGATAATGGTGAGTGAATTTACTGATAAATCCACTTTTTTTCTGTTAATGCCCTCTTTATGTCCATTGAACATTATGCCCACAATGACTTGAATGCGCACATTTTATGCAGTAATGTGCTTTGTACGACTTCGTGATGATGACATTTAGAATGTGATTCAAGACAAGGCTATAGAGAATAACATGTTAGTGTCTCAAAATATCAATGTTATCTGGTGGGAGTTGGGAGAATTTATCATGATGAGGCTTTGCCGAGTCATGATAATTTCACAAAGCCTAAACCAGATAAAATGGGAGAATTTATCATGATGAGGCTTTGCCAAGTCATGATAATTTCACGAAGCCTAAACCAGATAAGACTGATATTTTAAGACAGAAACATGTTATTCTATTTATAATGCAATCATTTTTCAGCTCTAAATTATAATAAACCCTTAAGAATTAAAGAAATTCAGGTGAAAGTATATGCAAATTGTTTCTTAAAATAGACTGCCTGATATTGTGTTATGTTATCAGACAGGTGATATAAGGTAAACACTGGCTTCATTGGATGATGAAACTCTGGTGGCTGTTTGTTGTAGAAGAAAAGGGAAGCTATGAGATAAATAATTCTTCATCACAACATGTATCAAATATCCTGTTAGTATATTCCGCATATTATACGAGGATTGTTAAAAAATTAACCGGATTTTGCCTCACAAAATTTCATTTTTGAAGCAATCAAAAACTTAATTTGGTATCTTTCGCTTTCGGAATTCAATCCACATTTGGTTATGTAAAATTGGTATTGTTATCGAACATAACGCTCGAGCATTTGACATATGAAATACCATGGTAACGAGTACCTGGCTCAGCAGATAAAATAATCCATATATTTGATCTTCGTTTGTAAATATTCTCTCTTTTCTAAATGTTGAAAAACTTGAAAATTAATTGAGTTGCTGGATAAGTATTACAAATGCCTTGTCCTAATTTGAAGTAATTTGGCCGTAGAATTTTTCGATAAGGTTCGTCTAAAATGTGGCAGGGTAAGTGTTTCGGAACATTCTAGACGACGTCAACTGAATGCTCGGAATTTCGATTTTTAATTATTCTATTCGAATTCTACAAAAATACCGAAAGACATAAATCAAATCCTGAAAAGGAATGTTTCATTCTTCCAAATGCTTTATTTTTATCGGTGAAGACGCTTCCGTGCCCCGTGAGATAAGAGGCAGAGTAAACAGAGAGAAACTTATCCAAGCAACTGTAGGGACGTCGATTGTCGAGTCTCTGCAATATATGCGATTTTCTAAGGGCACCTTTCTGAGAACTTTGATTTTGCACCATTCGATTTTACCTTTATACAAACCATAAAAGCACAGCTTAATTACAGGAACGAGCCGTGACAAGCTAAATTACACAACAACAAATGTCTCGATTTTCGACAACATCCCTAACATCATGTTCTGTGCGCTGCCACCTAATACCCAAGTATTTTTGTTTGCATGTGAAATGAATATACATCGTTCAAATGCTTCAGGTTTTGGCAAGTTTGAGCATATGAAGTGTCCTGTTAATATGAGTATACTTTTTTCACATATCGATAAATCAATGATGATTTATTGAGCTAATCCGGATAAAAATTGAACATCCCTCATACACCTTTTTAGCATGCAAACACCAGAGCAACAGCTAGAGGGAGTACCCACAACAAAGGTTTTTGTCGAGAAATAAAGATTTTAGTCTGGCTCTACCCCCTCTTATCTGTACGTCTGAAACACTCCTTTTTATCTCACCTGAGCACATGCTCAAGGGGAGCTTTTAGGGTGGTCCTGAGTCCGTCTTTCATCGCCTGTCATGAGTTGTCCGTTGTCAACAATCTTAAAAACTTCTTCTCCTGAACCACTGCGCTGATTGCAATGAAACGTTGCCAGAATGTTCCTATGGTGACCCTCTTTGAAAATTGTTCACTAAATTCAGATTGGCCCATAAATATTGGTGTGGCAGGGTGTGGCATTTTTTCACTTTGAAATCTTTGAACGACATCTCCTCCTGAACCACTGGGCCTATTTTAATGAAATTACCAGAATGTTCCTTTGTTGACTCTTTCCTTAAAATTGTACCTGAAATTTCGATTGGCCAAGATATATGGGCGTGGCAGGGTTGGGCTTATTTTGAGCCCGAAATCTTTGAACGACATCTCCCCCTGAACCACTGGGCCTATTTTAATGAAACTTTACCAATATGTTCCTTGGGTTACATTTTTAGCTCACCTGAGCACTAAGTGCTCAAGGTGAGCTATTGTGATCACTCACTGTCCGTCGTCCGTCCGTCGTCCGTCCGTCCGTCCGTCTGTCCGCTCTAACATTTCCAGATTAGGGATTAAAATATTGGTACAGGACAGGATTATGTTCTATTTTGGACTAAGGGCTACTAGCCCCTAAATTTTTCCAAAAAGGTCGGAAGTCCAAGATTATGTTCTGAAATCGCATTTGAACACCTAATAAAATTAGCCCATTATCCAATTGACACCGAATGTCCGTTTTGTCCAATGCCTCTTATTTGAGTTGCTTCCCTTGCTCGGCAAATATCGGTCCCCTTGACGTATATCCCGAAGAGATCCGCATGAACATAACTGTGAACTTATCCGTGACCAAGAAATAGCGACTGTTTCGATTTTCGCGGTTTTTTACGAAGCCGATGTACTGCGACTGCGTAGTGACATTACTCAAGATAATTCGGTGAAGAAGGATACAAAATGTCAAAAAGTAAGTCAAACAAGTTTTTATTTATGTATTTCGTTATGAAGGGTTAAATTCAGGCCACGATTCTTTGATGTTATCGCAATTATATTGCAAAAATGTCGAAATGTGATTCTTGTCAGCATGTCCTAATTTCGCGTTTGTCAACACCTGGTTCTCGGTGGAAATACTCTCCTTTTTGTAAGGATAAATAAGTAAAAGGAAATTCTTATTGTCAGTAACACCAATAAATTAGTTGATATACTGTTATAGGCTTGTTCAAAAACTACCAAGAAAGAAAAAAAAGCACCAACCTAAATGTACCAGTAACCGGACGAACCATAATTCGGATACGAAATTCTTCAAAATGTATGCACTTTGAAAAGTTTTGTACAGCTTGTGATACTCAACTTTTGAAATGTTGAGTTTTTTTTCATTTTTGTTTGTTCTTATTTGGTTTTTTTCATTGACTTGGAGAAATTATGAAAAGATTTATACACTTATCCTCCCTTTCCACGTACAAACTTTGTTTGATCAAAGTAAACACTAGAATGGAATGAGTGTTTTCAGCTCACATGAGCAAGATGTTTCGTGAACTTTTTTGATAGAATGTGATTGATATCCATCTTGCATGTCTAAACAACTTGTCACATTTTAAAATGCTTCTAGGGGTTGGGAATCCCAAGTGATTCAAAATACCTGAGTAGCAATTTAAAAATTATTTTGTCATGCCAGTGCATCGAATTAATGGAGGCATTGAAGAGAGGGGTTGGTTCAATTTTCACTCTATTATTTACATTCTATCCAATAAAGGCAAGTAAGATTCTCTAAGAGAAAAGGCCCCAGCCTTACTGCTTCTGTCTTATTCGTACACTTTCAATTAGCCAGGGATGTGGGTCGGGTTGATTAGAAAAGTGCCTCGGCCTAGGCTAGGGGCCGCTATGCCCAGTATTTCCCAGAAAGAGGGTAGGGGGATGAAAAGTATCACAAAGAAACATCAGTTACATGCAGGGTTTTAAGGGACGCAGGTTTTGAGAGTCTGAGACCCCCATATCAGTAGCTAGGACTCTCAAAACTGTCTGATGTGAGGCCTTGGGACCCTCTCGGGAAAAAAAAGTATTGTCACCCCTCCAGCCTTATCAAATTCCTAGACATTACAACAGGCAGTTGACAATCTGCAACCTCTTCTTTTGATTTAGAAAAAAGGCAATTTAAACTTCCTGTGCAAATTATTTATACATAAGATCTTCTTATATATTTTCTATTAAATCACTAGTCAGCTGATTGTCTATATGTAACACATGCAATTTTCTGTAATCGCACTCTTATTCATAACCATGTGCATTCTATAACAACAACAGATGATAACCATTAATGTCTCATCATGATTTATATACCTGCCATTGATAAAACCAGCAATGTCGTACATGGTATAATTAAGAAGTAAAATTCTACTTCATTTTCAAAATCACAAATTAAATTACTTAATTCACTTAATTTAAAAAAAACAAACCCAAAAATGGTTAAATGGATATTTAATAACCTATTTATAAAAAAGGTAGTGAAACGTCAATACAAATACAAAAAGGTAGTGAAACATCTGAATAGTGAAATGTCTCAGGTGTGAACAGTCTCAATAACTGCGTTTTGAGATGCATATTAGGTTCAACTAGCTTGATTTAAGTGAGACTCTTAAATTCTTAATAATCAAGAATGCTTTATGCTGCTATGTAAAAAAAACCCTGAAATATGATGGCCCCTTGTTGTTTAATTATTGAAGCAACAATGCAGGAATATTTGACAAATAGCCTCTAATCAAAGTTAGTTTAAACAGGGGTGTGGAAATATGAGTTTTCTCCACTTGTCCCTGGACAAGTAAAAGCGGATTTTCTACTTGTCCAGGATCAAAATGAACTTGTCCGCTACAGAGTAAATGGGAAAAAAAATGAAAAAACATTGCCTTTTGATGAAGAAAATGCTGGTATCCAGCATTTTCTTCATTAAAAACAATGTTTTTTCATTTTTTTTCCCATTTACTCTGTAGCGGACAAGTTCATTTTGATCCTGGACAAGTAGAAAATCCGCTTTTACTTGTCCAGGGACAAGTGGAGAAAACTCATATTTCCACACCCCTGGTTAAACTAACTTTGATTAGAGGCTATTTGTCAAATCCAGCATTTTCTTCATTAAAAACAATGTTTTCTACCCTATGATATGAACATTAGGATGATTTCTCTCTTGATTCTTTTAAGTAACATTCCAAGATTCGCCCTGGTATTTACTTGTCCTTGGACAAGTGGCTTAGAAAAATTTACTTGTCCGCTAGTACAAAAGCCTGAGTTGGACAAGTCGGGCATGGGAATTCGTTTCCTTACATATAAATTATGCATCCTAAAACCCTGTCTTTGAATGTAGTGAGAACACCTATGACTTTCCCTTTACACGCAGCTAGAGTTAAAACTAAAATCTTAAAATGAAAGTAGAAAGAATATGGATACATGTATAATTAATTCTTTTACATAATTACAGTGAGTAAGGCTGAAGATGGCTGCGAAAAGGCAGTACCAGAGTAGTACAATTTCATCTTCCAAACTACTGGCACATGTTCATCTTTTTTTTTGGTATATCGCTTGGAAAGGAATCTGTCAGAATTTACAATTTTTCCACAATTTCTAACGTTGATGTGTTCTTCCAAACAAAAAACTACATCTCATTAGAACAAGGTTTTGTATTGCCTAAAAAGAGTAAATATGCTGTCTTGTTAATAAATATGTGTAATGTGAAAAAAATCATATGATTATTTCAGTTTGGAAATGTGGCACATTGTTATTAGCGGCATTCAACACATGAAAATATGGCATCTATACTGTGCAAAAAAAGTTTTTTTGTTAAATTTCTAATTTGCACAGTAAAATTTGTAAATTCTTTCTGATTTTGTTTAAATATTTGAAGATTATTTTTAGCTCACCTGAGCACTAAGTGCTCAAGGCGAACTTTGTGGTCATATGATGCCCATCGTGCGTTGTCTGTCATGCGTCTTCGACATTAACCTTGTATACACTCTAGAAGCTATGTTTTTAGCTCACCTGAGCACAAAAAGCTCAAGGTAAGCTTTTGTGATCATATAATGTCCATCTTCAGTCGTCCATCTTCCACAATTTCTTGAAACTTCTCCTCCTAAACCGGTGGACAAATCTTGATGAAACTAGGCAAGGATGTTCCCTGGGTCAAGCTCTACCAAAGTTGTTTAAATATATGAAATCCACCCTTAACTTTCCCTTTACTCATAACAAAAAGGGTGAAACAAGGAAAATCTTCTTCTCTGAAACCAGAAGGTAGACAGCTTTCATATTTACCGGTATATGTGGCATCATCTAGCCGTAAGGGAACCTCTACCAAGTTTGTTCATATCAAGACCCTGGTGTCATATTTGGGCTCCACCCGGGGGCAACCCTTTTAAATGAGAATCAAAGAGCAGAAATCTTTAAAAATCTTCTTTTCTGAAACCCAAAGGCACACAGCTTTCATATATGGTATACAGCATCATCTAATGGTCCATACTAAGTTTGTTCGCATCAGGACCCTGGGTTCAATGCATATGTGGGTTCCACCAGGGCGGATCCCTTTTAGCTCATGTGAGCATGGAGGGTTAAAAAAAGGAAAATCTTAAAAAATCGTCTTCTCTGAAACCAGAAGGCAGACAGCTTTCATATTAAGTATGTAGCATCATTTAGTGGACCTCAACCAAGTTTTTTCTAATCAAGACTCTGGGATCACATTTGGGCTCCGACCGGGTGCATCCCATTTTACATAGAATCAAAGAGCGAAAAGGCATGTCCTTGCTCTTAGCTTAAAATGTTCCATGGTATTGATCTTTTGTAGAAATGTTCCCCTTGTTGACATTTGCTCATTTAATTATTGTGATGTCCCATGGGTCACAGAGACTCAGGTGAGCCATCTTGTACCATCATGGTCCTCTTGTTTACTCAACATGACTTTCTAGATGTCATATTTTTTGCCCAATCAACCTGAATTTGAAACTGGTCTGACTGATTGCCTTGATGAAATTGAGCCAACTGGGGTCAAAGCAAGGTCTAGGGGTCGAATATATAAGAAAACATCTTGTAGACACTCAAGAGGCCATATTTTTGCCCATTCAACCTTAAAATTGGTCATTATGATTATCTTTATAAATCTTGGTAAAGTTCGAAAATGGGTCAACTTGGTTAAAAAATTGAGGTCAAGGGTCAAATCTTTATAAAATGTTTCGTAATCCTGATTGGCTAATGAATATGAGCCTGTGTTTTTTCTCTTTGAAATATTTGACCCATATCTTCTGAACCACTGGGTCATTTTCAATAAATCTTTACAAGAATTTTCCTGGGGTGACCCTCTTAAAAATTGTTCACAGAATTTTGATTGACCCCTATATATGAGCGAAGCAGGATGTGGCTTAGTTTGAGCCCAAAATCTTTGAACGACACCTCCTCCTGAACCACTGGGTCGATTTCAATGAAACTTGTCCTTGAATGACCCTCTTTGAAAATTATTTACAAATTTTTGATTGGCCCATAAATAGAAGTGTGGTAGGGCTGGGCTTATTGAAATCTTTGAATTACATCTTCTGAACCACTGAGCCAATTTCAATGAACCTTACTAAAATGTTTCTTTGGCAAACCTTTAAAAAATATTTGCAAAATTTTGATTTGCTTTTAAATATGGGCCTGCCTTGATTTAGCATGAAATCTTTGCATGAAATTTCGGGGCGTGGCAGGGTTGGGCTTATTTTGAGCTGCAAATCTTTAAAAATCTTCATCTCAGAAACCACTGGGTGGGCAGGGTCTTTTATTACTTTGAATTCTTGGAATAAAGTGTCTTCTTAAACAAGTAGGCAATTGTGAATAAAACCTTGCCAGAAAATTACTTGGATGAGATCCGCTGAACCAATTAACCTAAGGTGAACGGTTAAGGGCCATTCTGGCCTTCTTTTGTTTTACAATTTATATCAATTTGTGAACTAAATACTAAGACACTGGGAAAATTATTTGTTTAGTTGAATTTTATTACTTTCAGGTTAATGCGGGCAAAGATTCAGAGAAATATCTGGCCTGTCAAAAGGCATGATTGTGGTGATCAGATGCATGTACATGTTTATGTGAACTCTGATAATGCTATGTATGTATATCATGTTTTCTATTTTTTGAAATCATGCAACTTAATCAAAAAGTGAAAAAAATGGCGTATAAGTACATTTTGCAAAACCACTTGTCCATGGACAAATAAATAAACTAGGACAAACTTTAGAATGGCACTTAAAGGAATAAATAGATCAATAATTTATTGTTTGTTTCAATCTAAGAATAGAAATCATTGTTTTTCAATGTTTTCTCAAAACATCTATTCCATTTCTTGTTGACAAGTTCATTTTAATCCTGGTCTAGTAGAAAATCACACTTTATTTGTCATGGTACAAGTGGAGCAAATCTGTGTTTCCACATCGCTGCTAATGATGAGCAGTTTCAGAAATTAATGACGGACACTTACTAGATCTTTAAAGTGGGCATGATTTAACTCCTAATGTGTCCATATTTAATAAAAAGTTAATTTTGGAGTATTGTCATTATAATACATATCTCCAAATAATGAACATTTTAAGAACCTATTGACGGACACTTACTAGCTCTTTATAGTGGACATGGCAAAGCTCTTAATGTGTCCATATTTGATAAAAAGTTAATTTTGGAGCATTGTCAAAATTCTATACATGCCCCTAATGATGAACAGTTTTAGAACCTAATGATGGACACATACTAGCTCTTTATAGTGGACATGGTATAATTTTTAATGAGTCCATATTTAATAAAAAGTTAAGATTGGAGCATTGTCATAATTATATACTCCCCTAAGGCGGCACTCATCGACTACTTTTCTACCACCAATGGGTTGATAATTGGAGACCTATAAGGGCTTTTTCTTCTATCTCTCAGGGGCCCAATAAAGGCCCCATTCCCCATTGAAAAGGCCCCAAAATTTTTCGCAATTTGGAGAAAAATCAATTTAATGAAATGGATTTTACCAAACAACTTATTTTTGACATATTTGTAAGTTCAGAGTATAAATATGTCTTTAGTTAACCTTAAGAATTTTAAGAACAAGATTTTTTTAATGAAAATTTATTCATTACAAGCAAGAAATAACCCAAACAGTTATACATGAAAAAATCCCCAAATTGCATTTTGTCGATATTCTTTTCCCAAATGAATGCTAGGGGCCTTTTCCCAAAGATCTTGGGAAAAGCCTTGCCTATGTGGAATAGAACTTGAGGCAAGAAAAAGATGCGATTTTAGCACTGGTGTGAAAAATACCAAGAATGCATTGTTAGGTGCTCCAGCCCCCGCGATATGGCTGAAATCATGTCAAAAGTGGCGTAAAAACCCATTCAATCCATCCTATTTATATACTGTCTCATTTACTAAGATGTTGAATTCCCATGCTTGTCTTGTCTGACAAGGGTTTTTCTACGTGCGGACAAGTACATTTTGCAAAACCACTTGTCCTTGGACAAAAAAAAAACAAGGGCAAATTTTAGAATGGCACTTAAAAGATTAAATAAATCAATAATTTATTGTTTGTATCAAAGAATAGAAAACATTGTTTTCATTGTTTTCTCAAAATCTATCTTTTCGATTTCTTGTTGACAAGTTCATTTTCATCCTGGACTAGTATAAGATCACACTTTATTTGTCATGGCACAAGTGGAGAAAATCTGTTCCTGTATTTCCACATCCCTACTAATGATTAACTGTTTCAGAACCTAATTATGGACACTTACTTGCTCTTAATAATGGACATGGTGTAGCTCTTAATGTGTCCATATTTAATGAAAAGTTAACTTCTTAGTATTGTTTTCATTATATACATGTCTCCTAATGATGGACAGTTTTAGAACCTAATGATGGACAGTTTTAGAACCTAATGATGGACACTTACTAGCTCTTAATAATGGACATGGTGTAGCTCTTAATGTGTCTATATTCAATATAAGTTAATTTTGTAGTATTGTTTTTATTATATACATGTCTCCTAATGATGGACAGTTTTAGAACCTAATGATGGACACTTACTAGCTCTTTATAGTGGACATGGTGTACCTCTTAATGTGTCCATATTAAATAAAAAGTTACTTTTGTAGTATTGTCTTGACTATGTACATGTCTCTTAATGATGAACAGTTTTAGAACCCAATGATGGACAATCTTTAGCTCTTTATAGTGGACATGGTCTAGCTCTTAATGTATCCATATTAAATAATATTGGAGCATTGTCATACTTATATACTCCCAGACGGGGGCACTCATCCTTTCTTACTACTTGTCTACCACCAATGGGTTGATAATCGGAGACCTATGTGGGATAGCAGTTGGTTGGCTAGGAAAGGATGTGATGGTAGTACTTGTGTGATAAATACCAAGAATCCATTGTTAGATGCTCAAGCTGCTGGGATAAAGCTGAAAAAGTGTTGAAATCGGCATAAAACTCCATCCAATCAATCTTTCATTTAGCCAGTTTCAATGAGATTTCTGGCTGGAAAATGAGGGATTCGACATATTTCACCCCAAAATGATTCCTGAGCATGGCTGAAATTATGTAAAAGTGGAGTAAAACCCCTTCAATTCATAATTATTATATAAATGTCTCCTTGTGTAGGATGTTGAAACCCCATGCCTGCCTCGTCTGGAATATGTTTCTCTAAGTGCGGACAAGTTCATTTTGCAAGACCACTTGTCCTTGGACAAATAAAAAAAAAACAAGGGCAAATTTTAGAATGGCACTTAAAAGATTAAATTAATCAATAATTTATTGTTTGTATCAAAGAATAGAAAACATTGTTTCCTAATGATGGACAGTTTTAGAACCTAATGATGGACAGTTTTAGAACCTAATGATGGACACTTACTAGCTCTTTATAGTGGACATGGTGTACCTCTTAATGTGTCCAAATTTAATGAAAAATTAGAACAATTATGTATGTGTATCTTAATTAAGACTTTAATTAACTAGTGATAGAAACTTTATAGCTCTTGATAGTGGACAAGCTGAGGCCCTCAATCCTTTTTAGCTAAGTAGAGAAAAACATTAAAAAGCATTTAGGGATAACTCTGGCTCATGAGCTGTTCTCAACCTACCATTTGGGTTGCTTTTGGTTTTCTAGGGTAAAGTTTTTAATGCAACATTATCGTATCTATGTAACTACTCAAGCTTTTGCTTTGAAATTTGCACATATATTTTGGACCTCTTTGACTTTTTAAACACTTTGACAATGGTTCATGACTTTATACTATTTTATGATCGTTGCTTTACATGATAATGGACACAAATAATTCAACCTTGTAATGTAACTTTGCAAGACATACAGGCTTGAAAAGTACTTTGCAAATAAGAAACATCTTGAAGAGAACTTTAATTTCAATACATTTGGTCTCCTGATGAACTTAATTGAAAGAACTTGTTAAAATATAAACATGCATGGTTTATATAGGGATTTAACATACTGATAAGGAGAAAAACATTGATGGAACAGGTGAAATTGCTCATCATGAGCATTTTCGCCTTTTTGCACAATGTTTTCCTACACTGTCCAATATAATAAAGCATTATATGTCAGAAAAGGGATGAAAGAATAAGTCCTTGAAAATGAGTATATATGATGGTGAAAAATCCCTAAATAGACCTTTAATTTTGATTCACTACTTTCCTGTATTGAACCTGATCTTAATCCTTAAAATGATATCACTTTTTTCAGTTAAACTAAAAAAGAAAGTAAACACTCTGAACACATTAAGGACCGACTTTCAGTGGTGTATTGAGAAACAGCTACAGTCAGACTTGGAACATGAAATAAAAGCCAAAGTGTGTAAGTCCATTAGTGAACTTTACCGAAATCTGAACGACTCTGATGATCTGATCAACTCTGTTAATTCGAAAACTGACAGTTGCTGTCACTGGCTTACAAAGAATATTGTGTGTGGTACCTGTGAAGAAATGTCATGGCATAGGTTTCACTGGAATGCAGTTTATGTGAAATACAGAGGAGTTAACCTAGTTTGTCAATTACTTCAATGTGATTAAAAATAGAGATATATACCATTAGCATAAAGTTAAGCATATTTTTCTAGAAGTTTTTAAAAATCTTTTACAATTTTGTACGACTTTACTGTAGGAGAAGGTATTCGAAAGTCACATGTGTAAAACATAAAGATTATGAATTTGATGATCAAGTGGTGGTGAGTCGTCGTTTAATAGAGGGGAGGATAACACAGTATATGCCGGAATTTGAAAAAAGCCATTGACTGCACTTTTCAATATCGCACATGATTCTGAAAGTGTTAAGCAAAATGAATAAATCTTGAAGATTTCATTAATTGTGTGGTGTTATGTTATTTAAAGAGATTTGATGTGTTTTGGGCATCACAATTATTTAAGGTAGACTTTCAAATTCGCATTCTCAGTTTATATGTCAGTGATAGTGTCAATTATTTTATTCGTTGTCATCTAAGTAAATGAATGCTCTGAAAAATAGTATCCATTACTTTAAGGAATTTAACCATTCAAATCACCTTTTACTGATTTTTATCCCCCGCCGTTTTCGGTAATGGTCTCCGTCCGTTGTTCTATTGTTCCGAGGTTCCATCACTAGATTTATCTGAAGCATATCTCCTAGAGTATAATAGCTATCAACTTGAAAATTTGTGGGTGGATAGATGTTATGAAGGAGAAGTGCAGTGCAAAAGAACTACAACTCTTGCTTGCATGATTTTTGAGTTATTGCCCTTTCTTATTTTTAAATACTTAGATTTTGTCCAGAGCATATCTCCTACTAAAGTATAATAGCTATCAACTTGAAACTTAATGGATGGATATATCTCATTGAGGAGAAGTGCAGTGCTTAATAACTGTAACTCTTACTTGCATAGTTTTCCAGTTTTTGCCCATTGTCATTTTAAAGACTTAGATTATGTAGGGGTTATATCTCTTAAATTACAAAAGAACCCTTAATCTATAATTAGGCTTCAGTTTACCACCAAGCTTTCACGGCAGGGGATGCCAATGTCCGACATGGCTCTTGTAAATCTGATATTCTTTTATTTTTTTATTTTGGCAATATTCCTGGAATGAACCATAGATACACTTAACAACAGAATGGTTTTAGAATGAAATTGAATGAGTGTGTGGTATGAGTTTTGAGTGAAATAAAAGGGAGGTAATTCACTGTAGCTAATTTTGTTCAGAATGAAAAAATTGGCGATATAAATTACCTCCCTTTAACTAAATATGTAAACACGTTCTATAAATAGCTTCCTATTTCTTCAAAAACCAATCAGACGCTTCAGAATTCAGTTATGTCACTGTAATCGCAAATTAGTTCTTGCTTTATTCATTTTAAAGGTAGTTGTTGATTGTATCTCTTTTAGTAATTATGAGTGTTTTTGATCGATTGGAGTGAGTGTTTGGAATGAATGAATGGAGCGATGAGTAAGCGATTTAGAATTGTTTTCATTGATATGATTGCCAATTTAATGATGTAACTAACTTCAACAACATAAAGTTACAAAATCCATTTAAAAAGGAAACTTTAAATTTTTAATACTTAAATTTTTGACAAATAGCTCTTTGTCAAAAACACTGGTAGCTCATAAGCTGAATGTTAGAACAAAAATCGAAAGCTCCTTATTTTGGACAGCTTGATAGCCCCTAAGCATAATGCCACATAATGACCCAATGTTGGTCCGTCCGTCCGTCCGTCCGTCCGTCCGTCTGTCCGTCCGTCAACAATTTCTTTAAACATCTTCTCCTCCTAAACCACTGGACCAATCAAGCTGAAACTCGACAGGGATGTTTCTTGGGTGAAGCTCTTTAAAAGTTGTTAAAAGAATTTAATTTCAACAAAAACTCTGGTTGCCATGGTTACATAATAGCCCAAAATGGCCGAAAATCTTAGAAAAAATTCTTCTCCTCCTAAACCACTGGGCCAATCAAGCTGAAACTTGGCAGGGATGTTCCTTGGGTGAAGGTCTTCAAAAGTTGTTAAAAGAATTTAATTTCATTAAAAACTCTAGTTTCCATGGTAACGGAAAATCTGAAAAATGGTGAAAAATGGCTGAAAATCTTAGAAAAAATTCTTCTCCTCCTAAACCACTAGGCCAATCAAGCTGAAACTTGACAGGGATGTTCCTTGGGTGAAGGTCTTCAAAAGTTGTTAAAAGAATTTAATTTCATCAAAAACTCTAGTTTCCATGGTAACGGAAAATCTGAAAAATGGCGAAAAATGGCTGAAAATCTTAGAAAAAATTCTTCTCCTCCTAAACCACTCGGCCAATCAAGCTGAAACTTGGCAGGGATGTTCCTTGGGTGAAGGTCTTCAAAAGTTGTTAAAAGAATTTAATTTCATCAAAACTCTAGTTTCCATGAAAACGGAAAATCTGAAAAATGGCCGAAAATGGCTGAAAATTTTAGAAAAAAATCTTCTCTTCCTAAACCACTGGGCCAATCAAGCTGAAACTTGGTGGGGATGTTCCTTGGGTGGAGGTCTTCAAAAGTTGTTAAAAGAATTTAATTTCATCAAAAACTCTAGTTTCCATGATAACGGAAAATCTGAAAAACGGCCGAAAATGGCTGAAAATTTTAGAAAAAATTCTTCTCCTCCTCAACCACTGGGCCAATTAAGCTGAAACTTGGCAGGGATGTTCCTTGGGTGAAGGTCTTTAAAAGTTGTTAAAAGAATTTAATTTCATCAAAAACTCTTGTTTCCATGATAACGGAAAATCTGAAAAATGGCCGAAAATAGCTGAAAATATTAGAAAAAATTCTTCTCCTCCTTAACCACTGGGCCAATCAAGCTGAAACTTGGCAGGGATGTTCCTTGGGTGAAGGTCTTCAAAAGTTAATAAAAAAAGAATTTAATTTCATCAAAAGCTCTAGTTTTACATGGTAACGGAAAGTCTGGAAAATGGCTGAAAATCTTAGAAAAAATTCTTCTTCTTCTAAACCATTGGACCAATCAAGCTGAAACTTGGCAGGGATGTTCCTTGGGTGAAGGTCTTCAAAAGTTGTTAAAAGAATACACCATGATAAGAAAAAAGTTGAAAATATACGAAACTTAAAAAAAAATCAAGTTGCAATAGGACGTATTTTAACCTACCTTAATTTACATCAAACAAATTGTCGTTTTCATAACATGGTTGACAAGTTATGAGTGACACACTCAGGTGAGCGATATAGGACCATCATGGTCCTCTTGTTTAAAAATTGGTCGGGAAATTTTGATTGACCCATAAATAAGGGCTTGGCAGGGCAAGGCTTATATAAGCCAGAAATCTTTGAAGGACATCTCCTCCTGAACCATTTTACCGATTTCAATGAAACTTTACCAGAATGTTCCTTTGGTAACCCTTTTCAAAAATTGTTCGGGAAATTTTGATTGGCCCAGATTTATGGGGGTGGTAGGTTGGGGCTTATTTTGAGTCCAAAATCTTTGAACAACATCTCCTCCTGACCACTGGGCCGATTTCAATGAAACTTAACCAGAATGTTCATTGGGTTACATTTTACAAAAAAAATTGTTCCCGAAATTAGCCCATAAGTATGTGCGTGTCAGGGTGGGGCTTATTTTGAGCCCAAATTCTTTGAACAACATTCTTGAATCACTTGGCCGATTTCAATGAAACTTTACCTCTTATGACCATCTTCAAAATTAGTTTGCAAAATTTTGATTGGCCCAAAAATATGTGTATGGTAGGGGGGGGGGCTTATTTTGAGTCAGCTCAGTAAAGAATGGATGGGCAGGGTCTTTTTTCACTTTAATTTCTGGGAATAATATCTCCTCTTCAACAATTGGGCAATGGGGAATGAAACTTTGTCAGAAAGTTACTTGGTTGGGTTCCACTTGACCAATAAAATTCAGGTGAGCAGTATAGGGCCATTCTGGCCCTCTTGTTTATGCATATTAAAAAAATCTTGGAAAAACATTTTGGGAAATGAAGAAATGCAATTAACAAGCAATATAATGTTCCACACAAGAAGACAGTCAAAAATAAGATGAGTTATCTACTTCTTTGAAGCTAAGCCAGTCTAAAATTGGATCAGCTGAAAATTGTGAAATTGAACCAGTCTAAAATTGCACCAGTGTAAAATTCTGTAGCCAGGTAATGGTTTACTCGTAAAACATTACAGGAAGCCTACAACCTAAAGGAGAAGGTGTTTGGTAACATGAAACCTTTATCAAAGGAAGAGTATAAGGAGTTCTACAATGCAACTGGTATTGATATCGACGGTAGACAACAAGCATTAGAAGAGGCTCTACAGCATTTTACAAAAAAGATTGTACAGTTTGTGGAATATGCAAAAACTATACCAGGGTTTAGTGAACTGTCTACCCAGGATCAAGCAAGCCTTATTAAATGTAAGTAGATTTAAGTGCTTCAAATAGCAGTGATTTTGTAAGCTCAGCTGTTTTCGGAGAAAACCTTACGTATTGTCATCATCTTAGCTTTGTTGGCCTGTGTTGGTGTTGGCAAGACAAACTTTAACAATTGTCAAATCTATGTTTATCGGAGATATATTGATGAAACTTGGTATTTGGGTCCACCATCACCGGACTGTCAAGGGATTGACTCTGAAACCATTTTTGAAATAGTTATGACCCTTTATGACTTAGATTTTTTTTGCATTTTCCAGCTCCTGAAGCTGTGCTTTGCAGCCATAGGTGGTGCTCTTGTTTTGAAATAAAAAAAAGAAATTCAGTTATTTGTCATTCTCATTCTATGTTGAAGGTCCTGATTGGAATTATACTGTCATAATAACTTATTATTAGAATCTTACAGCAAAAATGTAACAATTTCTACAAAATGAGACAAATTTTCAGTGTTACTACTTGTGCATAAGCTTACAAAATAGCTGTGTACTCTAAGTTATTTCATTTAGAATAAAATCAATATTACAGTCAATCATAATGGATGAATTTTGATTGACACAATTATAAAATTGTTGATTCACAGATTCCCGTCCTGAACATGTGATATTGGCAGGATATCGTAATATGATGCAAAATATAAGCCCCGATCTCCAAGTGTGTACAACTCCATGGGGAAAAGAAGTTCATTTAAAGGACATCGGTAAAATAATGCCAAAAGACATGATGATTACACGGTTTAAGTATGCTAAACGTCTATACAACATTGGAATGACAATAGAAGAGGAAGCCATCCTGAGAGCTATTGTTATTACTTTCTCAGGTATGTACTTTTTTTTTAGACGCTGCTGGAGGCGTTCATATGTTGGTATTATTTTCAATATTGGTCTAATCGTACATCCCAAGGTCAATTTCTTGTTTACACAACTCTGAGATGTCTTTGTCTTAGAAATGTGTTAGATCAAATTCTAAAGGGCGTTATCATGTCATCTAAACACACCTTATTGCAAAATTTCCCTTTTAAGAGTGTTTCAAAAAATGTTTTTTAGCTCCACTGGCTGAAAGCCACTGGGGCTATTGTCATGGCGTTGTGTCGTGCGTCCGTCCGTCCGTCCGTGCGTCCGGTCGTAAACTTTTTCTTTAAAAATCTTCTCCTCAGAAACTACTGGATGGATTTCAACCAAACTTCACAGGAATGATCCTTGGGTGACCTTCTTTCAAAGTTGTTCAAGAAATTTTGATGCAATGAAAAACATGGATTTAATGGGCGTGGCTAATTTCCAAATATGGTAAAAAGTGACTTTTCTCAGGTTCTAATTGATGGATACCAATAAAATTTTTCATGACTGATCCTTGGGTGACCCTTTATCAGTCTACCAAAAATTATTTTGATTAGATGAAAAATATGCCTTTTATGGGCGGAGGTCATTTCTCTATATATGTTATATAGTGGAAACTTTGAAAACCATTTTCTTACAAACTAATTGATAGATATCAACCAAACTTCACATGATTGATCCTTGGGTGACCCTTTATCAGTCTACCAAAAATTATTGTGATCAAATAAAAAATATGTATTTTATGGGCGGAGGTCATTTCTCTATATGTTATATAGTGGAAACTTTGAAAATCATTTTCTCAAAAACTAACCGATAGATATCAACCAAATTTTACATGAATGATCCTTGAATGACCCTTTATCAATGTACCAAAAATTATTGTGATGGAATGAAAAAATGTGTATTTTATGGGCGGAGGTCATTTCTCTATTTGTTATATAGTGGAAACTTTGAAAATCATTTTCTCAGAATGTAAGAGATGGATACCAACCAAATTTCACAGGAATGAACCTTGAGTGATTCTTTATCAGTCTATTAAACATTTTTGTGCTCAGATGAAAAATATGTATTTTATTGGCGGAGGTCATTTCTCTCTATGTTATATAGTGGAAACTTTGAAAATCATTTTCTCAGAATGTAATCGATGGATATCAATCAAACTTCATTAGTATGATCCTTTGGTGATCCATTATCATGCAGCCAAAAATTATCGTGATCGGATGAAAATTATGTCTTTTATTGGCGGAGGTCATTTCTCTATAAATATAGTGGAAACTTTGAAAATCATTTCAACATAAATAGAACCATAAAAAATATCTAAAAAATCTAGTCAAAACTTTGATTACAAGAATTTCAAGCCTGTGGAGCGACTCAAGCCATTCATGGCTTTCTAGTTTAATGTACAAAATGTTGTTATTTATGTTAGAAAAAGAATCTGTTACCTGATTTTATTTGAGATAAGCTGATGTTAACCTAGACTAGAATAGAAAAGTTATTGAGGGAGCCTCGGCAGCAAAATGTATAATATTTCAATTTTAGAATCAGTTAAGATCAGCTTGTCTCAAATGAAACCTCATGACAGATCCCATATTTATAAATTACAGATCGATGTGATTTAGAAGATCCTGAAATGGTACAGGAGATACAATACAAACTTATCACATGTTTGGATTATTTGACAAGTCTACGTCCCACCAACGGGAGAAGGATATTCCGTCAAATACTTGACATACTGGTGGGGTTTCGAAACTTCTCAGAGCAGGAATACAAAGCAACAAAAGAGATGGTTTTTGATTGGCCTTGTATGTCAAGTTATACTTTACTAAGGGAACTATTCTTTTGATTCTTGGCAAGTCAGCTTGTCATTCGGAAGATCACTCAGCCATTTCCGTAAACTGCAACAGACCTTGGATGTATATAAGGTGGATGGGTATGTAACAAAATTGTGCATTTTGTTAGGCGGAAACAGTCCAAGAAAAACTGGTGCAGATATCTTTAGATTTATATTTTTACAGTAAAAAACCGCTGAAAAATCTTAATTTTCGAGAATGACAAATGATAAGATTTTTCAGCCGTTATTTAAGAGTCTAAAGATATTTATATAAGGATACAAAAGTTTCACGTCACTGAACTTAACATGTAGCTTTGCAACGTCAAATGTTTTCACTCATAGTTTCAAGGGATAATGCCATTTTAACTGATGTCATCGAGTTTTTCCAAGGTTATCCCGTAATACTTAAAAATAGTCTGTCAAGGTTGATCGTGAGATTGGCTGAGTGGTGTTCAGAATGGTCAGCTTGTGTGACTAAGACAAGTAGGTGTTTGTGCGCAAATGTGTTAGTGCCTACGGCTATCTGGAAAATTTCTTCTTCATTAATGGATGGATTTGAAATTTAGATAACTTGGCACAGTTGTTCTCCATCATGAGAAGATGCGCTAATTGAAAGAAAATTTTCATATAACCCAAAGGTCACAAGTCAAGGTTAAATGTGAAATTTTTTCTGTCAGCTCCAACATTTATGGATGTATTTCAAAATAAATAGAGGATATTGAATGAGTGGTAATTGAATACCGAATTTATTGAATGAGTCATCTATAAACAGATAAAAACGAGGCTGCGCCGAGTTTTTATCTGTTTATAGATGACAAGTTTAATAAATTCGGTATTTTATGAGCACAAATTTTATATCCTTTTTATAATATGACCCGAAATTTTGCGAAAAATCATCAACGTTTTTGAAATTCAATATTTCAATTTTCCCCGAAACTTATAACGCCGTTTAAAACTGACGTCACATACATAGATTATGACGTCATTTTCGCAGTAACAAAATAGCGTTGCAATTCGCTTTGTGCTCATTTGCATAGTTATTCCACTAGTGTAATAACACCCGTGTAATATCAAAAATATTCAACGGGTTTATTTCACTCCCGCGACGTAAGTCATATTATAACATTTGTTCTTCATAGTCAAATTTTTGTGGACTCAACAGCTGTGGTCCAGTTATATTATCCACAGTCGTTTTCGGCAAAGGGGTTATGGTTATGGTCTCCGCCCGTCATTCCGTCACTGAATTTGTCTGGAGCATATCTCCTAAAGTATAATAGCTATTAACTTGAAACTTTATAGGTGGACAGATCTCATTATGGAGAAGTGCAGTACACAAGAACTAAAACTCTTGCTTGAATAAATTATTTTGGAAGTATTGCCCTTTTTTTAAATACTTAGATTTTGTAGGGAGCATATCTCTTAAAGTGCACAAGAATATTTTATCTTTTAGGCTTCAGTTTATTATCAAGCTTTTTACTAAGATTTTATCAAAATCATATCTCTTAAAGTTAAATAGCTATTAACTTGGAATGTTAAAGGTAAAAGATCTCATGGAGGAGAAGTGCATTGCACAAGAACTAGAACTCTTACTTGCATAATTTTGGAGTTATTGCCCTTTGTTATTTTAAATACTTAGATTTTGTAGGGAGCATATCTCTCAAAGGCAAAAGAATATTTAATCTATTAGGCTTCAGTTTACTATCAAGCTTTCATGGCGGGGGATGGCCATGTCTGACATGTCTCTTTTATAAATTGTTGATATGATTATCCGGTGATATCATTCTATTGCAGATCAATGGGTCATTGCAACACTTTTGTAAGAGTTTTTGAATATATATAGGTACTTACAATAGTATTGTGTTATCTCCTTTACATGATAAATTTATCAAATGAGCCGGTTTGTGACATTTTCAACAATTTTGCATGTGTGCATAGTAAAGCCCCTGACCATCCTGTGCATTCACACAGGCTGCCCAGGGTCTTCACTATGTGCTCTGGAGAAAGATAAGGTCTTAGGGGGATCAGTGAATATTTTCTTTGCTTTGTGTTGCTGTCTGGGTAGCTTACCATCTATTTATCACACACACATGAAATTGTTGAAAAAATCAAGCACAGGCTCATTGATTATTTAAGCTCCTTAAGTATATTTATATTCTGAGGGAAAATAATTGAATAAATACCCCCCCCCCCCCAAAGGAAATGAAAATTAATATATTGCAAATACTTTTAAGCTTCAAGCAGAACTGGTGTTCACAACAAAAATGCATTTCTGTCAATTAATATGGGGCCCATTTTATGGAAGATACTTAAATCACAAGCTGAGCAAGAAACGAAAAAAGGAGAGAAAAAAATGAAAAAGAAAACTTTATTAGTACCCCATTTATGTTCATGAAACAACACTTAGTTTTGCTTTAAAGCTGCTCTTTCACAGTTCTACATAAAAAAATATATAACTGGCTTTAGATTCAGAATTTTGCACATTTTCCGATGTTTTATAATCGCACATGGGTATAGCACTAACAACAACTCATTTAAAAAAATTGCAGCTTGAATGTATGTCTATTTACATCCAGTCTATAAATTACGCAATTATTATTTTTCATGTATTATGTTTTATATTTTGTTTAAATCAATATGAACTTTCAAAATTGACAAATACTTCGACCTTTACCTTTGATAGAATTGGTAAAACAGGTGGAATTGGCTCAAAATTTAAGAATAATTTTATAGGCGTTAGTAGTTGCTTTATTTTTAGCCCGGGACCAAATTCTAAGAAAAGCTATTGTCATACCCTTGGATGTGGGCGTCAGTGTCCGTGTCGGCATCCACATTAGGTTAAAGTTTTTTTATATCTATTAATATTGATCCAAGAGGCTTTATATTTTACATAAGCACTCATTAGGATATAGACTTTCATTTAAGACAAGCACCCATGTCAAATTGACCTTGAGACAGTGACCTTGACCCTTTTAAAAAAAACTTCAACCAAAAAAATTATACTACCAACAAATTGAACTTTGCTTATATTTTCTAAATGCTTTACCTTGGGACATCATAACTTATATGCACTCACCAGGTGATATGCTTACACCAGATACCAAGTGCCTTGACATTTTGACCTGGATCTTTTATGGACATAGAAAAACTTTAACCAAAAACTTTAACAAAAAAACTTTAACCTTGCTTATATTTTGTTTAATGATTTTATTTAGGGACATCATTACTTCATATACACAGTCACAAGGTGATAGGCTTTCTCTTGTTACCAAGGTCCTTGACATTTTGACCTTGACCTTTTATGGACTTAGAAAAACTTTAAACAAACTTTAACCGGGTGATAGGCTTGCACTTGTTACCAAGGTTCTTGACATTTTGACCTTGACCTTGACCTTTTATGGACTTAGAAAAACTTTAAACAAACTTTAAGGTTGCTTATATTTTCTGACTGTTTTACCTAGGGAGATCATATCTTCATATACAAAGTCACAAGGTGAAAGGCATTCACTGGTTACCAAGGTCCTTGACATTTTGACCTTGACCTTTTATGGACTTAAAAAAAAACTTTAACCAAAAACTTAAACCAAAAACTTTTTTTCCTTGCTTGTATTTTCTGATTGTTTTAACTAGGGACGTTATTACTTCATAATTACACTCAATAGGTGATAGGCTTTCACCAGAGACCAAGCCCCTTAACATTTTGACCTTGACCTTGACTCTTTTTTTTTACTTAGCAAAATGTTAACCAAAACCTTTAACCTTGCTTATATTTTCTGAGTGCTTTTACCTATGGCCATTATACCTTTATTTCTTTCAAATTTCTCTAACAGACTGATATCTATATAAGATCATGGACTTAAACAAAAAATATTGACTTTGAACTTAGATCTTTGGTCAAGTGCTGTTTGTGACAAGCAGCAACTTGGATGAGCTACATTGTCCCCAGACAACTCTTGTTTTAGAATGGAATTCCCCTAAATTCAGGAATATCTGTCTTTTTCATTGCCTCACCAAACAAAATCTAATAATTGTAGAGTTTTCTACACGATAAAGACATAGTTTCTGATTAATTTTTCTAAAAAATACCAAAAATTGTATTATCCCAATCTGTGAAAGAGTAGCTTCAAATCCCCAAATAAATACAGTACTGGTATGCCTTTCATAGTCAAATAATACTAAGAGGTTATTTAACATTATCGAGAACATCGCAATTCTATTGGATGAGTACCCTGCAGAACCAGTCTAAATTTGATGAATTCAGTTTTGTACTCAATCATTTTAAGTGACATCTTTATCTCACACATACACTGAAAGTTCCACAATTTTCGATTTACCACACTTGAGAAAGATAAAGGGAATAGATCCAAAATGTTCTGGAAAAGGGCATCAAATGCAATGCACTATTGACATGATAAAATTGAAACAAACACTTTTTAAAAAAATATAAACCCACATGAAATGTTTATTTCAAGTGTCAAGTCGGTTTGTGCTTAATGATTATAATACATGTACATAATATATGTAATTGACATAAAATAGATTGAGTACCCGCCTTTACTTGATATCTTCATTTTCATGTGAAAAAAGATTTACTATTTAAAATCAAGAAACGACAACAGTTTTGTGACTCCCTGTGTCACTTGCATTCTTCTTTTACTTACTTAACAATGTAACAAATGTTGCAATCAAGAATCTTCTCTAAGATTGATCTTATTTCAATACCTCTGTACAGAGGGTTTGATATATTGTGAAAGCCCCAAAAATTGCATCTTGTCGAGCCAAGGGTTACGAATGTTTTACTTATCTTACAAGAAGAAGCTATCGATTCAATACCTCTTGACTCGTGAAGATGAGAAAATTGGTGATATTGATATTCAGGACTGCAGCCTCACTTTCATCATACAATATAGCTTGCCTCGCTTTCATCATAAGAATATAGCTTGCGCAACCAAGAAAAAATTTGTATTGCACAGCAGCCTCCTTCTGGTCGTACAATATGGATCTAGATATTTCACTCTCATGTGATGCAAAATAAACAGGGGTCTTTATTGTTTAGGTGTGAAATAATAGTATTTAGCTGAAATAGTCAAAACAAGATGGGCAATTGTTGTGTCCTCATTTCTTTTTGTTGATATTTGAGTCCATATTCTTAAGTTCAAATATATTCTCAACTGAAACTTTAAACAACTGTGCAGAAATCATCAAAATTGTAGATGATAAGGATGATAGTACACACTCTCTCATCTCTGATCTTTTAATTCACTTTAAAAGGGGGTGCAGCAGGGGTTGGGGTCCCTAAATGCATCTAGATCACATTTGCTCAGTATGAAGTGCTCATGGTGAGCAAATGTGATCTAGTTGAATTTGTCCTCTGTTGTCTGATATTTGTCCATATCTTATGTGCACTCTAGAGGCCCCATTTTTGGCTCACATGTCTTGAAAATTCTAACGTTTGAAAAAGTGTCAAGGGGGGAGGGGGGGGGGGGGGTAGGAGTCAAAAATGAGATCAAATGATAAAATTTTAGAAAGACTCTGTTTGACTCTAGAGGCCATATTTTCGGCTCAAGTGTTTTGAAAATTGGTCAGAATGTTTTTCTACATGAACTCTTGGATGAATTGGCAAATCCTAGTGCATGTGAGATGCTACATTTTTGGCTCAAACATATTGAAATTCTGTTAGAGTGTTTTTCAACATAATATCTTGGCGCAGTGAAGAACTGAGTCAAGGTGGGTAAAAACTAAGACAATGGGCTAATTTTCAATATCGGGTAATGAAAACAGTGTAATATTACCATCGTTAAATCTAGGGTACAGTTAGTTACATTGTGAAATTGACATTCATCTCAATCAAAACCATTCTAAACGGCTCACTCACCATTCTATTCATTCAATCCAAATACTCACTCAGATGGATCAAAAATGCTCCAAAACAACTTCATTTCAGATAGAAAATAGTTGGAAAAAATATTTGAATTTCACTGTATTGATTTGAATCATAAGCAATTGATCGGATCTTGAAGAAATAGGAAGCTACTAATAGAAAATATATGCATATTCTTAAAGGGAGGTTATTAATATCGATAATTTTGTTCATCCTGAACAAATTTTGCGACATTGGATTATTTACATTTAAATTTCAATCAAAACTCACTCCACATACTCATTCAGTTCCATTCAAAAATCATTCTAATATAATTCAGCTGGTAAGTTTCACAATGTATTTAACTGTATACTATGCCTCAGATGAGTGGTTTAGGGCCAATGACTCTCTTGTTAATGAATATGTGACCTGTCACAAGAAAAGGGACCATCTGGGAAGTTTGTTAACTAAATATTTGAAAAAGAGATTGGGTCTAGAATAGGCCAACCAGATGTCGCAGCTCAAAAATTATTTCACTAGAGGGTAGATTGATGATTCTAGATTCAGAAAATAAGCAAAGTGCGAAAAGTTTCGACCCTGGTCAGTGTGCATATATGGCGCAGTCTGACAAGGATTGACACTTATGCAGTACCCAAGCCAGATAGTCCCTTTGCGCGTGACGTGTCACATATAAGAGCATTTGTATACATTTTTTTTTTACTCGAGGATAACACAATAAAGGGTCGAATGACTCTTATTTCCATCGTGGTCCTAACTCTTTCCAGATCTTATCCTACACATTGAGAGAGAGGTAATTGGTTCTAACCACTGCTACCCAGTTTTACAGCTGGGTGGACTGGGGCCCTGTCTGTAAAGTGTCCTGCCCAAATACACTACACTCCGGTGGGGCTCGAACCTGCAACCACCAGGTTACGAGTCAAGCGTGCTAACCACTGGGCCAACGAGCCATGACATTACTGAACCCCAGGAAAATGATATCAAACTTCATGTTAATTTCTGATATGCTTATTAATAATTGTGACCTGTAGTTGTATATGAAATTTGTAATTTATCTTTACTTGACGATGTACTTTGTACATTTAAAAAAAATGAAATGTTATGTCTACCTGTTGTTATAACATTGTAATTATTCTGTGCCATTTTGTATATTTTTAAAGCGAGTGTATATGAGTGAGAAAATTATCAACTAAGTTGTTTCTTGTGTGAATTCTATTTGCATCTGTTAAAATCTTTCTGTTAAATGACTTGTTTTCTATGGTTGCTGGTTTTAAAAATGATTTCCTTATTCCTATTATTCATTTTCTACCCATTTTCATATAAAATAAACATATTGCTAGCCACACCCAATGATGATGGGGCCTTTTTACTAATCTTTTTACTAAACATTTTCTGATCATTTTTAGCTTCTCTGGCTGAAAGCCACTGGGGCTATTGTCATGGCATTGTGTCTGTCCGTATGTGCGTCAGTGTGTCCAGTCCTGAACTTTTTCTTTAAGAATCTTCTCCTCAGGAACTACTGGATGAATTTCAACCAAACTTCACAGGAATGATGCGTATGTGACCCTCTTTCAAAGTTGTTCAAGAAATTTGGATCAAATGAAAAACATGGATTTAATGGGCATGGCTTATTTCCAAATATGGTAAAAAGTGAGTTTTCTCAGATTTTAATTGATGGATACTAATTAAAATTAATATGAATGATCCTTAGGTGACTCTTTATCAGTCTACCAAAAATTATTGTGATTGGATGGAAAATACATGTATGTATTTTATGGGCGGAGGTCATTTCACTAAATGTTATATAGTGGAAACTTTGAAAATCATTTTCTCAAAATGTAACAGATCGATATCAACTAAATTTCACTGGAATGATCCTTGTGTGACCCTTTATCAGTCTACAAATAAATATTGTGATTGGATGAAAAATATGTATTTTTTTGGCAGAGGTCTTTTCTTTATATGATATATAGTGGAAACTTTGAAAATCATTTTTTCAAAATGTAACTGATGGATATCGACTAATTTTCACTGGAATGATCCATGTGTGACCCTTTAGCAGTCTACCAAAAATTATTGTGATTGGATGGAAAATATGTATTTTATGGGCGGAGGTCATTTCTCTACATGATATATAGTGGAAACTTTCAGAATCATTTTCTCATAATGTAACTGCTGCATATCAATCAAACTTCACTGGAATGATCCTTGGGTGACCCATTATCATGCAGCCCAAAATTTTTGTAATTGGATTGAAAATATGTCTTTTATGGGCAGAGGTCATTTCTCTATATGTTATACAGTCGAAACTTTGAAAATCATTTCAACATCAGTAGAACCAAAAATATCTACAAATCTAGTCAAAACTTAGATTTGCTATTACAAGAATTTCAAGCCTGTGGAGCGACTCAAGCCATTCATGGCTTTCTAGTTTGCGTAAGTCAAAAATTAAATTTGCTACTACAGTAGTGGCTAAATATGGAATTCTGCCATGCAATATCTCATTAGAATCGTCTTCTAAAGACGATTCCAATGAGATATTTAAAAGGCAGAATCTAACAATGAATGAAAACACCGCGAAGAAATTGTGAATTTGACTTGCCACTGATTTTTTCGTAAAAAGTTTAGTAAAACAGACCCTTGGATAGTAGAGGTAGACATAAACCCTTATCACACTGTTCACAACAAACATAGCTTTAGCAGGCAGTAATAGACTTAGATCAACCTGCACATGAGTGCTGCACAGAGCTACAGATAGAGGGGGTATTTTGGTTTTCAAATTAAAATGATTCATTATTCCTTACTCAAACCCTATCTTTTTGGTACTCATTTGAAACACCCCATCGAGATGATTCAAATGAGTACTCACAACATAGGCTTTCATTGTCAAATTAAGATTCTGGACTGATTTTACCCCATCTTCTTTGGGCTCCTGCGTGCAGTCTCTGCTTGGCTTACAATGGCTGATCTTATGTTATAATTGTTGGGAAATTTTAAAGTTGAAAGTACCGATATTGGGCAATTTGTTTGGAACAATTTTTTTCAGCGGGAAAAAGGGTTAAAAAGGATAAATCATTTGCAGGAAAATTACAGTTAATACTATTTTGAAATTGACAAGTTGAATGTTTTTTGTTATCAAGTTAAATGAATGTTGTGAGGAAGCTTTTAATGAAATTAAAGGGAAGTAGTATAATTTTGTTAATTGCGCTCAAATTGAACGCAATTTGCAAAAGTCCATAATCTCCCTTTAATACAATCTACTAACCGTATTCCTATTGTTTTGCCTTCTTTGTTGGTGTAGGTGCTGAAACCAGCCCTGCATATAGGATGACAAAACGGTACAACCTGTTTGTAAATCATACAAACTTTTCACGTAAGTGTACGTGCAAAGCGGAGTTTTATTTGCAAACAGTTTGCAGTGTTTTGTCATGAATGTGGCAGATCTTTAAAACTCTGCTGATACAAAAGTTTTTGACGACCAAGTAAAGACTAACTTATTTATCCACAGATTTCTCGAAAATTCTACCACAACTTTCCGCCTTCTCTACTTGATACCATTTTCAAATCGGTCAAGTATTTACAAACTAATTGAAAACCATCGAAAAATATGTCTCTCTTGATTCCGAGTCGTGTTTCATCCGCCGTCGTAGTGCAGTTGGTAGCGCGTCGGACTGTCAATCTAAAGATCCCGGGTTCGATCCCCGACGGCGGCACTCATCCTTTCCGACCATTTGTCTCTCACCAATGGGTTGATAATTGTAGACCTATGTGAGATCGCAGCTGGAGGCTAGGAAAGGGTGTGATGGTTGTACTGGTGAGAGAAATACCAGGAATCCATTGTTAGGTGCTCAAGCCGCAGCGATATAACTGAAAAAAAATGATGAAAGCGACGCTAAACTCCATTCAATCAATCAATCGCTCCCCGACGGAGGCACTCAATATTTCCGACTATTTGGTTCCCAGCAATGGGTTCATAATCGTAGACCTATGTAGGATAACAACTGGAGGCTGAGAAAGGATGTAATGGTGGTACAGGTGAGGGAAATACCAGAAATCCATTGTTAGGTGCTTCAGTTGCCGAGATATAAATGAGATACATACATGAGATACATGAGATATATAACTGCAGTTATGTTAAAAATGGCGTTACATTATGCAAGGCATCCACTTCTCACCCCAATCAGGCACGAAACTTTTAAATATTGTGCAATTAGAAAAAAAATTACATACACTTTCATCTGAATTTCTGTGATTACTAAGGGTTTATTATAATTATTTATTGATATATATTTAGCGATAAATAGAAAAAAGTGTAAGTGTCTTAAGATATCAATGTGATCTGGTCTTGACAGCGAGAAATTATCACAGCCTCGTCCGAAGATAAATTCACCCAACCTCGACAGTATAGCATTTATATATTTAAAAACACTAACACGTTATTCATTATTATTCGCCCACTGATAAGAGAAAATGATTCCAGTTACGATGACTTTTGTCACATATCGAATAACGTTATTCGAGCCAGGTATTGAAATCACGACTGACTGAAGGGTCGAGAATTTATCACCTTTCCCATTGACTTAGCTCGTCTCGACAAACCCAAAGTAACAACAAAAAGCGCTTTGCTTTTCAGACTCTCATAAGGTAGTGGACCCGTAATAGTTTCGCAACATTTCGGACCACATATTCTTTCACAATGTTAACCGAGGTTTCCAAATGAAAATCATTTGGAAACCTCGGGTAACACTGTTAAAGTTCAATACTTATGAGATGTTGCAAAACTATTGCGGGTCCACTACCTTAAGCACTGATGGGTCATATTAGTAAAAAGTCATATAGGTAACACATCTGTCACGTACACGATCATATTCGTAACATATAAAGTGTGTTCCCAATCGATGGCTCAGCGCGAAACGGTTGTAACTCCATATAAATATATATAGGGAGTTACAACTGTTTCAAGCCCTCAGCGCGAAACGGTTGTAACTCCCTATAAATGTATAGGGAGTTACAACTGTTTCACGCTGAGCCATCGAAATGTGGTTGTCCGAAATGGGGGTTGACTTGAGAAGCATATATGTAACAGGATTTGTTGTCTATTCGTATATAAAAAGAAAATATTTATTTCAATACTTGGAGTTTTCTGTCCTTGTCTCAGCAAATTTTATATAGTTTCCAATATCCTTTGTTAAAAGGTAACTATAGCAACCACATCGGAATAAAATAAACAAAATTATCTCACCATTTTGTCGTTACAATACGTGTCTGATCAGTGCTTAAACAGTTTTAAGCAAATGCATCGAGTTTTGTAGGTTTTACCAACGCGCAGCAATGCATTACTCAACTTTGACTTCACTTTTCAGGTAAATGACGATTGTATGAGTCATAAAGTAAATTAGTCATAACTCACAAAATAACCTGAATGACCTGTTCAAATAAAGACTTATGTAATAGGTGTTACATATGATTTGATACCAATATGATCAAACAAAGCTCATTTGCTAGTTTTTAACTTATAAACACATTTGTAATTGCGAATATACATTTATTGTACTTCCGAAATAGGACTTGCTGTTTGTCACATTTGAAAACTTATTTACACGGAACAAATATGGCATTAGTTAAAAGCAATTTAAACTGAACTGATCTGAATCTAAATGTGTACCCATCATGTGAAGATCTCTGCAAATACAAATATCATTTAAAGAAATTTGGTTTACCAACCAGGCGTTTATAATGACAAAACGGTGCAAACTGTTCTCAAATTATACACCGCTTTGCACGCAAGTACGCGTGC
Organism: Fragum whitleyi; assembly: GCA_948146395.1. NCBI lineage: Eukaryota > Metazoa > Mollusca > Bivalvia > Cardiida > Cardiidae > Fragum > Fragum whitleyi. The sequence goes on along the minus strand of OX411559.1, from coordinate 32,663,360 downwards.
AAAGCGGGGATAAAATTTGCAAACATTTTGTATCATTTAGTCACTCGGAGCACAGCGGCTTGGTCTGTTTTTTTCCGCACTTCCCAGAGGGACCTTTCTAATGTTTATGCTACAGTTAGTTATATCCTGAAATTAACACTCTTCTCAATCAAAACCATTCTAAATTGCTCGCTCAACGTTCCATTTATTCATTCCAAACACTCACTCAATAACGCTCGAAAAAGAATTGAAAAAAAAACGAAGGAAATTTTTAAACTGTGGCATAATATGATTTGATTACCAAACTCAGTGTTTTGCTGCGTTTTGTTATCAAATTTTCTTTAATGCTCTTTGGTGGTTTATCGAGAAATAACGGTAGATTATCACTTGATAATCTCACCGCAAAAGCAGTGAAATTATTAAAAACTTTTACCCTGCTTTTGTGCATTTCATCTTATCTGACGTCATCTATGCGGGGCGAAATTAGTGACATCACAATGAACGTTGCATAGCAATCACGTGCAAAATGACGCGCAAAATGACGCGCTTTACGAAAATATGTCATAGAAATTTCATATTTTGTCTCCTTTTTGCATTAAAGAAATAGAATAATCGTTTGTTTTTCGAGTAAGATCGATAAATATTTCATTTCGTGAACAACAAAATCTATATTTGCACTCGTGGCTCTGCAACTCGTGAAAATATAGCTTTTGATGTTCACTCAATGAAATATAAATCGATCTTACACTGAAACAAACGATTATCCTCTATTTCTTTAATGATTTTCGGTGGTTTATCGATAAATAACGGTAGATTATCACTTGATAAACTCACCGCAAAAGCAGTGAGATTATCAAAAACTTATACCCTGCTTTGGTGCATTTCATCCTATCTGACGTCAACTATGCGGGGCGAAATAAGTGACGTCACAATGAACGTTGCATAGCAATCACGCGCAAAATGACGCGCTTTACGAAAATGTGTCCTAGAAATGTCACATTTTGTCTCATTTTTGCATTTAAGAAATAGAATAATCGTTTGTTTATCGTGTATGATCGATAAATATTTCATTTCGTGAACAACAAACGCTATATTTTCACTCGTGGCTACGCCACTCGTGAAAATATAGCTTTTGTTGTCCAGTCGATGAAATATAAATCGATCTTACACAGAAACAAACGATTATCCTCTATATAATATGCCTCAATGATCTGCATAGATGGTCGGAAAGGACAGAATTTTTTTTTTCTTCAATAGTCACTTTGATCAAAGTACCACCAGAAGCCGGAATACTTTAGAAGAAACGACCAAAAATTACTACGCTAAAGTCTGAGGTACTTCTCAGGTTACGAAAAATTCCGAGCGAGTTTCCGATTGTGTTTGCTGTATGCAAGTTTTAATCACGGTATTATTATAAACGGTTTGTAGAACAGTTGGACTCCTCTGTGAAAAACCCATAGATCCTCGCTGAAATCTACATGTACTCGGATAGGGATAGATTGCATTGCGTCAGCAGCTGTCATAGCGCAGATGGTAATGCACGGGACAATCAATCTAAAGGTCCCAGATTCAGTCGATCCCCGACGGCGGCACTCTTTCTATTCTTTCCGACAATTTTTCTTAAACAAATGGGTTGATTGATAATCATCAAGTTATGTGGGATATCAGCTGTAGGAAAGGATGTTATGGTAGGAAGCATATTGACCTGAACCTACATGTAACCTTTGCGATTTAAATGAATTAAATATCGGTCGTTTCCCTTCGGCAAAACACGACTTACCACCGGAATTCAATCGTAAAGTTGGAGTGCACGTGTTTGCTCTTTTAACCCGTAATCGCCCATGCTTTTCACTGCGAGGGCGGTATTTAGTCAACTTCATGAACTAGTGAATCAATTCATAAATTGAGTTTCCTATTCAGTAATCTTTAGATGCGAGCGATACAAAAAATACAAATTTTCAAATTTCTTTAAATGCAATTTGTATTTTTGCCTCGAAATCAAATGAAATCCCCCCACAGTCTCACACAAGCAGGATCAATTGCTTCCGAAAATGAATCGTCTGCTTCATACAAGAATACAAGTAAGTCCACACATACTGGTAATTTTTACAGTATAACGGAATGTCCATGCTTGATCGTCACGTGCCGAAGCATCTTCGGAATTGTATTCATGGGCCTAATAATTTATTCTGCATAAAGGTCAGGTTCAAGGTTTAATATGCGCTCGCTATACTGGTCAGAGAAATATCAGGATTCCATTGTCAGGTGCGCTAGCCACCGCGATATAACCGAAACATTGTTTAAAGCGATCCGAAACCCCATTCAATCAAACAAACAAACAAATTGTATTTTGCCAGTAGAACGCCGCGGGCTGTCTCAACACTCTTGTATAGTGAAAGGACAGAAAATCGATTTGCCTGTACCTTGCTTACCTATAAAGCTTGAGAAAACAGGGAAAATCATACCCTTGTCCGTTTATTTCTTATCAAAATGTTTTGACGTTGGGTTTATTTCAATCCGGTTTAAGTGAGAATATTCACTTAGTTACCAACAACGGAGACTTTGGATGAATTCTGTAGATTTCTTAGTTAGATAAGACAATATTCTTACATATCCGAAGCCCCCTCAAATGAAAAGTCTGTCCGTAATAATTATACCAATGGGTCATTTTATATACGGGTCATACAGAGTTCAGCTCTATAATATCCATTTATCATTAAATACCACCTCAAAGGAGAGTCGATATGTATCGGATTGAGATGGGTAAGTCAGACTTTATATATATCTGCCTAAATGAAAATTTGATTTAAAAAAGGCCCAATTACTTATTCTATAATAATGCAGCATTTCTTATTTATAAAATGATAACAAAATTGTTATTTCCAAAAAGCATTAAGTGTTTTGAAACCCACATTGAGTTTAGGGATGAAATTGTTTGCATTTGGATTAGCCTAAAATTTTCGTTTCTGGATGAGACAGCTGATAGCTGAATGTCAAAATTAAGAAGTGATGTCATTTAGAAGGGTTTTTCTGTACAACGGACCGTATAGATTCTACAGGAAGGTCATTCCTGGCATATATATAGTATATGCAGTGAACAACATCGTGAAATTGACAAGGTGAATGATTTTGGAATGATTTTAGAATGAAATTGAATGAGTGTGTGGAGCGAGTTTGGAGTGATGTTAAAGGGAGGTAATAAATATAGCAAATTTTGTTCAGGATGAACAATATTAGCGATATTGATTACCTCCCTTTAATAAGATATGCATTTAAGTACGATAAATTGCTTCCTACTTCTTCGTTAAACCAATCATACTCTAATAATTTCATAAATGTCAGTGAAATTGCGATTTTTTTCCATTTGTATTTTTTGTGTATCTGTTGATTGTGTGCTATTTTCTAATTTGGATCGATTTTGATCGATTTGAAAGAATGTTTTGAATGAGTGAATGGAGCGATGAGTGAGTGATTCAGAATGGGTTTGATTGAGATGAATGTCAATTTCACGATGCTACTAAATGTATATAGGAGACGGAAATAACGTTAAACTCGGAAGTATGGTCATTGGTTTTGTGAAATTCAAACAAAGTTTTTGAAAAGACGCATTCCACCTTAACGTTATGCGAAGTAGGCATCATTTCGTACTTCGGGTTAGATCTGAATGTTACCTTCTATAGTCCGTTTGACTTCTATATGGACCAACCTTTTCATCAATTACATTAAATTGCGTATGAATGAAAGATTTTTATGTAGAAAAATCTTAATTTCAGCTTAATACCATTCCAAAAAATATTTTTTGAAAATGAAATGATTTCAAAATAATGATTTTGTCTATCTGATTAATCTTAATATTTTCGCATTTTTCGCTCTTTAACACGAGGGGTGATGAAGGCTGTTTAGTAGTAAGAAAATAGTAAAAACACGTGGCTTTATACTAAACATTTGACAGAAGAAATGCCTATTATTCCTTATTTGGACATGCTAATTAGCATATCGACGGTCATTTCATCTTAAACTTGAATATCACGTGATTTGTGCCGTTATTACTCGCCTGCTTATCTAATTTTCCTCGTGAAAATCCCAAGATCTTAGTAAAAAATATGCTTTTTGATTGGTCTAATTTAGGGAGTGTGGGGTACATCTCAGAATAGATAAAAACGATTTCCAATTATCAGGTCAAACTGTCTTTAAACAAAGAGAATATACACCCAGAATTGATATCCGAGGGAAGTGAAAATCTTCGATAAAATTAATCTTATAGAAATAGTCGATTTTATACCAAAACGAATCACTTAAAATCATACACTTTTGACTCGGTCCCTATGCAAATCAGAACTATTTTTTGGATAGACAATTTGCTGTTCCGTTTAATACAGTCACAAGAAGGTATGAAAGACTGAGAGTTAACATGTAGACAGACGGACAAAATCACTATTTTACGATCAAAAATTCTGAAAAACTAAATTCTTCATGGTTTTAGATAGAAAATACGATATGTCAAGAAAAAATACGATTAATTAATCCGATTCTGAGATTTTCGGCGAAATGTCGGTCCATATAGAAGTCAAACGGACTATAGTATAGGTTATGCTAACCGCGAAAAGGGTAAAATATTTTTGCAACAGTAGTAAACAAATGAGGTCAAGGTTTACGGCGGCACGTTTATGTCACAAATCACGAAACGGCAGAATTATGACTATTTGATATTCACATCGATAAAACCTTTATTGTTGGTGTATATATTTTAAGCTCACCTGAGCACATCGTGCTCAAGGTGAGCTTTTGTGATCATTGAATGTCCGTCGTCTGTCGTCCGTCGTCCGGCGACAACAATCTTGGTGTTTACACTCTAGAGGCCACAAATTTGGCCCAATCTTCATGAAACTTAGTCAGAATGTTTGCCAGGTCACAAGGATGAACTCTAAAATGGGAAGGATCCGCGCCATATCACGGGAAAAGGGGCCTTAAAGATAATTTTCTTGTTTACAGTCTAGAGGCCATAAATATGACCCAATCTTCATGAAACTTAGACAGAATGTTGGACAGGTCACAAGGATGAACCCTATTGAAAATGGGAAGGACCAAGGTTATATCATGGGAAAAGGGGCCTTAATGACAATTTTCTTGTTTACACTCTAGAGACCACAAATATGGCCCAATCTTTATGAAATTTGGTCAGAAGGTTGGCCAAGCCACAAGGATGATCCCAATCGAAAATGGGAAGGATCCGTGCCATATCACGGGAAAAGAGGCCTCAATGACATTTTTTGTTTACACTTTAGAGACCACAAAAATGGCACAATCTTCGTGAAACTTGATCAGAATGTTGGCCAGATCACAAGGATTAACCCTTTTGAAAATCGGAAAGATCCATGCCATAGCAAGGGAAAAGAGGCCTCAATGACAATTTTCTTGTTTACACTCTAGAAGCCACAACTATAATTCAATTGTCATTAAGCATGGTCAGAAAAATGGCTAGGTCACAAGGATGGACCCTATTTAAAATTGGAAAGATCCATGTCTTATCACGGGAAAAGGGGTCCAAATGACAATTTTCTTGTTTACACTCTAGAGGCCACAAATATGGCCTAATCTTTATGAAACTTTGTCACAATGTTGGCCAGGTCACATGAAACTTGTTTAGAAAAGGCTAGAAATTTATGCAGCGATCATAGTAATAGAGTAATGTCTTTCTTTGAAAAATTTAATGATCATTTAATGATCTTTCAAGCATTTAATTTTGCTGAGGGAGAAGTCAAAGAGACGAAGGTGAGCGATATAGGACCACAAATATGGTCCTCTTGTATCATATACTTGTATAGATAACTTTGTGAAATCGACTCTCATTGCTATTCATTTATTCCGACAGTCACCCAACCATTCAAAACAATTCTACTTCCTGGAAAATTCACCAGTACTCGCGCCTCAAGTTAAACGTCGTAACTACACGTTTAGTAAGCTGAGGTCATTACAGCGTATAGGTACAGTCAGTTACACCGTGAACAAATCTAAAATCGCTATAAATGAAAAAATAAACAACTACATTCAAATATAAATATAACTTAAAAAATCCATTCTCCACTGACATTATGGAAAATGTTAGCGTCTGATTGGTTCTTGAAGACATAAAGCTGTTTATAGGATATTAATGCATATTTTATTATTGGTCGTTTTGAGATCGAAAAATGGGACAATTTGAGTCAATTCATCAAAAAAAAGTAGTTCTATGTGTCGAAAGTCAGTAAAACGCATTCCATGACAAAATACCTCTCATCCTCGACACGCAAACTGCACAAGTTGCACTTACGGTCAATCAATGGAGGCCTAGTATGCCTGCCCTTTTCATTTTGAAGATCACGAGTGCTTATTCGTAGCTTTGTAAAAGTAGAAATTTCAATTTGTGGCTGTTTTTTGATTAACTGATATGCTTCTTTTTCAAACAGGGATTTAAATTACTATAGTTTTCCTTATTTATTGCCATTGGGTAGGATTTTACTGCCATCAAATAATCTAGTTAACCAGCCCTGCGTTCGGGATGAAAACGTTAGCGAAGGAAGTTCTTATCACGATCTCCTATCTATACGACACCCCCCCCCTCAAAACAACAACACTTAAAAGCATTCCTAATTTTAGTAAACAAGCAATATGTGCTTGTGAGCTTGGATTAACATGTATTTATAGCATTATATACTTACTGTCATAAATAACGCCTCACATGCATTCAGCTGTGGTTCAATACGGGACATTAAATACAAATACTATTTGTTTTCGACGGAAGATACTGTACAGGATGTTGTGCAAAGGTGGAGTAAGGCTTTAGGCTAAAACAAAAACATTCGTCACATTTTATTCAAGATTACAAATGACCACTGCCTTAAAGGTGTCAGTAACGAGTATGTCCACTATGATTAGCAATCAAAGCCTGCAGTCTGCGTCTCATTTAGCCACACAGGTTACGCAGAGGATACCTCGGGATGCGAGCCCACTCCTGATGCATAGCGTCAGTCAGCTGTTGCACCGTTTCAGGCTGTGGCCGACGTTGACGTAAACGACGTCCTACGATATCACACATGTGCTCGATTGGATTGTAGTCCGGTGAATTGGCTTGCCATGGTAGAACGTCAATATTATTGGCTTGGAGTAAGTTTGTGGTGATACGCGCCGTGTCTGGACGTGAATTATCATGCATAAAAGTGAGTCCTAGTTGTCGGAGGAAAATGGGTTGGACAACAGGCTGTAAAACTTTATGTACCCTCTGGCAATCAAATTGCCTGGAACATGGTCCGTTTTGAATGCATGGTTAATGGCGGCCCACACCATAACCCCGCCACCACCTCAGCGGTTATGCACAAAAACAAATTTATGCACATAACGTTCATTTCGACGTCGTTTTACCCGAACGCGTCCGTCGGCATGTAAAAGATTGAACCTTGACTCGTCACTGAACTCAACTGTCCGCCATCGCAGATGGTAGTTTGAGCCCATTCGCGACGTTGTTGACGATGACGTAGTGGAAGTATCATGCCACGATAAGGCCTCCTGCACATAACCCCACGTTCACGTAACCGGCCGCGTCCTACTGTGTTTGCACTAATATTCCCACCGTGATTACTAACAACGGCTGCAGCGCTCCATTCGTTCATTACAAACACTCACTCAAACCATTCAAAAACGCTCAAAATGACAAAAAAAAAAAAAAAAGATTTGATCAACAACTACATTCAAAATGAAAGTAAATACAAATAAATCGAGATTTCACTGAATTAATCAAAATTCTAAGCGTCTGATTGGTTCTCAAAGAAATTACCGGGAAGCTATTTATAGAAAGTATATGCATATTCCATCACCTTGAACTAAAATCGAGATATTGGTTACCTCCCATAAAATTCACTCAAAACTCGCTCCACACCCTCACTCAGTTTCATTCCAAAATAACTCCAAAATCATTCATCTTGTCAATTGCACGATGTTGTAAACTGTACCAATATCCTACAAACCGGAATTTTTATGCACTTAAGTGAATGAATGTTTCAAGAACTTTCTCTCTTTTCCCATTGTTTTCTATGATATTTGATTCTCTGCATGACATTTCCAACAATTTGAAATGTTTGTGACATGCAAACATTGAGAAGCTAAGACAGCAACAAACAGAAAATATATAGTTACCTGATGGTCTATAGATACTTTGAGACCATATCTATCTACTAAGCGTATAGTGAAGACTTGGGCAAGACTGTGCAGATGCACAGGCTGGCTATAGTCTTTGCTTTGCGAATATTTGAAATTGTTGGAAATGTCACGCACAGACTCATTTTATAATCGATTTTCTATTTCAAAGCAAAATGAATTTACTATGGCTACAGAGAGAGGGGTAATTTTGGATTTCAAATTAAATCATTTAACAATGTATTTCACAAATTCTATATTGTGGGAAGTCATTGGAATCGTCTCAACGAAAAACAGATTTAACTTGACTATGCCCCCTCTTACCTGCTTCTCTGTTTACGGTCGAAATTCTCTGAATTTGGATTAGTCTAGAACTAATCGTTATGTATATTTAAAGTACAGTTAAGAACATCGTAGAATTCACATGGTGAATGATTTTGGAATGTCTTAGGAATAAAATTGAATGAGTGTGTGGAGCAAGTTTTGAGTGAATTTAATGGGAGGTAATCCTATATCGCAAATTTTGTTCAGGATGAACAAAATTGACGATATAGGATTACCTGCCTTTAATAAAAAAATGCACACAAGTTCTAGACATAGCTCCTTATTTCTTCGCTAACAATTTGAATTATATCAGTGAAATAGCGATTTTTCTTGATCAAAATTTATTTTGAATGACGTTGTTGATTTTATACTTTTCAATGGGTTTGAACGTTTTTGAATGGTTTGTGTGAGTGTTTTGAATGAATGATTGGGGCGTCGAGTGAGCGATTTAGATTGGTTTTGATTGAGGTGAATGTCAATGTCAGGATGTAATTAATTGTAAGACTGATGAAATAACCTCATGACGTCATTTAGGCTGTATTTCTTGGAGAACGGATCATATGTGACCCGTCACGCGAAAAGGGACAATCTGGGTAGTGCGTAAAGTGTCTATCCTAGTCAGACTACGCGAACTGCGAAGACTGAATAGGGTTGAATCTTTTTGCAGCGTGCTTATTTTCTGAATCTAGAATGATCAATCTTCCTCCCAGTGAAATACTGTAAACGGCTTTATATTGGCGGTGTCCACATTTGGCGGTTTTTTAGTTTCGATTTATTGGCGGTGATTAATTTTGGCGCATCTTACATGCACCGCCAAAATAAAACGTCTTACCTATTTTTAATTTCTAGTCGTTTTAAACCTTGAAAGTATAAGAAAGCCAATTTTCTAGAGTCGTGTCAATTTTTTACAAACTTAACAATAGTTTGTTTTCACACCTCTCGGAAGAGTAATGATTCGTGTACCAGTTTTTCACACATTTTCTCCTTGATTTTCGTTACAATACTTAAACCAACTTTAATCTGCAAATTTGGAATTAATTTTATTAGACATTTACGAACGTTGTCAGCCGATCTTCTTATTCCAATTCGAATAAGAATGGTCTGAATATCTTTGAAATAAAGTTAATCAATATAACCTTAAAAGTACATCGCGCAAGATAACATATTCCTTACAGTAGTGGAATTTTTCATTTCACAATGGCAAATATTGGCGGTGGATTAATTTTGGCGCATCTTAGCTCGACCGCCAATATAGCCAAAATAAAACCACCGCCAAAATTACCCCGTTTACAGTAGTTTTCGAAATGCGACTTACATGGTTCACCTATGATGGATCAAATTTCTTTTTCAATAATTCATTTTATAGAATTCCCGGGTGGTCCCATTTCGCGTGACGAGTCACATTTATTTCACGGTGTTCCAAAAGAACATTTTTTTCAACCCGATGGGTCACGATTTATATTACAGAATCATGACAGTGAATCACATTGGTTTCAAAACTGACATGGAAGACAATCTACTAATAAAAGACAACATAAACTTTCTAGACAAAGGTGTTAGCGATAACGCAAGTCCGCAAGGTAACGATGTAAACGATAACCCAACGTCCATTTTGGATTTACTTGGCGGAGCAGTCGAACGCATTATACAGGATGAGAAGCCTTTCAAATGTAGCGATCAAACTTGTTGCCCACGTAAAAACGTCGACAGATTGATCCAACACAGAATAATGTCACAAAAGAAGGCTATGAATGATTTCTGGAATTCTGATGAAAGGAAACAACTATCTAAGCATCAAGAAGAAGTATCGAAGAAGATTCTTAAAGCCCGAGGCACGTATTCGAGTGTGTCACCCTATGTCAAAAAACACAAACAGATAGCAGATTTGCTTGGTATATTGCCGAATAAAGCAGAGACATCAGCCGAGAATGGAGTCACAAACGGTTGTAAGAGAAGTTTTAAACGGCGAAAAATTTATAGGGACATTTCAGACTGGGGACTGTCCGACGAGGAAAAATTTTACAAAGAAGGCGAAACGACTCATGGTTCATCAGAATCGCCAAACACGATTAACTCTTCAGTTGAAGAAAAGAAATTTTCTAATCATTTGACAGAGGGTATAGAAAAGGATATCAATACTTTAAATGATATATACCCAGAATCATGTTGTTCCCATTCACAGCAGAAAGATCAAAAAGAAAATATTATAAATAGGGAAGTTTTATGTAGAAAATCAAACAAAGAAAACGTTTTATGCCATGACAAAAACAATTCTCAATTGAACGGTAGTAGTGAAAATGATGACCTTGATCAACATGCTATGTCAAATTACTTACGACGACGGCCCAATTATGACTCGGAACAACAAACTTTTGATAACGTACAAGAATCATCTATTAACTTACGACATGAGATATCAATTACCTTACGACAAAAAGGCGATTTCTGTAACAAACAAACAGAAACCTCGAGTAACTTGGGACAGGGAACAAAAGGTAATTTAAAGTCAACACCAAAAGATGTGTTAAATACCGGACTCTACCATAACCAACAGAGACCAACGTTATATAACTTTCAATTAGAAAGATTGAATGACTCGCAAAGCTGTACATTGAATGAATCTCTAATATCAGAAAACCCGAATGGCTTAAATCTAAATGCACCAAACAACGAAAGTTTGCAATCTCATGATAGTAATAGTGCAGAAAATAAAAAATGTGAACTTAAAACTTATGACCCCTCAAATCAATATACTAAGTGTGGCTTTCCGTCTTCTGAACAAGGATTTGAGTCGCTTCGTGATTCAAGAACTTATCAAATGACCGAAAGAGAAGCACACATTGGAACCGAGGGGAATATGAGACATTTACAATCAAGTTGCAGCGACTTTGATGCAAAAAGGATGCAGTGTGAGAAGGATCAGTTGGGTATGTACAAATTTGAATATGACTTAACGTCAAAAGTTGGAGCTGAAAAAAAAAATTGACGTCACGTCAAATCGATTGAAAACATCAACGACTTTTGCACGATTTGATATTTAACATGTATTCCTTTACGTAAGCAATTCATGATCACTTTCTGTCGCTTAATGTTTAGACCCAAAAAAGAAAATACAATAGTTAAACAGATATTTCTCTCCACTTTCCAATGATCTATAATGTAAAATCTTTTGAAAAAATGAAAAGAAATCATTTTTATTTAAAACACACGGTCGGGCTAAAAATGAAAATATCTCCAACTTTTGACTTTACGTCTATAGATACATATTCAGGTGTACAGATAAGAAGGGGTAAAACCAGCTTCAAAACGTTATTTTAAATGAGTACTCACAACACAGGGTTTAATGAAAACGTACTTTAAGTAGTTGACTTTAAAATCCAAAATACTTCCTCCTTCTGTACATGTAGCTTTTTTACTGATGCAAACCGCGAATTTTACAATTAACAATATTTTATTAACAATAATTACATTTGTACATGTACTATTAAAGAGCTATCGACAAGATTTCAAAAACAAAAACGCCAATATGTTTAATATTATAAGTAAAACACTATTTTAATTTAGGCAACTTGGTCCACATTGAAATAATATATTCAAAAAGCATTTAACACAAAAATATGAACCCTTAAATAAGTCTGACAGCTAAGAATAAACCAAAGGATGAATAAAACTTCTACCAACCCCTTTACATAATTGTGTAGAAATACATAGATAGTTAGAATGTTTCAAACTTTTTAATATTTTTTTTCTAAAAGTCATGTCTCTTTTTGTTTCTTTTTTTCTATATCGATTTTGATAATTCAAACGGATACCTATGAAAATGGAACAAAAATTAAGATACTGTACTCAATTAATTGGGCCAATTTATTTCTGGGCCCGGGCGGGTATTGTTAGCTCACCTGAGCACGAAGTGCTCAAGGTGAGCTTTTGGGGTTACTTGATGTCCGTCGTCCGTCGTGCGTCGTGCGTCGTCAACATTTACCTTGTGGACACTCTAGAGGCCATATTTTTAGCCCAATCAACCTGAAAATTGGTCAGAATGATTATCTTGATAAATTCTTGGACAAGTTCGAAATTTGGTCAAGTGGGGTCAAAAACTAGGTCACAGGGTCAAATCTTAGAAAAACCTTGTGGACACTCTAGAGGCCATATTTTTGGCCCAATCAACCTGAAAATTGGTCAGAATGATTATCTTGATGAAATCTCGGACAAGTACTAAATTGGGTCAAGTGGAGTCAAAAACTAGGTCACGGGGTCAATTCTTAGAAAAACCTTGTGGACACTCTAGAGGCCATATTTTTAGCCCAATCAACCTGAAAATTGGTCAGAATGATTATCTTGATGAAATCTCGGACAAGTTCGAAATTGGGTCAAGTGGGGTCAAAAACTAGGTCACAGGGTCAAATCTTAGAAAAACCTTGTGGACACTCTAGAGGCCATATTTTTAGCCCAATCAACCTGAAAATTGGTCAGAATGATTATCTTGATGAAATCTCGGACAAGTTCTTAATTGGGTCAAGTGGGGTCAAAAACTAGGTCGAGGGGTCAAATCTTAGAAAAACCTTGTGGACACTCTAGAGGCCATATTTTTTAGCCCAATCAACCTGAAAATTGGTCAGAATGATTATGTTGATGAAATCTCGGACAAGTTTGAAATTGGGTCAAGTGGGGTCAAAAACTAGGTCACAGGGTCAAATCTTAGAAAAACCTTGTGGACACTCTAGAGGCCATATTTTAAGCCCAATCAACCTGAAAATTGGTCAGAATGATTATCTTGATGAAATCTCGGACAAGTTTGAAATTGGGTCAAGTGGGGTCAAAAACTAGGTCACAGGGTCAAATCTTAGAAAAACCTTGTGGACACTCTAGAGGCCATATTTTAAGCCCAATCAACCTGAAAATTGGTCAGAATGATTATCTTGATGAAATCTCGGACAAGTTTGGAATTGGGTCAAGTGGGGTCAAAAACTAGGTCACGGGGTCAAATCTTAGAAAAACCTTGTGGACTCTCTAGAGGCCATATTTTTTAACCCAATCAACCTGAAAATTGGTCAGAATGATTATCTTGATGAAATCTCGGACAAGTTTGGAATTGGGTCAAGTGGGGTCAAAAACTAGGTCACGGGGTCAAATCTTAGAAAAACCTTCTGGACACTCTAGAGGCCATATTTTTAGCCCAATCAACCTGAAAATTGGTCAGAATGATTACCTTGATGAAATCTCGGACAAGTTCGAAATTGGGTCAAGTGGGGTCAAAAACTAGGTCACGGGGTCAATTCTTAGAAAAACCTTGTGGACACTCTAGAGGCCATATTTTTAGCCCAATCAACCTGAAAATTGGTCAGAATGATTATCTTGATGAAATCTCGGACAAGTTCGAAATTGGGTCAAGTGGGGTCAAAAACTAGGTCACGGGGTCAAATCTTAGAAAAACCTTGTGGACACTCTAGAGGCCATATTTTTAGCCCAATCAACCTGAAAATTGGTCAGAATGATTATCTTGATAAAATCTTGGACAAGTTCGAAATTGGGTCAAGTGGGGTCAAAAACTAGGTCACGGGATCAAATCTTAGAAAAACCTTGTGGACACTAGAGGCCATATTTTTAGCCCAATCAACCTGAAAATTGGTCAGAATGATTATCTTGATGAAATCTCGGAAGAGTTTGAAATTGGGTCGAGTGGGGTCAAAAACTAGGTCACGGGGTCAAATTTTAGAAAAACCTTGTGGAAACTCTAGAGGCCATTTTCATTGCCCAATCAACCTTAAAATTGGTCAGAATGGTTATCTTGATGAAATCTCGGACAAGTTTGGAATTGGGTCAAGTGGAGTCAAAAAACTAGGTCATGGGGTCGAAATTTAGAAAAACATTTTAAGATTGTTAATTCAGGTGAGCGATTAAGGGCCACTATGGCCCTCTTGTTGTATTTCTTGCTCCGGGCGGGTATTGTTGTATTTCTGGCCCCGGGCGGGTATTGTTGTTCGATCTATCAGGTAATACCTCTCAGACAGCATTTACAAGCTTTAGACTGGTTCCAGCATCGACTATCACAATAGCCTAGAAAAGGCTATTCTGATAGTTAAATGTGAGACCAGTCTACACTCGGATAGAATCTGTGCCCGAATTAAGAGGGACAATTAATATTTTTGGGAGCTGAGTGAAAATCGTTATTTATCTTATAACTACGCAAACATCTGTGTAATAACATCTCGTATGATATTTTTTATGATATTACATAGTTATTTTTAGAACAATTATATAATGAAGTTATTTTTAGAAACACCGACGAAAATAAGACAAATATAGGTCATAGGATAAATATAATACATACTTAGTGTATTGAATGAAAAAATATCGAACTCGGTTGTGAGAATTGATAATTGTCTCGGCAGAGCCTCGACAAATATCAATTTTCCCAACCTCTCCCAGATATTTTTTTCATATAATACACTAAGTACGTATTAAATATGTTCGCAATGTTTCAGATGAAGACGATATTCTATTTATCTTGGACACACTTCTTCGTGCTCAATGTCATTTCAAAAACGTCGTACCGTCACTGAATCCGGAGGAATTTTCGCACAAGATTGAGAAATATATGGTAAGTATGATATTATATTTAAAAATACGTTTTTATACACGTCAGTCAAAAAACAAAACAAAACACAACAACAAACATAAATATGGTTGCAGCTCACCCATTTTTCTCCTATATAAATACCTGAAAATTAAACATTTTCAACACAAATTCCTCAACATTCGTTGATCTATATGAGTTTCTTATAAGAATAGATTGTCCCTAGGACTCTTGAAACAACCCCATTAAACCAGTTCATTATGAATGTGATTTTCAGCAAAATCAGGTCAAACAAACGTATCGTCTAAATCCCAACACAAAACAGTCGGCTAAATTAACCACCTCTAGAGTACACCAACCAGCTGAACACAAAAAGTAGGACTGAAAAATAAAAGAAAATATTGATTTACTTACTTCAAAAGGAACATTGTCGATGATCTAACCATAAAATAGCAGAAAATTCTTCATTATATGCTTTCTTTCACACTTGAAAATGTGGTTAAATATTTTCAAGAACTTTTTCAGCACCCTACGATACCGGAAGTACTTGGCTGGGCGACCTTACACCATACTTACACAATATTCTGGGAAATGATATCAATTGATAAACCGCGGCTTAGTGACAAGTCATCCTATTATACTCCGGGGGTTCCCTATTTACAAGCATGTGGTATTAAATAAATGGACAAAGAAAGATAAAGAGCGGCCTGGTGTCCAGAAACCTTTTTATATACCGTTAAAATACATGTATTTTTGTACACCTTTTCTGACCGAACAAATAAGTCAATTTCAACGAAACTTGACATTAATATTCCTTAGCTGTCATAGTGCTTAGAACGTGAAATTTTGATTACCTTCAAAATATTGGCGTTGCGGACGGGGATGGGAGCAATTTCATTTCGAAATCTTAATATTTTCCCCATAATTGATAGGTGATAGTTTGAATGAGTTTCAGAACCTTAATCAATTGAAGCCAGTGGAGTCGATAAGGGGCCTCTTATAAATACTAGATTTTGAATCTGTGTGATCATAAGATATCCCTCGAACGTCGTGCGTTATCAACTCTCTTTAGTGTTTATATCATAGGGGCGACAATTCATGAATATTGGATTGTAATGTTTGTCAGGTCATTAAGAATAACCGTATGAATTAAAATTTGAAACATTCCATACGAAAACACGAGAAAAGGATATACCTGTTGACACTTTCTTTGTTTACATTCTAAGGACCACACATTTAGCGTATTTTTGATGAAATTTGCTTGGTATGTTAAACAAATTGATAAAAGCTTCAGAAAGAGCAAAGGTCATCTCAAAATACAAATGTAGGGACATTAAAATTTCGGCTAACCCGTGATGAACAATGACCAGAATACTTTTATGTCAGAAAGGGGACTCAGTTAGAAAATGAGAACATTTGAACAGACAAAAGGAAAGAAAAATCGGGATTTATGAGAAATTTTTCACACTCACGGTTGTAAAGTATATTGGAATGTGGATTTCAAAGAATGTCACGTGTGACCAGAAGCTTGACCAGAATTGTCACTATGCACACTACATTGTACGGTAACTTGGAAGAACTATGTTCAAATAAGAACGCATTCGAAAGTATGCTCTTTAACTTCTCGCTTTATTCAAACCCTGATTTTGTATCATAATAATTTTTAGCTCACCTGAGCACGAAGTGCTCAAGGTGAGCTATTGTGATCGTACAATGTCCGTCAGTCGTCCGTCGCCCGGCGTCCACAATTTCTTTAAAAATCTTCTCCTCCTAAACCAGTGGGCCAATCTTGATGAAACTTGGCAGGGATGTTCCTTGGGTAATGCTCTACCAAATAAATTTGGTCAAATAAATGTTATCCACCATTAACTGTCCCTTTACCCTTAACAAAAAGGGTGAAAATATGAAAATCTTCAAAAATCTTCTTCTCTGAAACCAGATGGCAGACAGCTTTCATATTTGGTATGTAGCATCATCTAGTGGACATCTAACAAGTTTGTTCATATCAAGACCCTGGGGGCATATTTGGGCTCCACCCGTGTGCAGCCCTTTTTACATAGAATCAAAGAGTGAAAATCTTAAAAAAACTTCTTCTCTGATTCCAGAAGGCATTGAGCTTTCATATTTAGTATAAAAGCATCATCTTATGGATCTCTACGTTTGTTTACATCAAGACCCTGGGGTCATATTTAAGCTCCACCCGGGCGCATCCCTTTTAGCTCATCTGAGCACGATGGGTGAAAATAGGAAAACCTTCAAAAATATTCTTCCCTGAAACCAGATGGCAGACAGCTTTCATATTTAGTTTGTAGCATCATCTAATGGACCTCTACTAAGTTTGTTCATATCAAGACCCTGGGGTCACATTTGGGCTCCACCCGGGTGCATCCCATTTTATATAGAATCAAACAGCAAACAGGCATATTTGTCTTGCTCTTGGCTGAAAACATTCCATGGTATTGATCTTATGTAGAAATTATCTCCTTTCTGACATCTGCCTATTTAATTGATGTGATGTCCCAGGGGTCAAAGAGACGCAGATGAGCGATCTAGGACCATCATTGTCCTCTTGTTTCAAAAGAAAGATTAAATATGTATGCTTTGCTAGCTTTCTGTACTTTCAGTACTTTGATAGTTCCTTTTCTCTAACGCGGAGTGGAATCATTATTTTTTTATCTGTTTGAAATGACGAGGTTAAGAAATTAGGTATTTTTTTAGCGCAAATTTGGTATTCCTTTTAGAAAATGACTTGATATTTTGCGAAAGATCGAGAAAATTCAAGAAGTATATCGATTCAAGTTATTTCGCGAACCAATAAAGCCGTTCGCGAAATAACGTCAACAAATGCATTGTGGGGTCATTTTCACAACGAAAATGTAACGTTGCTATACGTTCTTAGATCATTTGCATAGTTATTCCACTAGTGTTATATCAAAAAGATTCTACGGGGTTATTTCACTCTCGAGAGAAAGGTCATATCATATAAAAAAATATGTTTCAGAAAGAAAAACAGATGTCAATGGACCAATCAGAGCCCGTATGCATAGAACAAGACGCAATTAAAGTTCTTCTGCTTGAACACCTTGTTAAATTTTTTGGGTCCAAAATCATCGAAATCGTGAAATTCGCAAAATGTATTCCTGGCTTTAGAGATTTGAATACGGAAGATCAGGCAAAACTAATAAAAGGTGAGTTTATATACCCAAACACTAAAGTAAAGTTACAAACTAACATTTGTCAAATGGGCTTCTCCCAACGGATACTCTTCAATAGCAGTGTTCTTTCAACTGACCATCATCTTTCTACTCTCAACTGTCTGTCATATGTCAATATCGTGCTACTACCCATTGACTTACACCTGTAAATATCGAGTAACTCAGCGTCGTCCATTTGTCAATATCGGGTTACACTCAATTGAGGAAGGATTCGTGCCTAATCATGGGAAAAGGGGTCTTAGTGGCAATGTTCTTGTTTACACTCTATTGACCACAAATCTGGCCCAATCTTCATGAACTTTGGTCAGAATGTTTGACAGGTCTCTATATCGGGTTACTCCAAAGTGATTTCCAATTTTCAATACCGGGCTACTCTCAACAGTCTTCCATCTGACAATATCGGGTAACTCTCAAAAGAGTTACATCTGTCTATATTACGTTACTTTCAAGTGAATTAAATTTATTGATATCGGGTAACTCTCAAGTGAATTGCATCTGTCAATAACGGGTTTATCCAAACTGCGTAACATCTGTCAATATCTGGTTACTCGCAAGTAAATTACATCTGTCAGTATTGGGATACTCTCAAGTGAATAAAATTTGTCAATATCGCTTTACTCTCAAGTGAATAACATTTGTTATTATCGGGTTACTCTGAAGTGAATTACATCTGCCAATATAGGGTTACTGCCTCCTGCCTTACATCTGTCAATATCGGGTTCCTCCCAAATAACTTACATGTGCCAATGCAGCTTTTTCCGGACATTTTCAAACTTTATTATTCATTGAGTGGCGGTTGTAATCCGTTTGTTTTACTCGCCTGGCCATGTAGGCCTCACGGTGAGCTTTTGTGATCACGCTGTGTAGGCGTTCGTCGTGTTTCGTCCGTCAATATGTTGTACGCACTCTAGATGCCACATTGTGGCCCGATTGTCTTTTAACTTGGTCAGAATCGAAACCTCTCACAAGATCGAAATTTGGTCAAGAGGGGTCAAAATTGAATCACGGGGCAAATCTTAAAAAACTCTTGTGTGCTCTTTAGAGGACTTTTTTTTTTCAACCCGTAGTCAGAATGTTTGCCTACATGATATGTTGAGCCGTTTCAAAACTGGGTCAAGGGATGTCAAAACTAGGTCACTAGTTGATATCATAGAAAATCACTATTTGCATTCTAGTGGGCATATATTTGGCTCTCATGTCTTGAAACATGGTCAGAATGCTTTTCTAAATAATATCTCGGATGATTTCGGATTTTGGTCATGTGTGATTAAAGCCCTTGTCATAGGGCCAAATTTCAGAAAAAACCTTGTGTGAAGTTCAGACGTCATAACGTGGCTCACATGTCTTGAAACTAAATCAGATTAATTTTTTTTCTCTGTATGCCTTCGGACGAGTTCAAAAGTGAATACATTGGGTAAATAACTAGGTCTCGGGAGTCGAATTTTAAAAAAAAGCTAATGTGCACTGTAAGGGCCATAATTTGGCTCGACTTGAAACTTGGTCAGAATTTTTGTCTACATGGTATCTTTGACGAGTTTGATATTGGGTCAAGTTGGACAAATGAAACTAGGTTACGGATCTTATTTTAAACCAATTTTGTGTGTGCTTTATATTTGGCCCTAATGTCTTGGTCAGATTGTTTTTGTACATGATATCTCTGTAGAGTTTGAAATTGGATTAAATGGGGGTCAAACTATGTTACGGGCTCAAATCTAAGAAAAAACCTTGCGTGTACTCTAGAGGAAATACTTTTGACCCAAATGTCTTGAATCTTAATCATAATATTTGTTTATATGTCTCTCATAGCTGGGATGAGTACGAAACTTTGTTAGAAAGAATCAAGAACTAAGTCACTGGTTAAGATCTTAGAAACCCCTTTTGTGTACACTATAGGGGATATTTGTGGCCCTTTTAAACGTCTTGAAACTTGGTCAGAATGCCTACCAACATTATTTTTGCGGGTTCAAAATAGGGTCAAATGCAGTGAGAATTTAGGCTTCCATGGAAAATTTTAAAAGTAAAAAAGACTTGTGTACATCCTTGATGCAAAGTCAGAATCTAATGAAGGAATCTTAGCTCAAAATAAAGAGTCAAAACTTTCACATTTTTGGAAGAAAATTGTGGACAGGAGAAATTGCTTGTAACAAGCAATTTCTTCTTTTACCACAATATTTCAAGCAGAATAACAAGACTTAGTGCAAATAAACCCTTTTTTTCATAACATAACATTTACAACAACAGTATTTCCCTTTTGGGGTGCCAAATGCTGGTCTTCATTTTCCGGAGTACAAAACTACACCTCGAAAAAGGAACATAATTCTCACAACATTCTAAAAGTTATTCCCCTTGATAGTATTGAATTATAGCACATCTGTATGGCAGTCACGGAGTACATATGGGCCTGTGCGTGACATTTACAACAATTTGAAATGAGCGTGAGGCGCAAACATTGAGCAGGGTAGAAATCCATATACTGTAAATATAAAGCTACCTGATGGTCTACAGATACTTTGAGACCGTATCTATCTACTAAACGCAGAGTGAAGACTCTGGTCAGACTGTGCAGATGCACAGGCTGGTCAGAGTCTTTGCTTTGGGCCTACTTGAAATTGTTGGAAATCTCATGCACAGGCTCATATGTTTTTTTAGCTCACCTGAGCACATCGTGATCGTTGAAGCAGAATTATAGGATGGTTTTCTTTCGAAATAATAAGTCGATGCAACCAACAACCTTTGTATGAAAAAGATCTGAGACTTTGACAAATAAAGTCTATGGGTGGTAACTAAGGACATTTCTCTGATAATAAATTCGAAGAAATATTCTATGACGAAGGAGTCAATTGGACTCCTAACTTGCCAAGAAACGGAGTCCTGTCCAGGAAATTAGGAGTCTCGGACTCCCGGACTCCCCTTAGTGACGAATCATACCTTGGTAGACAATACCTCACGTGAGGGTCTTAGGGCCAATGGCCGCCTTCTTGTCCATTAATCGATAGCGTTTCTTCTCCCAACTCTTTTACATCTTACAATATTTAGCGGTTTTTAAACATTTGTTTTTCATTTCTCAATAGCCATTATCTCTTAATTGACATTTACATTTAAATAGCGGCTATTTGCCAACTGCCGTAAAACTGTCAATAGCGATTTCCCGATATGAATCTGTCAAGAGAGGGTCCCTCTCAAATGTTTTACATCTGCTAAAAGAGGGTCCATCTCAAATGTTTTACATCAGATAAAAGAGGGTCCATTTCAAATGTTTTACATCTGCTAATAAAGGGTCCCTCTCAAATGTTTACATCTGCTAAGAGAGGGTCCCTCTGAAATTTTTTACATCTGTCAATGGAGGGTCCTTCTCAAATGTTTTACATCTGTCAATGGAGGGTTCCTCTAAAATGTTTTACATCTGTCAATGGAGGGTTCCTCTAAAATGTTTTACATCTGCTAATAGAGGGTCCCTCTCAAATGTTTTACATCTGCTAAGAGTGGGTCCCTCTCAAATGTTTACATCTGCTAAGAGAGGGTCCCTCTGAAATTTTTTACATCTGTCAATGGAGGGTCCCTCTCAAATGTTTTACATCTGTCAATGGAGGGTTCCTCTAAAATGTTTTACATCTGTCAATGGAGGGTTCCTCTTAAATGTTTTACATCTGTCAATAGAGAGTCCCTCTAAAATGTTTTACATCTGTTAATACAGGGTCCCTCGCAAATGTTTTTTTATCTGTCAAGAGAGGGTCCCTCTCAAATGTTTTACATCTCGATAGCGATTTTCTTCGATATTATTTGGATCTACCAAAAACAAATTTCCTTCCAACATATGTCAGATATATCCTTAAAGCCACAGTCTGCATTTAGAGTTAAAAATCGCTCTTTCGTGAAATTTTTGTCATCATAGCGTTTCAAGAATTTGAATTTAACCACAAAATATTGTTAACGCAAGACAAAGAAGCGGTGATGGAGAACTTTTTTAATTGGAGTCCGAAATATTTATCAAGTTAGGCCTACATTTAGATAATCGCGTCATAATCATTTGCATTACCGAATATTGGAATGACAAATTAAAGCTTATTTTTGAGAATAAAAGTCTAGTTTTTGTGTACATAGTCGAACACAGACGGATCCTTTATCTTTTATTGCATTCTATTTTTCTCCAGTATCACGTTTAGAGAGTGCAATGGTGTCTAACCTACCTGGGGTGAACGTAAAAACTGGGTTAGTAAAGACTGACAACGATGGGGCCTTACCATTAGAACTTCTTGGCTCCGTTATTTGTCCTACATTCTTACATGACTTCGTCAAGATTGGTAGAAAAATTGAAAATACTCAAGTCACAGAGAAAGAAGCAGCCATATTAAGGGGCATTACTCTCACTTTTTCTGGTAGGTATTAAATTTTGTTATTCTTAACATTTAGGCCGAGTTTAGGTCGAGCTCATATGGCATTCCTAGGGCTATGAGAGGCAATGGTATTATCCAACTAATGACTTTCATACGCATGCGCTGATTATACTTAATTGTACGTCTCTTATTTATGTCCACTACCCGGCACAAAACGGCGTATCGCCGTCGAACGGTACTCTTGTATTGTACATTGTATTGTAGTCTTGATCCTTTGAACCATTGAATGACTTGAATTGTTTGTTAAAATGTGGAATAGAAGAAGAAACTTTTTTGTTTGTTTAAGTATTAGATTAATTGTCTGTTATTGAGAAAACAACAAATGCTTAAATTTCAGGAATGAAAATATAGCTTTCCTTATCTTGCTAATTCGTTTAATCTCAATTCAATTTAGATCGCTGTCAACTTCGTGAACCGGAGAAGGTCGAGAGAATACAGAAGAAGTTAGTCACGTGTTTACAGTATGTAATCGAAAGGGAGACAACTACGATGCTGCTGTCAGTGCGCATGGGCCAACTGTTTGATATACTGACGTCATTAAGGAATTTCACGGATGTAGATTCTAATGTGCTTCAAGGGTGCATCAAAACATATTCAAACAATGATAATGATCTAGTCAATGAATTTTTAGAAAGGGATACGAGTTGAAATAATGTATAATGAATGATTTTTTACACGACAAGGCGAAGCATAAACAATTTTACAAATTGTGCCTGTGCTTGACAATTCCAATAATTTCAAATATGCACCAAGCAAAGACTTTGGCCAGCCTGTGCATCCGCACAGTCTGACCAGAGTCTTCCAATGCGTTTTGTAGAAAGATACGGTCTCCGCGTATCTTTAGACAGTCAGGCAGTGTAGAAAATGCATTATTTAGCTGTCAAGGCTGCTCAATATTTGCATTTCTCGCTTTTATGAATTTGTTGGAAATGTCACTCACAGGCTCAATTGAAATAATTCATTGTCAAAATTTGTTTGCGTCGTAAACTTTTGAAGTCAGTTTTACATCAAATCTATGTCTCGTACATTATATTTATGTTTTAAAAACTAAATTTAGGATGTGCATGTGCAACGATTTCAAATTAGCCCCAAACAAAGACTCTGGCCAGCCTATGCATCCACACAGACTGTCCAGAATCTTGATAGGTAGACATGGTCTGAAAGTATCTTTAGACTGAAAGACAGACACTCTTTTAATATCACTATGTTACTGTCTAGGCTGCTTAATGTTTGTACCTCCTGCCTATGTCAAATAGTTGAAAATGTCACGCCCATGCTCGATTGGTTTAACAAGTTTTACTCTCGATTATCCAATATTTCATTTGTATGGACCAAAATCCATTTGCGTTTTAATACAGGGATTAGTGCCTTTTTGATAGCGTTTATTGAAATATAAACTTCAATTAAATTAACACATTGCAAATAACGCCCATAGGATGCTATTTTCAGCCATGTGCTAAGGCAATTGCAGTTGTACTTCAATATAATAAAATGGACACTCGGCCCTTATAATTACAATCTTTCAGACTTTAGAAACTATTAAAATACTCAGCTTAACAATATAAAGGTTGAAGTCTATTTTTTGTGCGTATAGATCAATACACAAGGTCTAATTTTAGTTCGACATAAATGTATATTGGTATTTTGCTATCTAACTCTGTCTTACTTGGTCTCGAGATCTTGAGTAGGTCCCTGCCTCTCTTTTCCGTCCTAATTATTGTTAACGTTTCTAACCCGCCTCCGGTCTGATTTGCTGAAAATCGGTTTCATTACTCAATGATAACAATTTTGATTTTGCAAATTTTTGTAAGCTTCCTCGGAAAGTAGTCACATAAATAATTCATGTATTTAAGGACAAGTCTTTACATTTTTGACCCAGGAAAATAAATCATAAGATATGAAAGGATTTTTTTTAATTTCATGGAAGTATGGAACTAAACACATAATCACATTCACGATTGATTGATTGAATGGAGTTAAACGCCACTTCCAACATTTTTTCAGTTATACCTCGACGGCTGGAGCACCTAACAATGGTTTCCTGGTATTTATCTCACCGGTACAATCATCACATCCTTTCCTAGCTTCCAGCTGCTATCTCGAATAAATCTACGATTATCAACCAATTGGTGAGTGAGAAATAGTCAAAAAGAATGGGTAACGCCGGTGGGGATCATCATATTCATGAATGAATCCGCTTTTTACATTCATGCGGAGTGATTAGGTTTTTAGTTACATGCCTCAATGAAATCAATAAATACTCTTTTCATCCCTTACATGGATAAATAACGATAAATGGACCCGCCCCTTGACCTCTGCTATGACACATTCTTCAAATATTTAAACGTCATGTTTAGCTCACCTGAGCAAAAAGTGCTCAAAGTGAGCTTTTGTGGGAAGGTGGATGCCCGTAGTCCGTCGTCCGTCCGTAAACATTTAGCTTATATGCACTCTAGAGGCCACGTTTTTGCACGATCAACCTGAAATTTTGTCAGAATGATTGTCTCGATAAAATCTCGGACAAGTTCGAAATTTGGTCAACTGGGGTCAAAAACTAGGTCACCGGATTAAATCTTAGAAAGCCTTGTATGCACTCTAGAGGCCTCATATTTGCTTGATCAACCTGGAATTTGGTCAGAATATTTGTCTTGATGAAATCTCGTACGAGTTTGAAATCGGGTCAACTGGGGTCAAAAACTAGGTCACGGGGTAAAATCTTAAAAAACCTAGTATGCACTCTGTAGGCCACTTTTTTGCCCAATCAACCTAAAATTTGGTCAGTATGATTGACTCGATATAATATTGAACAAGTTCGAAATTAGGTCAACTAGCGAAAAAACGAGGTCATGGGGTCATATTTTAGGAAAAACCTTGTATGCACTCTAGAAGCCACAATTTTTGCCCGATCAACCTGAAATTGGGTCAGAATGATTGTCTTGATAAAATCTTGGAGGAGTTCAAAATAAGGTCAACTGGAGTCAAAAACTAGGTCACGGAGTCAAATCTTAGAAAAAACCTTGTATGCTCTCTAGAGGCCACATTTTTAACCCAATCAACCTGAAATTTTGTCAGAATAATTGTCTTGATGAAATATCTGTTGAGTCAAAAATTATGTCAACTTGGGTCAAAAACTAGGTCACGGGGTCATATCTTAGACAAACCTTGTATTCACTGTTGAGGCCTCATTTTTTGCCTTATCAACCTGAAATTTTGTCAGAATGATAGTCTTGATAAACCTCTGATGAGTTAGAAATTGGGTCAACTGGGGTCAAAAACTAGGTCAGGCGTCAAGTCTTACAAAAACCTTGTATTTACTCGTTACCTTAGATGCCACATTTTTTTGCCCTATCAACCTGAAATTTGGAAAGATTGATTGTAATGATAAAATCTCTAATGAGTCCGAAATTTGGTAAACTGGGGTCATAAAGTAGGTCACAGGGTCTAACCTTAGAAAATCTTGTATGCACTCTAGAGGCCACATTTTTTGCCCTATCAAACTGAAATTTGGTGAGAATGATTGTCTTTATGATTTAGGAAATGACTACAAAATAGGGTCAACAGGGGGCAAAAACTAGGTCATTGGATCAAATCTTAAAAAAAACTTGTGTGACCAACCTGAAATTTGGTCCGAATGATTGTCATGATGAAATCTCGGACGAGTTTGAAAATTGGCCAACTTGGGTCAAAAACACGGTCATGGGGTCAAATCTTAAAAAAACCTTGTATACAATCTAGAGGCCACATAAACCTACTTTAACAATTTAAGACAGTTTATTCAGGTGAGTGATTTAGGGTCACTAAGGTCCTCTTGTTCTTCAAAAATCTGTCACTGGGTCACATAGGAAACGAACAACACATCGTTGAAAGGCAAAGTAAACGTCGTAGCTACAGCTTATTCAAGATGTTCAAGTTCCCCTTTTACAAAAATATTTCAAACAAAATTGGCGAGAAAGTTTCGGAGTTTAACAGCCATGTCATATGCTCCAGTCACAAGGTTGGCTGCTGCACTGACGAACACTTTCTCTTTACCAGAATCAGATTTATAACAAGAGGGCCAGTGTAGCCCTTAATCGCTCACCTGAATGAACTCTCAAAAATGTGTAAGGTAGATTTAGAAATCATGAAGAATTCTCACTAAGTTTCAGTTTGATTAGACAAGAAATGATGCCACCACACTGCTTACAAGGTTTTTCTAAGATTTGACCCCGTGACCTCATTTTTGACCCAATTTGAAACTTGACCCACTTTTCATCAAGACAATCATTCTGACCAATTGTCAAGTTGATTGTGCAAAAAAATATGGCTTCTAGAATGTCTACAAGGTTTTTCTAAGATTTGACCCCGTAACCTTATTTTTGAACCCAATTGACCCTATTTCGAACTTGTCCGAGATTTAATTAAGCCAATCATTCGGAACAAATTTCAGGTTAATCGGCCAAAAAATTTGGCCTCTAGAGTGTCTACAAGGTAAGTGTTGACGACACACGACGGACGAAACACGACGCACGACGGACATCACTCGACTACAAAAGCTCACCCTGAGCACTTCGTGCTCAGGTGAGATAATAAAGAAAAAAAACCCAAAAAAGTCCAAATAAAAAAGACTCTTTATTACTACATAATATTAACAAAAACAACAATATCCCTTTTGGATGCCAAATGCTGGTCTTATGTGCAGGAAAGAGCACAAGACTACACCTCGAAAAAGGGACATAATTCTCACAGCAGTTTAATAGTTATTCCCCTTGATGGTAATCAATAATGGCACAAATGTACGGCAGTCCCGGATAATATATGTTTTTTGTGGTGGGCCTAAAGGGCCTTCGTATGGTTTCATGTCTTGAAGTGCATCTAAAGAGTTCATCTATAGATATCCATCCAGGAACGTCAATCGGGAGCCCTCGGCGATTCTAATAAATGAGCCTGTGAGTGAGATTTCCAACAATTTCAAATATGCGCAAAGCAAAGACTCTGACCAGACTGTGCATCCGCACAGTCTGACCAGAATCTTAACTATGCGTTTAGTAGATAGATAAGGTCGCAAAGTATCTGTAGACCAACAAGTAACTTTATATTTACAGTATGTGGCTGTCTTCGCAACTCAATGTTTGTACCCCACGAAAATTTCAATTTGTTGAAAATGCCACACACAGGCTCAAATATTTATTCCCTTTGATGGTATTAAATTATGGCATAATTGTTTGGCAGCCACGGATTATATATGTTTTGTGGGTTTTTTTTCGAGATGGGCCAAAAGGTCCTTGATATGGTTTCATGTCTCGAATGCATGTAAAGATCAACATCTTAAAGGCCAATCCAAGAACGTCAATCGGGAGCCCACGGCGATTCTAAGAAATAGCGTTGTTCCGGTTGGCAACCAATGAATAAACGGATTATTTGAGACTGTGTGATCGCTGATACTCGAATAAATATTTGTCATAAAACGACATCCTCGGGCCAGCCAAGATTGTCCGGTGTTTGGTACTCGAATAATAAATCTTTCATGACTCTATTATCAATTTCCGTAAAATCCCGAAGGCTAGTTAAGGTGTCAAAAACCTTGTACATAAAATTATGGTTCGTAGGCAACCTGGATTTCACTAAATGCTCTAAACAAGTAATCAGCTTTGCTTGAATCTCATCAACGGCAACCGGGTCAGATAAATCACAACGATCTGAAGAGGAAATAAACACTGCATGAAATCAAAGTACTGCAAGTACTGATAAGTTGGAATGCGTTCGAGAGACGGTGACTTCAAGCTACTAACGAAGCTGACACCTCCCGCCCACCACAAGTGATCACATAATACGTCTCGTCTTTTGACGAGCGTATATAAATCAATGTATTTCAACAACAAGAGACGCTTAAACCCCTGAATCGCTATACAGACCTTAGACTGGTGACAGAAAAATGATAACAAGAGGGCCAGAATGGCCCTAAACCGCTCACCTGAATTCGATTGGTCCAGTGGATCTTATCCAAGAAACTTTCTGGCAAAGATTCATTCAAATTTGCCTAATTGTTGAAGAGGAGACATTATTCGAATTATAAGCAGTCATAATAGACCCTGCCAACCCATTCATTACAGAGGAGACTCAAAATCAGCCCTACCCTGCCACGCCCACATTTATTGGCTAATGAAAATTTTGCCAACAAGGTCATTCTTGTAAAGTTTTAATTAAAATCTGCCCTGTGGTTCAGGAGGAAATGTCGTTCAAAGATTTTGGGCTTAAAATAAGACCCACCCTGCCATACCCATATTATTGGCGAATTAGAATATAGAGACAGTTTTGAAGTATCACCCAGGGAACATTCTGGCAAAATTTCATTTAAATTGGCCCAGCGGTTTAGGAGAAGAAGAAGTATTAAGATAGTTGACGACGGACGACGGAGTTAGGGTGATCCTAAAAGCTCCCCTTGAGCACGTTGTGCTCAGGTGAGCTAAAAAGGAAGAAAATGATACGGACCATACAGCCAACTTATCGACGAACAGGCGAACACTTGTACACTCAAACAGTTTTTATATTATTTTTCAAATGACTTCTGCTCCATTTCAGTTATCAATTACATTTTTAATTAGAAGTGTCGCAAAGTGGACCTCAACAAGTGATTTGACCATGATGAAAAGCTATCTTTACTTCATGAGTTGGAATCTCAAGACAATTTTTCGACGAAGTTTAATTGTGATTTCGACCTTTGTGACTCAAAAATTGGGCATTTCCTCGGGTCATTGATAACATTTGATTAATGATTGGGTCAAATGTTTTTTCCATTAGAGTGGAAACTGTTAACTGTTAAAATTTACTGATAGCTGTGACGTGTATGACCCCGAAGTAATAGGGCATTTCTTTGGGTTATGGGCAATATTTGTGCAAAGTTACTGCAGGTCAATTGCTTCTCCGTTTATCTGGCGGAAAGCAAGAGGCCAATGGACTGAAAGACAGACATAATGAAATCAATATATGCTCCTCTACTTCTGAGTTGGGGGTACAGTTAATAATATCGTGAAATTGATAAGGTGAACGATTTTAGAATGATAAAGGCATGAAGTTGAATGAGTGAGCGGAGCGAGTTTTGAATGAAATTTAAAGGAGAGAATCAAATGTCGCTTATTTCGTTCAGGTTGAACAAAATTAGCGATATATAAAACCTATATGAAATATGCATAAAAGTTCAATCAATAGTTTTGAAAGTACTGATGGTGAACGAATCTGTTGGCATTCTAGAATGATATCTTGAATTCGTTGTTTTTTCTGTATTTTGACAATTAAACGTTATCCGCTATGGCTCTGGAACGATCTGAATGGGGTAACGCTGTAACTACAGGGTTTTTGGTTTCTTTCGGTTATATCAAATTTTGTGAAAAATGAATATCTGATTCCATTGCGTAAAAAAGAATTTAAAAAAAAAACCCATTCGATTTAGGTAGGTAGGTAGGTATTTTTTACAGCTAATGAAGTGTCAAAATATAGTCGTTGTTTAATTCTATTGCTCCCACCAAACGGCGGATTATCGTTTACCTAAGTTCTATGTTTAGGTGCTCCAGTCCACAGGCGATTGATTAACAATCCAAATTTCGTTTTTTTAATATGTTTAGTACTTTCGGTAAAACAAATAGATGAAAGATTGGATTGGGAAAAAATAAGACTCTTCCGAATTATAGAAGCGCTACTAAACAGCTGTAGTCACTATGTCAAGTACTTTGAAGAAATTTTATCTTATTATCAGTGTAATCAGTGTAAAACTGGCCGTTGGGGACTTAAACATCGCAGCTGCAAGTTTAGTATTCTATAGTTACGATTGATTGATTGATTGAACGGAGTTTAACGCCGCTTTCAACATTATTTCAGTTATATTGCGGCGGCCGGAGCACCTAACAATGGATTCCTGGTATTTCTTTCACCTGTACTACCATTACATCCTTTCCTAGCCTCCGACTGCTATCTCACATAGGTTTACGATTATCTATCCATTGGTGAGAGACAAACGTCGGAAAGGATATTTGCCGCCACCGGGGATCGAACCTACGACTTCCAGATTGGAAGTCTTATGCCTAACCAACTGCGCCATGGTGGCGGCTTTCTATAGTCACGACGTTTCAGTCTCCATTCGATGTAATAATTTGCAATTAGATCTATTGTGTTATTAATTGTTTATTCATTTTTTTATTCATCTTTTTTTTCTATTTTAAAATAACGACATTCATTTATTAACAGTAATTCATACCCGAGATGGCCATCTCCCCTGTTTTCCGCCCTTGTTGGAAGCGAAAAAAAAAGTGTATGGGATTTAGGGAATTTGATACAAAAACCCCGTAACCGAACAAAAGAATGCAACAACAAGGTTTAAGATATAAACGGGATTTAAGCAAGAGGTGTAAATTTGGTAGTCGAGAACATAAGCTATCTGGTAATGAGTTATATTTTACTTCATATCAAGGTTGGTCACGGTCAAGTGGTGCGTGTTTATGTTTTGATGAAAATTTGGTCATAATATAGGAACATTCCATTCGGTTGTAAACTTGACCTTTCGTAACTCATGAGCACAAAGTTTGTTCATAAGAAGGCAGATAAAATCGTAGTAGGTCATCACGTGTGGTATGGCCAATCAGAGGTGTGAAGAAGTAAAAGAGGTCACGACCAAAATAAACACATATTTCCGGCAAATCACTACAAGTTGCAACAGCGAAGGCTTAGATCAAAAAAATATTATCCGTCTATACAGTGTATAGACACAGACTTTGTTTTTTCTCTAAACCCTTGACAAGTTTATGCGAATAATCAATACGCTTCACTAAACATTTCAAACTTATTTAGTGTTTTTAAATGGTATTGTTCATTATCTTTACTTGATGAAGAATTCTTGTATCACGCCATTAACGAAATTAACAGTGATTTTGTGGAATGATGTCTTGAGAGATACTAAATTGAATATCAAGGGGAACTGCCTTTTATTTCGAATCTATTAAGAGCCTACAGGATTTTCCTTACACAGTACTAACACTGAATTCAGGGTTCGACACTAAGGGGAGTCCGTGCGTCCGAGACTCCTTGTGTACTTGTTGGGGCTCCTTCATTTTGCAAGTAAGGAGTCCAATTGACTCTCTCAACCGTATGCCAATATCTAAAAGAATACATGCACAGGGCAGTTTTCTTTTTAAACCTTATCAAAACTAGATAATTTTGCCAAGAAAGTTGTTGAACATAACATTTGTTTACATCTAGTTTTTTTTGTAAGAAAACTACCTTCTTTAGGGAAAACTTGTGTAAAAGAAGAAATTGCTTAAAGCTACTCTTGCACAGATTGGGAAAATGTGATTTTTGAATTGTTTTGTAAAATCAATCAGAAGTAACGACCTCATCATGTTGAGGCCTTTGACAATGATATGATTCAATCTGATAATGCATGGAAAGAAAGACTGATATTCCTGAATTAAGCGAAATTCATTCTGAAAAAATAAAGCAACTACTAACGCCTAAAAAATACTTTTTTCATTTTCTAGCAAACCATTTACGTATGTGCATTATGTATTATTGCCTTATTCAATCAAAGATTAAGGTTAAAGTATTTGACAACTGGAAATTTCATATCAATACAAGCAATAATGAAAGATTATTCACGGAAAGTAACGATTTTTTTTAATTTATAGACTAGAAATACATAGACTGGATCCCTTACTGATCTTGACACTCCGAACAAATTATTTACAAAGTTATTGAAATGTGTTGTTTTTAGTGCCAATGACCTTGGGCCAGTCTTAATTGTCTACAAATACACATATTTCAGAATCTAAGACCAAGATTTGTATTTTTTTATGAAAAACTGTGAAAGAGCAGCTTTAAAACAGGCAATTTCTGCCCTTTAACAATGTTTTTTTTTCAATTATGAAAATCCTGACTCTTTACTTTGAGCTTGAACTCCTTGATTTCGTAAGTTAATGGACTCCCTACTCCCAAAAGTAAGTGCTGAACCATGCTGATGAACGAAAATTTCGTTCACCAAAAATTGTGCAGTAGGGATTAAATCCTACTCGGCCATTTCCGTAGCCTACAACAGTCCTCGTAATGTTTAGGTGTATGAATATGTTCCAAATTACATACGTTTGTTCTCCGGAAGTACATAGTAATATTCTGACCAAATTTCAAGACATTTGAGCCAAAAACTTTGACCTCTAGAGTGCATTAAAGATTTTCTAAGATTTGACCCAGTGACCTCACTTGACCAAATGTCAATCTTGTTCGAGATAACATGTAGACCATTACCCTTACTAAGTTTCAGGACTTCAGTTATTCGGGGCGAAAATATGGCATCGAGAGTGAACACAAGGTTTTATAAGATAAGATCCTGTGACCTGATTTTTTATTTTCCTTGACCCAATTTCAAACTCACCCAAGGTATATTGTAGACAAAAATTATTTCCAAGTTTCATGACATTTGGGCCAAAAATATGGCCTCTAGAAATACACAAGGGTTTTCTGTGATTTGACCCTGAAAGAATTTTTTTAGTCCCATTAACCCAATTTCGAACTAGTCTAAATATCTAGTAGACAAATATTCTGAACAAATATCAAGCTATTTGGGTCGGAAATATGGCCTTGGGAGCTAACACAACGTTTTTCTAAGATTTTACCCTATTACCTAGTTTTTGTCCCCTCTTGGCCCAATTTCGAACTTGTCCGATGGCGTATAGAGACAAATAAGTTTCGGGTCATTTGGGCCATAAATGTGACATCTAGGATGCTCACAAGATGTTGACAGACGGCAAGACGACAGACGCCGGACAAAGCTAGATCACAAAAGCTCTCTATAAATAATTCGTGCTCGGGGCCTGTTTAACTAAACATCTTACGATCATTTTAACGTAAGTCAAAAATTAAAGTTGCTTCTACAGTAGTAACTAGATATTGAAATCAGCCATCAAGACGATTTAAATGAGATATTGTAAGGCAGAATCTAACGATGAATAAAAAACACCAGGTACGATCTGTGATTTTGACTTACGATCAATTTTTTCGAAAGAAGTGTAGTAAAACGGGACCACGGTCCCCGTGGTGAGCTAGAAATGCAATGGGTTTTCCCCCTTGATTATATGATTTAATCTGGAAGAAGAGATCGCACATGTCAAATTTCAGTCAAATACTTTTGAAATAACTGCGATATTACCGATGTTGAAACATGTGTTATGCCACCAACCCCAGCACCCACACCTACTTAAATCCCATTAGAATAGGTTTCTAGTCCATGATCAATATAGCGTAAAACGAATTGTTGTTTTGTTTGAATTGGGTTTTACGCCGTTTTAAACAATCTTTCAGTTATATCTCGGCGGCTCGAGCACCTTACAATGGATTCACTGTATTTCTCTAACCAGTACTGCAATAACTTCCATTCCTAGTCCCTGCGCGGCTATCTCACGTAGGTCTTCGATTATCAACCCATTTGCGAGAGACACATAGTCGGAAAGGTTGAGCGTAGCCGTCGGGGATCGAACCCAGGACCTCTAGATTGACAGTCCAGCCGCTTCAAATGGGCTATGACGACGGCAGCGTGTAACAAATTAGAATGAGGTTACAAACAAGATTATTCTAAAAGCCAAGGGTAATCGTAATCCTGTGTTTTCAACTTCCATAGTCGTCAAGTGTTTAAGGTAACTGCGGACAGATAACAAATTCAAATTTTCGACTTTCATAAAATCTAACAGTAATTGCTGAAATTCATATTTGAAAAGCGGGCATTAGTTAACACGCAATGAAATGGGTCAAAAGCTCGTTCATTTGACGTCGTGACGTCAAATAGGGGCCAACCCCTTTTCGACCCGCCAAAATCAGTATTTGCAAATATTTTCTGAATAAATCGGCCGATTTTTACGAAAAAAGTTTCATTTAGAAAGTCCAAGAACGCCCGAGCTAGTCGTTAAGTTTCTTTGCATATTAATAAAGAAAACAGGCCCGAAACGCTATCTATTTCGCGAATTTTTAGATTTGATGTGCCTTTTTTCATTTCATTTTTTGTAAATAAAAAGAAATTTCTCAAAATTTTGTCCGGTGACCTATGCTGATTTTTTGTTATTTTGAAGCTAAAAGAATATGCTTTGCTTTAATCAAATAAAAATTATATGTCTTCGGGTTAGATTTTTTTTATTAAATTGGATGTTGTCAAGTTGTTGCTTAATTGTTTTTCTTGCGTTTACATCTTCATATCAATCAAAACAAAGCATCGGGCGTCTTTGTACGAAACAAATGGTGTTTGCAGGATAAAAATCGGTTCATTATTGCCGAAAAATGGACAATTACTGAATCTGGTCCCTAAAAAAGGGGTCGGCCCCTTGATGACGTCGTGACGTCAACTCTACGTTAAGAAATCCCTTCTTATGACCGAAATATAAAAGCGGGTACTTCAAATTTCAGTTTTATCGCATATGGCATGGTTTGCAGACAATTTAAATTTGGACCTAAAATGGCCTTCTATGTGTCCGCAGTTACCTTAAGGCGCTCTACTCATGATCTGGAGGTCTCGGGTTCGAGCCCCATCAACACATAGACGTGTTACATGTAATGGTCGACTCCAGTCAGGCTGCTCGAACTGCGCAGTCTGACTGTGGTCGACACTTTTCGCATATGGCTTATTTCCTGAATCAAGAATGATAATTTTATTTTCCTCTATAAAAGATTTCAAAATTTGACCTCCAGTTGACCTACACTAGAACCAATCTCTTTTTCAACTATCTATTTTACGAAGTTTACTGATATTGCCTTTTTAGCTTAACGGGTGACAAATATCAAAATTACCTGGAAAAGTCATAACTATGGCTTTCAGTAAAGCTTGCTCTTTTTCATCAATCCCCAAATTTCCGAGCCGTTGACTGTATTCAAATTTTTTCTGAGTTAGCTCCCATGGAAAAATATTTTGCCCCTCCTCTTTATGCGCTACCTGGTTCCACGGCATGGTCATGGTTCCCAGCTTTAAGTTGACAAATTTACATATGTTTCGGAAACCAGTGATAATAAATACTTCCGCTCTGGAATCTGCAACAAATAGAGAATGATTGTTTGTTTCACTTTAACGAACGTTTATCTCCTACTTTGAGTGAACAACAAAAGCTATATTTTCACAAGTTTGGGAGCAAAAAGTGTTTACTTAGTTGTTCACAAATATTTATATGTTCGACAAAATCTGAAAGGTGCATGGATAGAGTCTTATGCATTTGTTTCATTTAGAAGTGTTTGAACTACACATATGAAACCACCATGTCAATTTCAATCAAACTTCCCAACAATCTTCTTTGGTATTACTTACATGTCACTTATATGTAGTGATTAAACTATTGTAATAGCATCCGTGTAATAACTTACATAATCATAGGAATTATTTCACACTCCTGTCGCAGGTCATTTATCATTAGTGTAAAAATACTTGTGTTATAACAGAAAAATATATGAGGGCCATTTCACTCCAACGAAATAGGTCAATATTTATATGAAGTTACTTACGTTTTATGAGGTTGATTTGGTCAGTCTGAGATAGTGTTGTGAAGCCAGGAATGGACTTGGAAAATCGGATAATTTTTCGAATCTTGTTTTGAAATTCTTGTATGAAGAGCTGAAAATTCCTCTGGCGACCATCTATGTCTATACCCGTCGTGTTATAAAAATCGAGGTACTCTTTTTTCGACAAAGGTTTCATGTTTCCGAACATTTCTTTCTTCATTTTCAACATTTCCTATTTGGTATAGAAAAAGAAGAGAAAATTCACTGGTATTAAACAAGTCGTCTATGATCAAATGCAATTGGGAACTTTGGACGATTCTACGGAATAGATATCGGGAATAATGAGGGCGCAGACATTAAAGCGCGTCATATCGCACGTGGGTTTATGTGACGTCACAGACATTACTCAAGATGACGTTGCGAAAAAGAAAGTCAACGAAATGTTTCAACTTCACATTTTATAAGTTGATAACAGAACGCAGTGTTTTACTGCGCTTTGTTATCAAATTATAAAATGACAAAAAGATTGATATATGATCGAAAAGCATTTAGGGAGTTTGTTTTTCTTCAAGCGTATAATCCGAAGTACCGCCAAAAGCCGAATTACCTAAAAAATGACATAAGAACTACTACACTTACATTCGAGGTACTTTTCAGCTTACGGAAAAGTCCGAGCGATGTTCCGAATGTGATCAAATATGAACGAGGCTGTACCGTTTTGAAGATAGATAATATTTAAGAGGTTAAACCTAATATGAAAAAGGCAAAGCCTCAAAACGATCGCAGTCTCTAATTGTTGTCTTTTAAAATGTATTATGAAAGGCTTAACAGTCTTTTACATTAATGTAATGAGTTTGCAGATGGAATTTCATCTTCAGGCTTAACTTTTATTTCCAATTCAAATGTTTTAAAAACATTAGGGATTCGGTTTGCAAAACATAAGGTGCAGAATTGGCCTAAATAACTCATCTATATTTCATTGGTCGAGTTGATGTCATCCAAGTACAATTTTGGGCACAAAGTTTCATTGAAATTAGTCAAATGGTTTAAAAGGAGATGGTGTTTTAAAACAAGAGGGCCAAAATGGCCCTAAACCGCTCACCTGAATTTTATTGGTCCAGTAGAACCCATCAAAGTAACTTTCATTCACATTTGCTGATGTGGCGATGTTATTCCAAGAATTTAAAGAGACCCTGTCCACCCATTTTTTACTGAGGCCAATCAAAATAAGCCCCCCCCCCCCACCATGCCCATAGTTATTGGCCAATAAACATTTTACAAACAATTTTTGAAAAAGAGTCTCCAAAAGAACATTCTGGTAAAGTTTCATTGAATTTGGCCAAGTGGTTCAGGAGGAGATGTCGTTCAAAGATAGCAGGCTAAAATAAAGCCCCTTCCTACCAAGACCATATTTATGGGCCAATCAAAATTTTGCAAACAATTTTTGAAAAGGGTCACCCAAGGAACATTCTGGTAAAGTTTCATTGAAATCAGCCTAGTGGTTCAGGAGGAGATGTCGTTCAAAGATATCGGCTCAAAATAAGTCCCGCCCTGCCATGCCCATATTTATAGGCCAATCAAAATTTTACGAACAATTTTTGAAATGGGTCACCCAAGGCACATTCTGGTAAAGTTTCATTGAAATCGGCCCAGTGGTTCAGGAGGAGATGTAGTTCAAAGATTTAGGGCTCAAAATAAGTCCCGCCCTGCCACACCCCCATCTATGGGCCAATCAAATTTTTACGAACAATTTTTGAAATGGGTCACCCAAGGAACATTCTGGTAAAGTTTCATTGAAATCGGCCCAGTGGTTCAGGAGGAGATGTTGTTCAAAGATTTAGGGCTCAAAATAAGTCCCGCCCTGCCACACCCCTATGTATGGGCCAATCAAATTTTATGAACAATTTTTGAAATGGGTCACCCAAGAGACATTGTGGTAAAGTTTCATTGAAATTGGCCCAATGGTTCAGGAGGAGATGTCGTTAAAAGATTTCAGGCTCAAAATAAGCCCCGCCCTGCCACGCCCATATTCATGGGCCAAAATATGGGCCAATCAAAATTTTGTGAACAATTTCAGGCAAGGGTCACCCAAGGAACATTCTGGTAAAGTTTCATTGAAAGCGGCCCAGTAGGTCAGGAGGTGATGTTGTTCAAAGATTTCAAAGTGAAAAATTCCACGGCCTGCCACGACCATATTTATGGGCCAATCAGAATTTAGCCAATAATTTTTAAAGAGGGTCACCCAAGGAACATTCTGGCAAAGTTTCATTGAAATTGGCCCAGTGGTTCAGGAGAAGAAGAAGTTTTTAAGATTGTTGAAGACAGACGACGCACGGCGGACGATGACCAAAGGACTCATGACCACCCTAAAAGCTCCCCTTGAGCACAACGTGCTCATGTGAGCTTTTAGATAATTTTACTCATTTGCTTTAAGGCAGTGGACCCATAATATTTCCGCACCATTTCGAAACTCATGATTATTCACAATATTGACTGAGGTTTCCTTGTAAAAATCATTTGGAAACCTCAGTTAATATTGTTAAAGTTTACTACTCCCCAAACATTGAGTAACTATTACGGGTCCACAACCTTAAAGTAAATGAAAAAAATTATCATGATGATGAAACATATCACTGCATTATTTACAATACAATAATTCATATAGACTGATATTTCACTTTTTAAGATCATGAACAAAAAAGGCCTTGGTTTGTTTTGTTTGTTTGAATGGGGTTTTATGCGGCTTTCAACAATCTTTCAAAAATAAGCCTTTGAGCTGTAGAGAAGATCCACATTTTCACAACAGTGCTGTAAACAGTATGGAAAGGGTTAAAATATTACTATATTTGATTATATTAAATTCATATATTTCACAAAACTGATATCTAATTGGTTACAATTTGACCCCTGCTGAGATTTGAACTCAGAACTCCTGGGTACCTTGCACCCAGGCATTTTACCTTAAACTACAAGGGTTACTGAAAACCAAATATGAAATAACAATGTTTGTGAATTACATCAATATAATAAATGCTCTTTGTGCATGAGTGTCTTAAATTAATATTTCTTTGAAAATTAAAAATAAAATAAACTCACATTTCAAATTAATGAAAACACTTGAAGAAAAACTATGCTCTGCAACAATATCTTCATGGTATTGATATGCACGCTTAAATGAACCCTTTTATTGAAAACAAATTGAGACAAAATGTCTATTTTTGTAACCTAAATTTGCCCCGGTATTAAATTCTGCAAACAAAGCCAATGTTTGGCAAGTCGGCAAAGGAATTCAGTCCCAAGGAATTCCACACCCCTGCAAAAAGGCTGCTTCAATTACCAATATTCTTGAGCTCTCTATGGACATAGAAGCTCCACTATTTCCAGAGCTGGATAGTAAAAGCAAACCAATGTCAACATTGGAAAACCTATAAATTCAATATCAGATTAATGAATTTTTGTCTAGCAGCTGATATGATGGTCACAGATACATGTTCAAAGTTTCCAAGCAAACACTTTAGTGGAAACAGAGAAATTACAGATATACATGATAGTTGCATTAAAAACTTAGAGATTTTGGAATACGAAAAAGGTTAAAATTCCACTAAATTAAGTATCGGAGTAACAAATCTTTGTCTTGAGGCTTATATCATGATCTTGGAAGCATGTGCAATGTTTCAAAGCAATAGATTTAGTAGAAACAGAGATTTAACACAGTTGCATGTAAAACCTTAACCAAAGTATAACGCCTACACCCATGTAACCAGAATAGCCCCCTATTCTATGAAAAGTCAAGCTATAAAGTACACTATTTTGATCAAATTTGGCATGAAAATTAGAAAATTGGGCTGCAGAAAGAGTGACTCTAACATCTGACCCCATCTAGATCTTCCACTGGATCATGGATGACCTGGATTCAGGTTGAACAGACCAAGGGGCAAACAAACTTTAGGTACATGACAATTTCATCGATAAGCCATTAATTTGATATTTTGTAAAAGTTACAATACATATATCGAGACAACCACATTTAGTCGAATAGACATGATCGAGTGTCCAATTATGTTGAACCTTGCCATTTTTAAATTGAAGATTTATTAGCATGAAGTCATTTTTTAAAGAAAAGACAGTTGAAATACATTTCAACATCGACCAATCAGTTCTAAAAAATGCCCTTAAAAAAGGCAGTAGGTATTTCCTTTCCAAAAATTGATGTCGGATCATTTTTTGAACATGAGTGCTTTTCAAGCAAAAACCGATTTTGATTTATAAAATTCAGGGTTGGAGCATGTGTTTTTTTTCTTTACTCGAGGATAAAATAATAAAGGGTTGGTTGACTCTTATTTCCATTGTGGTCCAAACTCTTTCAACACATTGAGAGAGAGGGAATGGATTCTAGCCTTTGCTACACCACAGTGCGTTGATGCTTCAGAGGAGCCCTGCACTTTTCGGGAAGAAGAAGAAGAGCTGAGTGGGCCCTGTTTGTAAAGTGTCCTGCCCAAATACACTCCAATGGGGCTCAAACCCACAACCACTAGGTTACCAGTCGAGCGTGCTAACCACTAGGCTAATGAGCCAGATAGAGAAATTTTGTCTATATTTGACATATATTTACAACATGATTGCATCATGTATTCAGTCATAAACTTGATAAGTAAGGGTCCCCTTGATAAGTGATAAACTTCACTTAAGCAACAAATTGAGAAAAGCTCAATTTCGAATAAAAACATGACTAAATTAATCTACCGGTAAATATCAATAGCTCGAAGGATCAGACAGACCTTCCAGGTCATGGGAGGGTGGCCGAGTTGTTGATGGTCCGAATAAACATTCGGTCGAGTTGACAAGTCAGTTGTCTGTTTTGCACCTCAGATAGGTGTGGTTTCGAACTAAAACCGGCAGACTTAAAATAGAACGGCTTAAAAACGAAGCGTATCATATTTCTTTAAGATTTTCAATAAAGTTACTTACCGATAACGATGTCAAATGAATAGGTTCTGGACTCCGGCATCGAAAACGTCAACCTAAGGAATCGGTAAGCGTAATCGGGTACCAATGCAAATGTTCGACGTCACCATGTAAACCGAAACAACTTTCGCTTTCATTTCTTGTACTTTTTAAACTCTTTTTGGATATATGCAAACTCCTATGATTACTTGAGCAATTGAAAAGATCATTTTTTGTGATTAGAGAGCTTCAGAGCGTTCATGATTCTTGTAATTTTGATAAAATGTGTCACTGGAATCCAAGATGGCGGCGCCCATGGTCCGAAAAAAAGGATCACTTTTTTTTTTCTCATAGTAAAAATGATAGGTCGGGTCTAAAACTCTCATTGGAAATATCGTCCTAAAAATAACAATAATAAAAAAAACGGTACTACCGCGAAACGATCTTTGATCGTGTCTTGCTTCGCAAGACACGATCTCCGATCGTTATTAAATATTATTCCGAAAAACACCGACTTGCATTCTATGAGTACCTAGCGGGAGCAGTCTGTATTTAAATAAGGCGACATTCGCATCATGTGAAGTCTAAATAGGAGCTTAGATATATTGAGATCAATGCGAGGAGAAATGACACTGGTATTTCGGACCGTGGCCTCCCTTTTTCATCGTCTAAAATGGGGCCAACTTATTTCTGGACCCAGTCGGGTATTAATGCCCGCTATATCAGAGTATCTCTCAAACAGCGGGCTACATGGTTTTGACTGATACCAATATCGACTATGAAAATAGCCTAAATAGGTCATTCTTAAATAACGGCTGAAAAAATCTTAATTTTTGAGAATGATTAAGATTTTTCAGCCGGTATTTATAGTTATCTACAGTGCTAGTTTTTCTTACACTGTTTCCGCCTAACAAAATGCACGATTTTTTTACATACCCATCCGCCTAACATACATCCGAGGTCTGTTGCATTACGGAAATGGCCGAGTGATGTTCCGATTGGGTCAATGGACTGTCTGGATTATACCGTTTAATATGAGTCGCCTCGTTTTGGAAATAACATTTATATATCGCATTGTATATCACAGTATTTCTAGTCGTACGATAGGATTCAGCCCTGAGTGCGAAAACGGTGCAAAGTGTTTGCAATTTGTACTCCGCTTTGTGCGTGTACTGCTTGCAAAGCGGGGTGTAATTTGCAAACATTTTGAACTGTTTTTACCCTTAAACGCAGAGATGTTATATTCTATATCACGTGATGCAAAAGTGGCGATGTCATTGGTCTTATTGATTCAGGTGTGAAACAAGAAATATCTGTTCATCAAATCTTACCAAATGTTCTTTATGATTCTTCTCTATATGGTCTTTAGGTTGAGTATCTTTTCTAAACAGCGTGGCATTGTGGGCTTCGTATATGGTGTTAACTATTTCATCTATTTCTTCCTGAAACAAGAGGCCCCAAAAGGGCCTGAGACGCTGTAATGGCTTTCACATTATCCTTTGATTAAATCAATATTCTAGGAACTTTAATTGTATAAATAAAAAATGGATTTTCATGAGAATATTTCTAGCAATGGATTGTAGGGTCATAAAGCAACGGCGAACTTTTGAACGGACGAAAACCTTGTTATCTCTTGGGAGAAGTAGGGACAAATATGAGCAAATATGCTGGGCACTTTCATAAAAGAACATTGTGTGAGCAAAAACTAAATTCTTTTGAAACCTTCCATTGCTGTCGCGGCATTTTCTGGCTGGGCATAAGTCTTTGGTAGACCTTCTAGACTAAGATCAGCCCGCACATACGTGCAGTCTGGTCCTAGCCTATAATGTTTTCGTTCTACAAATTATTGACGGAAAACATAAGCAATACAGAATGAATTGTCTTCAAATCTCGAATTTGTAAAACCATAAAATTGAAAACGTACTATAAAATAAACTTATCTAAATCATCATATTTGAAAATAAATCGAATAATACAGCCAAAATTAACTTACAACTGTTAAGGCACTATGGGCCTTGTCCGTTATAACTGTAGCGCTAGAACAGCCGGGTTTGTTTTGAAGGGGAATGTGTGATGACGTTAATTTTAAATCATCCTCGGGCGAACTGAGACCTACAAAGTTTTAAGAAGGATGGACAAAATGGCATCCAATGCGAAAAATGT
Organism: Fragum whitleyi; assembly: GCA_948146395.1. Lineage (NCBI taxonomy): Eukaryota > Metazoa > Mollusca > Bivalvia > Cardiida > Cardiidae > Fragum > Fragum whitleyi. The sequence continues at coordinate 32,620,107 of OX411559.1, read as the reverse complement.
GAATATTGGTACCACATAGACTGTGAAGGCTTATCCCCCAATGTTCACAAGATACTTTGTGAACACGACAGCTACTCCTGGACATGTCTTAATTGTGGCCTACCTAACCTCCACTCGGATATATTTAATGATACCCTTTCAACCCTTCAGACTTCAAATAGTTTTGAAATGTTAGCACACACATTCTCACCTTCGACAAGTACCCAGGTTACTTCAACACCTTCAAAATATCCCGACAAACAAACAAATGTAAGACATGCTCACCCATATGCTAACCAGAAACTAAAAATACTTAATGTTAACTTTCAGTCAATTGTAAACAAGGTCCAGGAACTACATTGCTTGGTCGAAACTGAAAGGCCTGATATCATCATGGGCACTGAGTCATGGCTCTCAGCTGACATAAAAGATAATGAGATATTTCCACTGGGGTATACCCCCTACAGAGCTGATAGGACATCAAACAAAACTCGGGGTGGGGGTGTTTTCATTCTGGTAAAGGACACCCTTATCTGCTCAGAACAGCCTCAACTCAAAACTGAGTGCGAGATTATATGGGTTAAGCTTGAAATCACTGGAACACAGCCCCTGTTCCTCGCTGCATATTACAAGCCCCGGGAGAATGATCAGCATAGCTTGACAATGCTTAAAGACTCTCTAGACAAGTTAGCTGGCATCAGGGGTAATTTATTAGTCGCAGGGGATTTCAATCTTCCCAAATTTTCTTGGGACAACTGCGAACCTTCTATCAGACCAGACTGTACTTGTAGGGTATTATATGAAAACTTCATTGAAATACTTGATGACCACAGCCTTACCGAAATTGTGACAGAACCTACAAGAAATGAAAACATTCTAGACCTTGTCCTGTCATCCAATCCTACTTTAGTGTCCAAAGTTAAATGCCTCCCTGGCATAAGTGACCATGACATTGTCTCAGTGGAGATTGCTGTCAAACCCTCTATAGCCAAACAGAAAAGCAGAAAAACCTACCTCTACAACAAGGCTGATTGGAATACTTTTAGATTAAAAATCAAGGAATTCCAGTCAGACTTTCTATTCTCACACCATGAGAAATCCATTGAGCAACAATGGACAGAATTAACAACCAAACTGGAGGAAATAACTGACCAATGTATCCCTACCAAGAACATTAAAGGTAAACCATCACTTCCTTGGATCTCAACTGAAATCAAAAGACTCATACACAAACGTGATAAGTACTACAGATTTTTTAAAAAGACAAAAAACACCAAGTATAAAACAAAATACATATCTCTGAGAAACGAAATCAAGAAAAAAATCAAGAATAGTCATGAAACCTACCTTGAAAGCATACTTGGTATTGATAGTGATAAAACCTCAGGTACAATAGAACGAAACAAACTGTTTCAGTATCTAAAAAACTCCCGAAATGACCAAATGGGTATCCCACCATTAAAACAAAATGAAACCCTGAAAACCGGAAATAAAGACAAAGCTGACATTCTAAATCAGCAATTCCAATCTGTGTTTACCCCATTAGCCCCTCTCTCCCTAAAAGACCTTTCTCTCATGAAGGTTCAGGACCAAATTGACAGAAAGACCATGTCACAAGATATCTTACCTGAAGAGCTAAGGAATAACACACAAATTATGCCAGATATTGACATTTCTGAAGCAGGTATCACTAAACTCCTAAAAAATTTAAAACCCCAAAAAGCAGCTGGTCCTGACAGAATTAAACCTGTTGTTCTTAAAGAACTTAGTGAAGAACTTGCCCCAATCATAAAAATCCTCTTTCAAAAATCTCTAGACTCTGGCATTGTACCTCATATATGGAATTCTGCACACGTCTCTCCTATTTACAAGAAGGGGGATAAAGCCACGGCTAGCAATTACAGGCCAATATCTCTTACATGTGTACTGTGTAAAGTAATGGAGCACATAATTGCATCCAACATTGTCAAACACCTAGACTCAAACAGGCTCATGTATGACCTGCAGCATGGATTCAGGGAGAGACGCTCCTGTGAGACACAACTTGTCTCCCTGATTGAAGATCTTTCTCGTAAATCCAGCCAAGGTAGACAAACTGACCTAGTACTCTTAGACTTTTCCAAAGCCTTTGATAAAGTGAATCACTCAAAACTCTTACTCAAACTCCACTCATATGGCATCAGGAATAATAACCTAGAATGGATCAAGGCTTTTCTCAGCAATCGAACACAGAGAGTACTTATTGATGGTGAGGAATCGGACTCGGTCCCAGTCACATCCGGGGTACCCCAAGGGTCTGTACTGGGCCCAATCCTATTCCTGGCCTATATAAATGACCTTCCTGAAAATCTTGTCTCTCAGGCGCGCCTCTTTGCTGATGACACTGCTGTCTACCTCACACTCAACAACATTGGCGACAACGCAATACTGCAAAAAGACCTGGACAGACTACAGGCATGGGAGGCAAAATGGGACATGGAGTTCAACCCTTCCAAGTGCCAGGTGATACGGGTGACATCCTCTAGGACACCTCTCCAAACACAGTACATACTGCATGGTCAGGTCCTGGAGACTGTTACCAGTGCCAGGTACTTGGGGGTTGACATTTCCAACAACCTAAACTGGAACCATCACATAAATCGCATTACCACAAATGCCAACAAAACATTGGGATTTCTCAAAAGGAACATAAAAACCAAATCTCCTAAAATTAGAGAGGCTGCATACCAGACACTTGTACGCCCACAGCTTGAGTATGCCTCAGCTGTGTGGGATCCCCATACAAAAGATCAAACCCACAAAATAGAAATGGTCCAAAGACGTGCAGCCCGTTGGGCTTTAAATGACTTTTCGAAATCAACCAGTGTCACCTCTCTACTCTCTCAACTAAAATGGCAGACTCTCCATGAGAGGAGATCAATAGCCAGGCTCTGTCTATTCTATAAAATTGTGAATGACCTGGTAGCAATACCCCTCCCAGATTACATCCAACCTACTCGTAGGGTTTCTAGGTACTGCCATTCAATGACCTTTCGCCAAATCCATACTGGCAAAGACTACTACAAACACTCTTTCTACCCAATGGCAATTGTCCAATGGAATGCCCTCCCTGAAAATGTTGCAACTTCACCAAGCCTTGATATCTTTAGGGCATCACTGGGAGAGCTGCAACATTCAAGGCCATAAACAAAGTACTATGCCTTTTAACCTTTTATTCTTTTTATTTTTTTTAACACCTATACTCAATCCTTTGACAGTTGTTTTTAAATACTCCTTCTTCATCGATCTTTACACTAACCCTTCATCTTTTAGTACACTTGCTATCATTCTTTTATCTTTTATTCTTTTTCTTAAACCCGACGCGCAGTGCCTGCCAGTAATGCTCGCGAGGGCGTAGGCAGTACCAGAAGATAGATAGTTATACAGTTAATGCTGCTCGAGAGACCACGTCTATTAAGAGACCATTTATATTAAGCGATCGTTTCAAAATCCCCTTCTATAAATCAAAATATCTCAAAATTTAGTCATTGTTGGTCTAGAAATCATTGAAAATGAATCCGCTGTTGTAAAAACTCACCAGAATCGTCTCAATGAGACGATTCTATTGAGCTTTAACAACATATGATTTTTGAGAATTCCCCAATACTATGCATATTCAATAAAAAAATATGTTTCTTATTTGTAAACAAAACGTGTATTAAGTAGTCATTTTCTTTACCGATCGCATTTTGGTTTGTGGTCGCTTAAAATAAGTTTTACTGTAGCTAGAAACGTCATGAAATAGAAAGTCGTCCCATTCGTAACCGTTCTAAATCGCTCACTCTACGCACAATTCTTTCATTCTCGCTCAACACTCAAAGTCAAACCATTCAGAAACGTTTCAAAATCTTTCAAAAAGTCGAAATTACCTTCCTAATGATTGGCAACGTTTGTTTCTTTTAGCTCATGATGAATTGGAAGTGTCCAGGAAAACACACATAAAAAAAATAAAGAAAAAAAACCCGTACACTTGTTTAAAGGGCGGGGGGGGGGGAGAGAAAATCGTTTACGACCAATTTGGATAAAAAAAAATATATATGTATTTTTTAATCAAGTTTTGCTGAAGATAAAAAAAAAATCGTACCAAGATACGATGAATCTACGATGGAGCCAGGACTACTCGTATCGGATTCTTTCGAGACCTCAATTCTGTCCTCCGACCTCGTACCTCCGGTCTCCATGGATTTGATTTCTGTGATGTTTTGAGTACGATGTTGTGACGTATAGCGCCCGATTTTAATTGCTGAAAGATATTGAAATTGTTGAAGACGACTCTCGGACGCATAACTTTCGATTTTGAAGGCTGAAAGATATTTAGGAGCTAAACGAGAATCTTAATGTTCAAAACGATGTTCGGCCATAAGTCGTCCGTTTTTTGATCGCTGAAAGATATTCAAGGTAGTGGACCCGTAACACGTTCCACAACGTTTCGGAACTCGTGATCATTCACAGTGTAACCCGGGGTTTCCCACAACGAAATCATTAGAAATCTCGGCTTACACTGTTAAAACTCGTGACTTCCGAAGCGTTTGGGAAGTTTTACAGGTCCACTACCTTAAAAAGAACATGTGCGAGTCATTTCCAACAATTTTATTTCTGCGTGATGGACAAATATTGTGCAGCTTAGACAACTATACACTACATAGAGGACATTAAATGACTGGTCATAAAATACCGAATTTATTAAACGAGTCATCTATAAACAGATAAAAACGAGGCTGCGCCGAGTTTTTATCTGTTTAAGATGACGAGTTTAATAGATTCGGTATTTTATGAGCACAAATTTAATATTTTATTTATAATATGAACCGAAATTTTGCGAAGAATCGTCAAAATTCTTGAAGTTCAACATATCAATTTTTCGCGAATTTTATAACGCCGTTTATAAGTGACGTCACAATATATAGATTATGACGTCATTATCGCGGTTACAAAATAGCGTTGCCATTCGTTTTGAGCTTATTTACAAAGTTGTTCCACTAGTGTAATAACACCCGTGTAATATTAAAAATATTCAACGAGGTTATTTCAATCCCGCGACGTAGATCATATTATAAAAAAGAATAGTCAATGAATGCCTGGATGGGGTTCAAGGTAGTGTCAGTGTAATGCGTGATTTTGCTATCGACCCGACATCCGAATTTTTAGGGTCACTTCGTAACCTTCCGAAATTTTGGGAATCGACCAGCGGAAACAAAAGACGTATTACAAAGGTCAAATCGACGCATAAAATGGCACTATTCGGTGATCACAATAGACCAAGACGACCTCCGGTAAAAGCCGAAATCGGGCGACCCGAAACTTTTAAATTTCGTAGGCTGGTGTGAATGTTAAGGTGTCTAATTTATCCACGAAGACACACAACAGAAAAGAACGTATATTTTTAAAGGAAGGTAATAAGCATCCCTAATTTTGTTCATTGTAAACAAAATTAGCAATATCGGATTACCTCCCATTAATTTCAGTCAAAACTCGCCCAACACACTCAATCAACTTCGTTCCAAAATCATTCCAAAATCATTCATCTGGCCAATTTCGCGATTTTCTCAACTTTACATTCGTGATCCGTACGACAAAAAGGACCACCTTATTTCCCTGTTAGATAAATATATTGAAAAAATAGATTGATTCCAGTACAGGCCAACCAAGGGTCTCATTTATGCACTACCCATCTGGTCCCTTTTCGCGTGACGAGTCAAAAATACCTTCTTTGGACATTCCACTCTGTAAGCAGCGATTGTATCTGCATGACGCACATCCGTTGATTATGGCTCCATCTTTATGATGTTCCTTCTCGGTCACCGTACATTTACAGCGATACGTCTTATTTTCTCTCTTAAGGCTTCGCCGGAAGAACCCCTATTTTTAGATTTTAAACATCGTGGAATTTACAAGGTGAATGATTTTGGGATGTTTTCGGAATAATGTTGCAAGAGCGGGATGAGTCATTTTAAAAGGGGTAAATGGAGGTTATTTAACACCGCTTAATTCGTTCAATTGGGACGATATCGTGGACCATTTAGACTCTTCCCAATGCACTCGAGACAATATAACCATGTAATGATTTGATCGGTTGAATGAAATTGATGAACTTATTTTAAAAATTTCGAAGCATTTTTAACAATTTTGGATCGCTTTAAATACTTTGAGGCTGTTTCGAACAATTTGTCATCCTGAACGCAGGGGGGTATGATCATTAAAACTTATGTACAATTATTTAAAAAAAAGTTCGATAAGAAAACAACAAAAAAAGGTGTTTCTAAGTTTGGCATTTTTTCAAAGTACACTTTACTTTCGTAATGGTCATGTCATGAGATTGCTAATAGGATAATTAGGTTGTATAAAATTCGCTTTATTGTTTTAAACAGAAATAATTACAGTCAATTGCCTTCTTTTTCTTCTAGTGAAATATCGAAATAAGTATAAGAAATGAATATACAACATGATAAAATGGGAATATTTAATGCAAATAAATGCAATTACTTTGAAAAAAAAATGGATTTTTAACCAATCAAAAAGATGAAAAATGTTCATATAGTAGTAAAAGGTTGTGATATTCATTTTATTTAAACACTCCTTCATTTCTTTTGTTACTTCATTTAGCCTGTCAATAAGCAGAAATAAACATTTGTCCATTCGTCAAAATAAAAATATAACACTTTTCCTCAAAATCTAATTCAATTCGTAATTTGACCGCCAGATGTAATTTTACGGAAGGAAAAAGATTTATTTCGGCCGTTCTTTCTTCAGAAGAAATCGTGAAGCGGATTTTTGACCCATCCGTTATACCATACCCTTACCTTGCATGCCTCGCACGTGTTTGCACCATAATGAAACCCGGAAGACAGATCTCCACATATACGACATGGCGGGAGATGAACATTCTGCAGGTATCCTTCTTCTTTTCGACGTCTCTTCCGTTGATATGACGTTTTGACGTCTACTGTTTCACTGTTCATAAAGAAATAATATGTGTCTATAAACACCACTGCCACTGCAGTTTTACATAAAATTTCACTATGTTCGACCTTCCAAATTACCTGTGAGAGATGTACCAACCGAAAGATCTTGTAACAAGCAATACCTTTGTGGAGTATTTTAAACTTTCTCCCTCACCAATAAGAAAAATAGGTCAATGTTTATTTTTTCGGTATTCTGCGTTATTAATAAACTGGCATGATGGGCCGAGCCGTGACGCAATTTGGCGAGTTAACTTTTATATATTTTAGGTTCATTGAAAAGTTGATCGGAAATAATCTTGAACGCGTGAAAATAGCTGTGTCCTAAATTCAAATGAATAGATCTCTGGGTAAATATCAATTATATTGAGGAAATCGTTGTCTGCGCATGTCATATTCTCCGAAGATTGATCTCTCTTCGGGACCGTATCACTTATCCAGATTGGGATAAATATTACTACCTCGTACGCATAACTCCGAATACTATCGCCAAAAAGTAGTAAATGAAGAATTTCCATTTAAACTTCATTTTTGTGGCAATCAAACTTAATTTTGCCTTAAATTAATTGCCAAAAATATTGGTTTAAATTGCGAAAGTATATATTCTTTTTTAAAAAAAGTTGTTTGCTTGAGATCTATTTATACTGTACACAGTTTCCTAATATAAATTTTGGGGAAAGCGATAAAATTGAAGCGTTTCATGGCCGCTGACATTTTGAAAGTAGTTTGACGGAATCGGTCGAGTTGTCACGAATAACACTACCCAGAATGCTCAAATCAGATAGGTCAGAAAAATGTCACCTATCGGAAGATAACGTAGAGGGTATTGAATGAGTGGTCATTGAATACAGAATTTATTAAACGAGTTATCTATAAACAGATAAAAACGAGGCTGCGCCGAGTTTTTATCTGTTTAAGATGACGAGTTTCATTAATTCGATATTTAATGAGCACAAATTTGATTGCACATCTGTACCTCGTACAGGTAAGAAGATCGTGAAATTGACACTCATTCTGTTCAAAATCACTCTAAATAATTCACTCAGCGATCCATTCATTCATTCCAAACACTCAATAAAATCATTCAAAAACGCTCCAAATCATTAAAACATTGTGAATATTAATGGCGAACACCACTTTATTCAAATCGATCAAATTATTCTACGATTTTATTAGCTGGTGAAGATTTTAAGGTGTCTGATTTGTCCACGAAGACACACAAACAGAAAAGATAGTATATTTTTAAAGGGGGGGGGGTAATAAGTTTCGCCAATTTTGTTCATCTTGAAATTGGATTACATTCCTTTAATGTCATTCAAAAACTCGCTCCACACATTCATTTAACTTCGTTCAAATATCATTCATCTTGTCAATTTCACGATGTTCTTTAAAAGTGTATACAAAAAAATCTTTCATATAACAATAGCTGAAACAATGTACTAAATGTTGTTATTGTGTGTACCTTAACCCTTTGCTTTAATCCGCTTTTTACGTGTCTGTGATTTTATGATTGAAAAAAACATTGTGAAAAAGTAGAAATTGCTTCTGACAAGCAATTTCTTCTTTTTCCACACTATTTTCTACCCTACTGAATGGTCATTTTTCAAATTAAATCCACTTTTAATTTTCGTCTGCAAAACCTTTGAATTTGGACAGGTCCAAAATTTTGTAAAACAGGAAAGGGTTAATTATTTTGATTTAAAATTTGGCTAAACATCACCTGCTTGAAGACGATGTAATTTCATCCAAGTTTGAAATTACCACTCCCTTATCAGATATCCCGATGCGCATGCTCAGCTCCGCCTTCAATGATTGTTGTTGATTTCTTCCATCGTTTACATCATCCATTTGGAATCACAGAACATATGGTATATTCTTTAGAAACTCTGACATCGCGATGTCTGGCTGCCATGGATACATGTCAATGCGTTTACATCTTAATGTTCTTGGATCAAATTTACCTTAAAGAAGTTATTCCCTGCAAAAAATATAATAATGATAAAAAAAAAGTAAAAATAGAATCAGCCTGCTGTTAGACATTTAAAGTCAATTCATTGGTGAAGGAATTGTCCGCTTTTGGACGTAGCTAGGTTAAGATTATTAATGTGAACCGGCCCAAATAATCAACGATATCGTTATTCAAAATACTGTGTGGTGTCCGTGGTCCAGAGGTAGAGCGTCGGCCTCTTCACCCTAAGGTTCTGAGGTGAATTTCCAGGAAGCAGAATCGAGAAGAATTAATCTAAGTTGTAAGAACTTGTTTCCCAATCGATGTAAAATAAATAGGTTTAAACCATTCAAAATAATAATAATGATTTAAATGATAATGATAACAATTTAAACATAAAACGTGCCTGGTCTAAATATATGATCATTTTTTGGTGTTGAATAAAGGGATATGAACAACAAAAACAGAAGTACTTTTTCCGGGGGGGGGGGGGGGGGGTGGAATTACAATTACATGAATTTTGTTTGTGATGATCTCAGCATTTGTATTTACGACATGTCAGTGAGAATTGTCGCAGAATTCACGTTTTGTTTTCAAATAAAGAATAGTGTTTTGATTGAATTTGTATGCAATTTTGAATTTCTCAAGACAGCAATCTTTTTAAAACTCAAAATACTCGCATCGATGAGACGATTCTAATGAATTTAAGCCACATAGGATTCTTTTCAATACTTTTTAGACCAATTAGATCTCCTTTCTAAGATATTTTGATATAAAGAAAGGGATTTTGAAAACAGTCGCTAAAAAACAAAATAAAAGATAATCATCTGCCAAAATAAATGTGGCATAAAACGGTCTTACACCTAATAATTTCAATTTTAAGAATTTATGTCAAAAGTAAAGGTCAGGGTTAAACATCATGTCAGACTCAAAGACAAACATTCACTTACATTTGTAAGTAACATAATATAGTTCTAGAGAAAATAAAACAATATTTAAGAAAATAGGTAAAAGGTCAGGTTCAAGAATGTGAAATAATGCAAGAATCAAAGATAATCATGTACCAACACTTTTAAATATGTAGTATATTATAGTTCCAGCCCTAATGGAGTGACCCCACCGGATTTTGGGTCTTCTTTGTTCTATATAAAATTGCACTCTTTTCCGGTGCTGTGGTCGGTTCCACAGAAAGGTTTGACCTTTGACCTCTTTAGCCCTTCATCTTCGTTCAATGTCCTACCTTAAAGTAAAAAAAAAAAAAAAAAAAAAAAAAAAACTCAGGAAACTCCCTTCAACTTTTGGGGTACCCAAGCTTTAGTAGAGGTACCGTCTTTTTTCCACCTATGAAGAGGACAGTTACTTTGGGTACGACCCCACCCGTTATCTGTCCTTTCGCAAAGGAAATCGTACGCAGAGAAGGTCAAATCAAGTGTTAAATCAAAAAAGAGATGCTAAACTAGGCGAATAGAACAAAAATGAGCACACGGGTTACTATTTTACTATCAAAAATAACGTTTCAATGTCGCACTACTTTTTCTAAATGATCTACTTTTACCATACAATGACCTCCGAAAGAAAATCCCATTGAGGTCACTTCTAATAATTTAATGTTTATGAAAGTAGGTCAAGGTCATGATTAAGGGTTCAACAGGATTCCAAAATCAAAGACAATCATTTTCTAACCTTTATCATTGACTATATTATTCCAAATTTTAGAAAGTAGGTCAAAGGTCATGATCAGGGTCAAGGGTTCATCAGGATACAAAAATCAGTGACAATCATCTACTAACACTTATAAGTAGCAGAATATAGTCTTAAACCCATTAACTAAATATTTAAGAAAGTAGGTTAAGATCGGGGTCAAATAATGAGAATAAGAATCAAAGTAACCCTTCTATCAACCTTTATTATTGATTTCATACAGTCCTGGAACCTATAATTCTAAATTTAAGAAAGTTGGTCAAAGGTCGCTGTCAGGGTCAAGGGTTCAAAATGATGCAAGAATAAAAACAAAACAATGTATCAGTATTCAGTAATATTATATAGGTTAAAGGTCAAGACCTGGATCAAATATCAAGATATGATGCCGTAGCCTAATCAAAAACAATCATCAACCAGCTTTAGTTATTGACTTTTAAGTACCACAACATGTTATTTTTTTACTTTTACCCATTGAAAGGTGTTCTTTTGTTCTTTTGTTTTGTTTGTTCGAATGGTTTTAAGCCACTTTTAACATTATTTTAGTCATATCGCAGAGGCCCGAGCACCTAACAATGGATTCCTGGTATTTCTCACACCAGTACTACCATCACATCCTTTCCTAGCCTCCTGGAAGGTGTTCTATAAGAGGATACATCGCTCATGTATCTACCTGGTTGAGAAATTACTAGATACGATAACGAATCCATCCTTTGATAATCTGATGTGGGAGGGATACGACGCCACCCCTCCTTATTCTATGTTGCAGCGCCCGGAGTGATTCACTCCAGGCACTTTAAGGTCATTTTTTTGGAATATGTGTTAATGCTACAAACACCATCTTACAATCTAAACCTACCTTGGTAATTTATTTATAAGTCCCAATAAAAAATTATCAGTAAAATTTTTAATATCCCAAGAATTTCACTTTTAATTAGTATCAATGTCTGAAAATGGTACTTTTTCCCTTCAAAGTCAGCCATTTTGGGTTGATGTTATTGAAAATCTCGCGAGTTCTCCCGTTTCCCGCCAAAATTCAGCTAATGAAAAATCAGGTAGCCATATTGGGAGCCGATGTATTATTTTGTAAACAAACTGGCTTTGATCATAATAAAACATGAAAATTCAATGAAAAACTTTGTAAAGTCACTTAATTTGGTAAGGTGGTAGATAGATACAGGCTACTGAGATGCTTCAATTCCGCAGCAAAGGTTTTGAAAGGTAGGTAAAAAAAAATACTATGATTTTTACCCAGCACCTGTTTTGACAGCAAGGAATAAGTACACAGAGTGACGTCACAATAAATCACATGATCAACATAACTGTCATGGCCTTCAAACTCCGAAAATTTGAAAAATGGAAAAAGAAAACACTTTTTAAAGAACAATACAAGTGATGTATTGGTTCCTTAAACAGTATTTGCTTTCAAAACTAAGGTAAGTATGACATTAGTTCTTAGATAACTTCTCGGTTTGAAATACAGAAACTTGATAACTGCAAAAAAACCAAATAGGGTGGAAATTGTAGCCCTCGACCAGCAGCATATCAGAGAGAGGGGTGCATTATTGCAGCTAAGAAATTACTGTCTAAGAATTTGGTTATTGTTGACTAAAAATTCACACGAAAAAAAAAAAACAAAAAAAAAAAACCCAAAGATAATGAAAAGCTGTGATTTACGTTTCAATTCGACCAGATTAATAATATCCTTTTGGAAAATCCTTTTTTTTTTAATAGATTATGGTGAATTTACTTAGGATTGAAGGATTAAAATGGCATAAACAATATATTTAGATGTTCATAATTTTTACCGGTTTATTTTACTTTTCCTTTCTCTGACTTTAAATTCGCAAGTAACAAAGTTTATTGCCCAACAAGAAAAAAAATGAAAGAGCACAAGAGCACATCCTTAGGATCATATCAGTGAAGTTTGATTGAATTCTGATAGCAGTTTTAGAGAGAAAAAATGTGACCCGTCACGCAAAAAGGGGCTCTCTGGGAAGTACGTAAAGTGTCGACCTAGTCAGACTGCGCGAACTGCACTTTGCTCATTTTCTGAATCTAGAAAAACCAACCTACCTTTGTGTGAAAAATCTTAAATGCGACCTCTGGTTGACCTGCACTGGAATAAATCCATTTTCCAAAAATCTATATTACGGAGTTCACAGATAGTCCCTTTTTGATTGGCGGTTGTATAAAAAGATCCAGTAAGTCTATTTCTTGATTATTCAAACAACTTTTCGAACTTTGCTTATTTTTCTGAATCTAGAAAGATCAATTTACCTTCCCGTGAAAGAAATTTAGAATACCCCTTATTGATCTGTGCTGGACCAGATCTTTTTTTTCTTTTTTCTTTTCTGTTTTTTTTTTTTTTTACAAATATCTACTTTCCTGAGTTCCCAGGTGGTTCCTTTTTCGCGTGACGGGTCACATATATATAGCAATACTAAGTATCAGACCTATAGAATGAAAGGATATTTTTTTAAAAAAAATCTTTCTTGATATTTGTACATATGAAAGACTGCGTCTGAAAGCAATTAACAGTGTTTGGTAGGTGACCAAATGGTCATTCTCATAGGCAAAATTAGAGAGATGTAAGATTTGCTGTTTAGAAACAGATGACTTTTAGAGCTACCTTCTTTATTGTTACTGAAGAATACCTGACTTGGCTAAGTCAGATTATTTTGGTCTTTTTTTTCAAAACAATTCAATATGATGCGAGACTAATTGATCATATGGCTGTAGGTATATGTCCTGTGTTGTCTTTAACGGAAGTATGAACATGATAGCCTCAGTTATATGCGCTTTTCAAGTCATTTAAAACGATTATCGGTCGTTATCAAGCTAGCTAAATGAATCGACGAAGAAAGAGTTACCCTTCGTGTCCGTTGTTTACATTCTGTCATCCGCCATTTTGATGGCCTGATTCACACAATTCAATTGTGGTGAATGTTCTCTGCACTCCTATGACAGAATAACCTTTGTCTTTGGTACTCTCAATAACCAAATTTCTTGCACATTGCGAGTCTCTTTAAGGAAACATTTTGTAAACTTGAAATTGAGAGCCTTCATTACTTTCATTCGGTCCATGGGTGTTCGGACTTTACCCTTATATTACAGTTCATGCATCTAGCCAATCGGAGAGCAGTATTTCTGGACAGTCGCGCTTGATTGGTGTTTTTCCTGGACAGATCGTTCTGCATGGAAACCGTGGTCCGCGGACCAATCAAGCATGAGAATTCCTGGACAGTCTATGACGACCGTCCAACCGTAGCCTATAAATAGGAGCGCATTTGGCGGTCGGACGACTTCTCGGTTCCGGTCCACAACCTTAAGTTGGCGACTTAAGAGAAACTAGTAAACTCTCCAAATCCCAAAAGAAATCTCACTTCATTGGCATAATTGATACAATTGAATTGTTCAAATAAGAATGAAGTAAGTATTCAAATCCCAAGAACCAGCAATTTCTGCACTTAAAGCGCGTATTGACTGTGATTTTCATTCAACATTTTAGTTCGTTAACTTTCGTTGGGGGGGTTGGGTACCCGAGGGACTTCGGGACGTAGAGCTGTGGGCGTCATTTGGGTGAGACACGACTGGGCAGTGCATGATAAAGGTCACGCATGGAGTGATGGAACTCCAGGAGTGGGCGTAGGCTACTCCGCCAGGGTTGGGCGGGCACCCTTCACTGTGCTGAGCCAGGTCTCGACGCTTGGTTACACACTTGCGATCCCCATAGGTGAAGGGCCGCGCGTTTTATCATTTTGTTACCGTATTTATTTTAATATATCCGTAGCGTGTCATACTTCCGATCAGTGAGATAGTTCTGTGCGAGAGCGGATTGATTCGTCTATTTCTGAGTTAATTAAACTAAGTCGTTATATGGAAATCCGGTGTTGTTAGTCATTCACTCTACCAAAGTTACGGATACTGCAGAGGTCACCACCCCGTTCGGCGCGACCTGGGTCGGCAAATCAAGTTTACCCTAGCACCGTACCCCAGGGTCGTTACAGATATTTTATTGGTGGCAGAGGTGGGATCTTTACCAGTTCGGATATTTAAACCGGCTGAATACTTCAAAGATCTCTTTAAGCTGCAATTATTCCTTTGAAATCGGGCCCATTCATTGGAATACGCATTGCACCTTAGGAAATTTGTATGGTTGAAAATAGATTGAATCCGCGAGAAATTTAGCGAGGTACGTTGAATCCATGCGTTATAGATCGGAAGTAAACGGATTATTTATTTTTTTTGTTTACTGAAAAGCCTTTAAGTGCAGAATAAAACAAGGCCAAAACCCTTTACCCTATCTGTTCCATAGACCAATAAAAGAAATAAATTTGTGTATTTGTATTGTCAAAGAATTAAACTCACTTTATCATGGCATCAAACAGTTTGAACCATGAGGATGCAGGGAATCCTTTTCACCAGTATGACGGGGAGGGTCGTAACATCGGACGCACTGTTACGACCGGAACCGAGGTCCCGACCCTCCCTAATGACAGCTTTATAACTGTCCAGACCTCCTCCGTCGATTCGCATAGGGGACGAGAGTCGTCCGAATATGGTGAAGATTCAGATCGGGATCGGAGTAGATCACCATCACGAGAACAACAATTACGACTAGAAATCGCGGCATTAAGAGCAGAAAATTCGGCGTTAAGGACAAGGCAATCCAGGCAACGTTTAAGTCCGGATCGCTATGATCAAAATTATCACTTGCCGCGAGATCGTAACCAGAATAGAGCGGACGAATCTCCATCATTTTTGAGTGCCGATCAGGATGCACGCCGGGTTTCGAGAACTAACCCGTTCCTGGCTGCATGCCCGCGTTCACGATCGAATTCTCCAGGATATCATTTATCGGAGCATATGCCTTTCAACCGGAATAGACAAACCTTTAGAAATCGACATTTCGAGAATGGAAATGACAATTTCCAGCATGATTCTCGAAATTTTAGAAATCATACTGGCTTTTGCAAAGTAGCTCCGTTCGACGGATCCGAAGATATTGACGACTACTTAATTCAGTTCGAAATCGCCGCCGAAGAAAATTGTTGGGGTTCGCAAACTATGGCCCGGCAATTGTGCACTCGCTTGCGAGGCCCGGCCATTTCAGTGTTATACGATATGTCGGTAATGGATAGAAATAACTATAACCATATAGTAGATAAATTAAGGGCTAGATTTCAGCCTGGCGAACAGACTGCTATGGCCCGTGAAAAATTGCGACAGAGGCTCAGAAAATCTTCGGAAAGCCTAGTTGAGATGGGGGACGAGATTAAGCGACTTTCTCGGAAAGCGTACCCTCGTATTCCCGATGACGTGCGGGAGGAATTAGCTGTAAATCATTTCTTGGACTCGATCAACGACGCATCGTTGCGAGCTTTTATCGAAGTAAGGGAACCTAGATCGGTCGAAGAGGCCGTGCGTGCGGGTCTTAAAATTGAGAAGACATTGAATTCGCGTCAGAATAAATTCACGCGACTTATCCAAAATGAAAGTGGCAATGATATTGCGCACTTTGAGAATAAATTCCAGGATCATAACCAAAAACTCGACCAGATACTCGGTAAACTTCGGGATATTAACGTTAGTGAACGTTCCGGTTCCGACCGTAATAGTAAGAATCAAACAAACAGCTCTTCTAATCAGAGGAGTAACACCGGTTCGAATTCGTCAAAATTCGTCGAGCGCCGAGTATGCTTTAATTGCGACGTTCAAGGGCATATCGCTAAGAATTGCCCTTTGAAAGTCACCGGGCAAAACAAGGCACAGTCGCAAACTGGTGCATTCAATCAGGGAAACTAATAGTAGCTGATACTGAGGGTCAAGTTTCAGCTACTCAATTTGAAAATAAAGGACCCGTAATCACAAATTTTTCAAGTGTTTGAATAATGATTCAAAGGGAGACGGAATGTTCATAGATATCAGTATTCACGGGGTGGAAACGCAGGCTCTTTTGGATTCGGGCAGTACAATTACTGTCATGAATAAGAGCATTTTCGAGAAAATACCTCATTCTATGAAACCGTTAGTAAATGACTGCGTTAGTAATTTGAGAATGGCAAATGGAGAGCAATCAAGTGCGGCTAGTCAAGTCGTCCTGCCTGTCACTATTTGTGAAACAAAGCAAAACTTTGTTCACAATGTTGTAATAGCAAATATTGAGGTTCCCGTGATTTTGGCCAGGGATTTCATGAAAATAAATAATTTCCATTTGAACTTGGGAGATGATAGTGTTAAAATCTATGGTAGGCCTGTTAAGTGTAAATTAGAGAGTGAACTTAACTCTGTATTCAGAATCTGCTTAGAAACGAGAGTGGTCATTCATCCTGGGACAGAACGAGTGGTAAATGCCTGTGTTGTGGGTATGAAAAACCCAGCCCTTTGCCATAGCTCTGCCTTGGTTGAGATCAACCACGATTCTTCGTTGGCTAAAAAGGGGGTTTTGGTGGCTAGAGCGATTATAAATCCTTCCCGCGATACTGTACCTTTAAGGTTAATTAATCTGTCTGGAGAAACCCAAACTTTTCACCCCAAAACTACTGCCGCCTTGGCAGAATTGGTAGAATGCATTTCCCCAGTGAACATAAATTCTTCCAATAGTATGCAGCCTGATAAGGGTTCAATTAGGAATCTAAGCCAAAGCTCACAAAATTACTTAGACACTTTGCCTGAGCATTTGCATACAGTCTGGGACTCAAATATTTCAAATCTGAATGAATCTCAAAAGTTATTGTTTTATAATCTCTTATTGAAACACCAGAATGTTTTTGCCAAGTCCAAATTTGACCTTGGACAAACAAATATTGTCCAGCATAAAATTGATACTGGAGACAGTAAACCCATAAAGCAGCCTATGAGACGATTACCGCTCAATAAACGGGAAATTGCAGAAAAGGAAATCAAAGCAATGTTAGAAAATAATATCATTGAACCCTCAACAAGCCCATGGGCGAGCCCCATTTGTATGACAACAAAGAAATCAGGCGAGACTAGGTTTTGTATTGATTTCAGAGCAATAAATGCAGTTACTATAAAAGATTCATACCCTTTACCAAACATCAATGACTGTTTTGATGCTTTGAGGGACACCGAATGGTTTTCTGTCATAGATTTACAAAAAGGGTACTGGCAGGTAGCCATGGATCCAGAAGATGCTCCAAAAACCGCCTTCTATTCTTTCTCAGGGCTTCATCACTTCAAAGTCTTACCTTTTGGGGTCTGCAATGGGCCGCCCACTTTCCAACGTTTAATGGAGCATGTGCTCGCAGGCCTTCAATGGACCATTTGCCTACTATACTTAGATGACGTCATAATTTTTTCAAAAACTTTTGATGAGCATTTAGAACGTTTGGGGAAAGTCTTAAGCCGCCTATCCGAGGCTGGGTTAAAGGTTTCACCCAAGAAATGCCACTTCTTTCAAAAACAGGTCACTTTCCTAGGACACGTCGTTTCCAATGAAGGTGTTTCCACTGATCCTGAGAAAATTTCTGCAGTTAAAAATTGGCGAGAACCTGTAACTGTCAAGCAATTGAAAAGCTTCTTAGGATTTTGCTCATACTATAGGCGCTATGTACAGTCATTTGCAAATATAGCCAGGCCCCTATATAAACTCTGTGATAAAAGTAGCAAAATGATTAAAGGGTGGGATGACAAATGCCAGGAGTCCTTTGATAGGCTAAAACAGTTACTAACATCTGCCCCAATTATAGCCTATCCAATTCTGGGTCAACCGTATATTCTTGATACAGATGCATCCTCCTGCGCAGTTTCGGGGGTCCTGTCTCAAATTCAAGACGGCCATGAGCGTGTAATAGCCTATTACAGTAAAACCCTAGCAAAACCAGAGACAAATTACTGTATCACTAGAAGGGAACTGTTGGCCATAATAGATAGCGTGAAACATTTTCACCACTATCTTTATGGGTCCAAAGTACTTGTAAGGACTGATCATGGGGCTCTGTCATGGTTATTTAGGTTCAAAAACCCTGAGGGTCGGCTAGCAAGGTGGTTGGAAATTCTGTCTGTATATGATCTCACTGTACAGTTCAGGGCAGGGCGCTTGAACAGCAATGCTGATGGGTTATCTCGGCTACCCTGTGACACTTGTTCTCATTGCCTGCAAAAACAAAATTTCGAAAATGCTCAAAAAGAAAAGAAAGAGGAAACCGCGACGTTAATCCGTAAAATGAACTTGCGATCGGACTCGGACTCAATGGATACTGGTGACTTAGAGGATACTATCTCTGCATCCAATTGGTTAAAAAGTAAATCTTTATCTGATATTAGCCAATGCCAGAGATCTGATATAATACTTAAACCAGTTATAGATTGGTTGGAGCGAGGTCTTGCTCGCCCAACCTGGAATGATATTTCGCATTTGGGCAAAGAATGTAAATTCCTATTTGCTCAATGGGAGAGGTTGAAACTCAAGGAAAACGTTTTATATAGGGAATGGCACGAACACTCTGGTAATTGCAGACTACAACTGGTTCTGCCTGAAAATTGGAAAAGAGAGATTTTAAATCTGGTGCATGATAATGTATGCGCAGGGCATTTAGGAATTTCCAAAACAATTGCACGAGTCCGCAGTCGTTTTTACTGGGTTGGATATAAGGATGACATAGTTCAGCATTGCAGCAAATGTTTTGAATGTCAAGCAAGAAAAATGCCCCCTAAGAGAATTAAGGCTGGAATGAAGACGTACAATGTAGGAATTCCACTGGAGCGAATAGAAATAGATATTCTGGGACCACTTACAGAAATTAATTTGGGCAAAAAGTACATTCTTGTTATAACTGACTGCTTCACAAAATGGGTGGAAGCCATCCCATTACGGACAATTGATGCTGCTACTGTAGCCAAACATTTTGTTGAACAATTTATAACTAGATTTGGTTTGCCCAAAGAAATTCATACTGATCAAGGGAGACAATTCGAGTCCGACCTTTTCCAATCTCTTTGTAGTTATCTCAAAATAGATAAGACTAGGACAACACCTTTTCATCCACAGAGTGATGGGCTAGTAGAACGATTTAATAGGACTATTATAGACATGCTTAGCAAATACATTGCCCCTTCACAGAAAAACTGGGATGAACTTTTACCTTTCATGTTAATGGCTTACCGGTCCTCTGAACATGAAAGTACTGGGGTTACCCCAAACTTTCTAATGTTCGGTAGAGACGTTGATTTACCAGTGGATTTACTATTTGGTACATCTTCTGACAGTAATAGTAGTTCAAAGCTTCCTGTTAACCAATATTTGAGCAATCTGAAACGAAACTTACGATCTGCACATGAAATTGCTAGGGAGAAATTGCTCAAAGCGAGTGCTAAGCAAAAGCAGAATTACGACAGGAATATGGTTTTGCCTAAATTCAAAGTCAAGGATGCAGTCTGGCTGCGAACCTATACAAGGGTTAAAGGAAAATCCCCGAAATTACATATTCGTTGGTATGGGCCTTTTAAAATAATATCAATTATTTCTGGTGTAACTTACAAGATACAAAAGAATATTAAGTCAAAGGTCAAGGTAGTTCATGTTAACAAACTGAAACCATATCTGGGCAACCTCCCTGCATGGTTCAGTGCATAAGTGCAGCAAAAGATTAAGTAATCAGCTTCAGTGAAATAGTTCTTATTCACTGAACTCAAAACACACAATTTCTTTTTGTAGCCCTTACAGACTGCCTGCCGTCCGGTATAAGCTTGTACCAACCCAATTCCAGTGCCAGACCTGTAAGCGCAAATTCGAGAAACTAGACAGCCTGAAGAGGCACTTTCGGGACAAACATGGGGCACGGGTAACCTGTGACTTCTGTCCCTACTCTGTTGCCAGGAGTAGGGGCAAGGAGCTGGAACGCCATATGGCAACGAAGCACTCCTTCCCGGCACCTGAACGCTCCACTGAAGTGAATTACTTCTTTGATATTCCCACCCCAGACACCGACAGCTACCAGGTTGGTGCTGTCGAGGACCAACTGGATAGCCAGGAAGTAACAACAGATGACCAAAATGGAAAACAAGACGAGGACCAACTAGACAAACCGGAGGGATCGACGGGTAACCAAGGACAGATCGGGGAAGAACAGACAACCGAGGACGTACCGGAGAAGGAGGATGAAGAACAAGGCCAGCAGCAGGAGGAGAAGATGGAGGAGCCAAAGCCGGAGACAACCCAGGACGACCAACAGGACATGAAGATGACGGACAACGAACAAGACACGACAACGACTGTGACGGACTACGGACAAGACATGACAATGACCGACAACGGAGAGGACACGATTATGACAGTGACGGACAACGGACAAGACCCGACTGTGACAGACAGCAGACAAGACATGACGATGACGGACAATGGACAAGACGTGACAATGACTGATGACGGACATGAACTAAGGACAGTGACGGAGACAGATGATGGACAAGACCACAGGGACAAACCCGACGAGGATTGGGTGGACATTTCAACCCAGAAGGAGAAGAATGACCTGAGGACTCGTCAGGTGGTGGATGAGATCATCCACCTCATGGAGAATCAGGCCCGTTTCAAACGGAAGAAGAAGGTAACAAGGAAAGTGGTTGGGAAAGGTCATACAAACAAGGGAAAGGAGAGGGCAAATGACAAATTTGCTAATGACCCAAACTTTTTCTTTTTGGGTGCACCTTCGGTTTACGAAGGTGGAGAGGTTGCTCAGGTTCTGCACCAGGCAAAGTCTAGGGCTCTCGAAGCCGGGGTTGCAAACCCAAAAGTTAAATTCATAGCAAGTAATTTGCTATGTATCCAGAGGGTGGAAGAGGCTACCATGCCAGATGGTACACGGTATGCCCTATCCTCCTTCTGGATAGAAAAGCCCACATGTGAGAAAAGTGGCAAGTAAAATTCCCTGGCAAAATAACTCCACCCTAATGACCAAGGGTTATAGTGCAGTACTGGTTTTGGAACCAGGAAAAGTTATATCTCTCTTTCATGTACCGCAATAGCTGAAAAATTGTTTTGGACTTAGTACCTTTCCTAACACCTTATCTTTTTTGGAAAGTTGAAGTACTGGTTCTATACTAGGAAATGGTCACATCTTCATTAGAAAATATAGCATGAGTGAATATGATCCTCCCAATTCTACCTGACTGACCATATAGACAGAATAGTTATGTTAATTATGTATATTCATATTTCAAAATGAGATTTTTTTTCAATAAGTAGGATAATAGGTCAATGTCAAGAGTTGACAATTTCTATTGATAAATATTTCTTAAGTACTAGAAGATTTGTCTTCTAAATATCAGAGATACGCAATATTTAATGTTTAAATACATGTTGGTAAATTCCAAATGCAATTCAATGGCAAGATACCTATAATTGCAACGGGTAATTGATACTGAATTATCTCAATAAATTCACTGTTTAGACCTATTTAACTATAGTATTCCAAGTTACAAAGCTTGTTGCTCACAGATATTTCAGACAGAAAATTTCTAACATTGCTTAGGGAATAAAGAATAAAACTAAATGCTTTTTATGAATTGTAGTGTGGTGTCTATGAGTGATAGAAGTAAGCAAGTTGTCTTTGTCCTACTATTAAGTGTAAATATTTCAAGTACATTGATTTGAAGAATTGAAAAAGTTGCTTATTTGCATTAAGCAAAGAATTGTTTAGTAATTGCAATCTTAGACTATTTAAGGTTAATTATTTATTGTCAAAGTACTGTCTTAGATGCAAATTAAGGAGTTGTAAATAATGCCAATAACTTTACCTTATATTAGGGATTTCTTTTTATATTCAAATGCCTTATGTTAAGGTTATATGTGTGTATGTTTCTATTCATTTGGTCTTGCATCATATTCTCTCTGCTTTTTCTGAAGTTCGGGACGAACTTTTTGAAAGGCGAGGGGATGTGAAGAATACCTGACTTGGCTAAGTCAGATTATTTTGGTCTATTTTTTCAAAACAATTCAATATGATGCGAGACTAATTGATCATATGGCTGTAGGTATATGTCCTGTGTTGTCTTTAACGGAAGTATGAACATGATAGCCTCAGTTATATGCGCTTTTCAAGTCATTTAAAACGATTATCGGTCGTTATCAAGCTAGCTAAATGAATCGACGAAGAAAGAGTTACCCTTCGTGTCCGTTGTTTACATTCTGTCATTCGCCATTTTGATGGCCTGATTCACACAATTCAATTGTGGTGAATGTTCTCTGCACTCCTATGACAGAATAACCTTTGTCTTTGGTACTCTCAATAACCAAATTTCTTGCACATTGCGAGTCTCTTTAAGGAAACATTTTGTAAACTTGAAATTGAGAGCCTTCATTACTTTCATTCGGTCCATGGGTGTTCGGACTTTACCCTTATATTACAGTTCATGCATCTAGCCAATCGGAGAGCAGTATTTCTGGACAGTCGCGCTTGATTGGTGTTTTTCCTGGACAGATCGTTCTGCATGGAAACCGTGGTCCGCGGACCAATCAAGCATGAGAATTCCTGGACAGTCCATGACGACCGTCCAACCGTAGCCTATAAATAGGAGCGCATTTGGCGGTCGGACGACTTCTCGGTTCCGGTCCACAACCTTAAGTTGGCGACTTAAGAGAAACTAGTAAACTCTCCAAATCCCAAAAGAAATCTCACTTCATTGGCATAATTGATACAATTGAATTGTTCAAATAAGAATGAAGTAAGTATTCAAATCCCAAGAACCAGCAATTTCTGCACTTAAAGCGCGTATTGACTGTGATTTTCATTCAACATTTTAGTTCGTTAACTTTCGTTGGGGGGGTTGGGTACCCGAGGGACTTCGGGACGTAGAGCTGTGGGTGTCATTTGGGTGAGACACGACTGGGCAGTGCATGATAAAGGTCACGCATGGAGTGATGGAACTCCAGGAGTGGGCGTAGGCTACTCCGCCAGGGTTGGGCGGGCACCCTTCACTGTGCTGAGCCAGGTCTCGACGCTTGGTTACACACTTGCGATCCCCATAGGTGAAGGGCCGCGCGTTTTATCATTTTGTTACCGTATTTATTTTAATATATCCGTAGCGTGTCATACTTCCGATCAGTGAGATAGTTCTGTGCGAGAGCGGATTGATTCGTCTATTTCTGAGTTAATTAAACTAAGTCGTTATATGGAAATCCGGTGTTGTTAGTCATTCACTCTACCAAAGTTACGGATACTGCAGAGGTCACCACCCCGTTCGGCGCGACCTGGGTCGGCAAATCAAGTTTACCCTAGCACCGTACCCCAGGGTCGTTACATTACATCAAGGACCTCATAACACAGGGCTGGCTTATTTTCAAGTTGGCACACTAAATTTTCGTAGGATTATATGTCATGCCAAATATCAGAGTTTTAGCTAAACAGTTTTGCAATAGAAGATGTGATTGTAAGTACGTAATCATCTGAGGCCAGGTTGGTTAAAGCGTAAAATGAAAAAAAATCTTAAAGTCAACAAACAATCTTACACGAAAGACCCCTTTTTCCATGACACAAGATAACATTTCAAAGGGTTTTGATGTGTGCATACTCACATGATAAGTAACATTTTATGAAATGTTTATGAGACCTGTCAATAAATGTACAAGTTGTGCTTACGAGAAATGTTGCATCACAAAGGCCCCTTTTCGCATGACACAACAGCAAAATCACCATGAAAGAAATCAGAGAAAGATCTATCCTAAAAGCAATCCCGACATCAATCATTTGCATCCAAAATTTCATTTCAGAGAAGAAGATATTTTTATATTTGCCATGTGGTATCCGTTTTAGCTGACTCGACGGCACCCATTTTTTTCTCAATTAAAAG
The DNA here is from genome assembly GCA_948146395.1 of Fragum whitleyi. Lineage (NCBI taxonomy): Eukaryota > Metazoa > Mollusca > Bivalvia > Cardiida > Cardiidae > Fragum > Fragum whitleyi. The sequence goes on along the minus strand of OX411559.1, from coordinate 32,595,669 downwards.
GAATTCTTGAGAGAGCATGACTTAATGTTCACTCCTATGAAAGTTGGTTGAATTCTAACCAGAAGAATTTTTAAATGTTACCAAAAGGGGCCATCATGGGGGTGACGCCATTCGGAACACCACTCGGCCAATCTCACGATCAACCTCGGATGTATATAGACGGACTATTTTAAAAATTACGGGTAAAACCTTGGAAAAACTCGATGACGTCAGTTAAAATGGCGTAAGCCCTCGAAACTTGAGTGAAAACATTCGATATCGCCAACGCTACTTGTTTAAGTCACTGACGTGAATTCATCGAATCCTTATATTAATATCTTTAGATTCTTAAATAACGGCTGAAAAAATCTTAATTTTTGAGAATGATTCGTCATTCTCAAAAATTAAGATTTTTCAACCGTTATATACTGTAAAGATGTAAATCTACAGTGCTTGTTTTTCTTACACTGTTTCCGCCTAACAAAATGCACGATTTCGTTACATACCCATCCGCCTTACATACATCCGAGTTATTTTGCAGTTTACGGAAATGGCCGAGTGATGTTCCGAATGGGGGTAACGTGACAGCCTGTAGAACCGGCTGAAGTTATCAGTCCAATCGAGATTAACACTTTCCTGTTTTACAAAATTTTGGACTGGTCCAAATTCAAAGGTTTTGCAGGCGAAAATTTAAAGTGGATTTAATTTGAAAAATAACCATTCAGTAGGGTAGAAAATTGTGTTGAAAAAGAAGAAATTGCTTGTCAGAAGCAATTTCGTCTTTTTTCACAATATTTTCTCAATCATAAAATCACAGGCACGTAAAAAGCAGGGATTAAACAGCAAAAGAAGAAATCTGAAAGAGCATGTCCAAAGCATCATTCGTGTGAAGTACATGTATACTGAATTCTGACTTGTAATTACAGAGAAGAAGATATTTTTTTTACATTTTACCATATTGGGCCATTTTTGGATGACGCGGCTACCTGTAACACCCAAGATTTCTGCCCTGGGGTCAGGATTTAAAGAAGGAATTTGATAGGACGTGTCCCAAGCATTATTCCCGTAAAGTTTGGTTTAAACAAGACTGGTAGGTGGGGTTTTTTTTAGATATTTTTTTTATATTTAACCATATTTAGGGCCATTTTTGATGACGTGACAGCCGGTAGCGCCAAAGTTATTAGCCTGTCCAGAATTAAAAGAAGGAATCTGAAAGGGGATGACCCAAGCATCATTCCTGTGCAGTTTGGTTGAAATCTGACCAGTAGACTAAGAGAAGAAGTTGGTTTTTTTTCCCGTTTCCACCATAAGAGGCCCTTTTTTGGTGACTCGAAAGCACGTAACGCTAAAGTCATTAGCCTAATCAGGATTAAAAGAAGGAATCTAAATGGGGATGTCTCAAGCATAATACCTGTGCAGTTTGTTAAAAATCTGACCAAAAGTTTCAGAGAAGAAGTGTTTTTTGTATTTTCACCAGGGGTGTGGAAATACGAGTTTTCTCCACTTGTCCCTGGACAAGTAAAAGCGGATTTTCTACTCGTCCAAGAATCCAGCATTTTCTTCATTAAAAACAATGTTTTCCACCCTATGATATGAACATTAGGATGATTTCTCTCTTAATTCTTTTAAGTAACATTCCAAGATTTGCCATGGTATTTACTTGTCCTTGGACAAGTGGCTTAGAAAAATTTACTTGTCCTCAAGTACAAAAGCCCGAGTCGGACAAGTCGGGCATGGGAATTCCACACCCCTGTTCACTATAAGAGGCCCCTTTTTGGTGACACGACAGCGCGTAACGCACAACGAACAATAGGCCGCTGGACTATCCCAATCATTTGTTACACTCATTATTTCTAGTCGTAATTTATTGATGGTAAAATCAGTCAATTAATCTATCGTCTCTTCTAACTTGAACAACGCCTATATACATGTTATACTAAAATATCTTGTTCTTTTTCTCATACATAAATTTTCAATGTTAAACTATTAAATGCTAAATGTCAGTGACCTTAATATGTAGTTACGATGTTTTTCGATATTCAGATTTTGTATGTTTTATATTCAGAATCATCTCAATCGTATACGCGCAAATTGGAAAAACCTATACACACTACATGTATAGTGTGGTGTTCGACACACCTATAAAAGGTGTAATTACTGTGTTTTACAGCAGTGCGTCGAAATATGAAGACAATCAATTAGACATACATACATATTTAGACGCATATACAGAATATACACGTGCACTTACATTTGTGGAGAGATTAATCCGTAAAATTGAAAATTAAACTTGTAATTGACATAACGAAATGTCACCTGAATTATTGACACATATAAGACTACGTTCTGTTTTATAACCCTTTACTTAATTTGCGGAGGTGGGTTGACTTTAAACCACTCAACAATCGTTGAATTCTGAAATTTTCAAGGTATTCATCGGTTGCAATTAATCGTCTTATTGTTCGATTTTATTTCGAGTGAAAGATAATGTCAAATTAGTGCTTTTATATAAGGGATTTACAAAATCGACCACGAAAATCGCAGGGAAAAAATAAGGGAACACTTGGTATATTTTTAGATCATCGATTAACCATACTTACATTCAAAATGACAAAACATGGCAAATTATTTACAATGTACACTTGCGTTCAAAGCGAGGAATAATTCGCAAACAGTTTGCCAACGGTTTCGCCATCCTGAACACAGGACATTTTTCGTGTTTTTTTAAAGATGGGACATCTTTGAATCGTTTTTGGCATCCTAGAATGTCTTAAATTTTGGACATTGACCTTTATACATATGGTCTAGCTGGAGAATGGTGATCAGACATTATTTAGGATATCAAACAAGAACAAAGCAGCTCAAATATTTTTATAGGAAATTGTTGTTTTCTTTCTTCAATTTTCGGTTTCAGTTTCAGGGTAAAACAATGATTGTTGACATTGACCTGATGTAATGACACTCCTCCTCACCAGGTTTTGACACTAACTTTACTAGTTATACGATTTCTCGTCTGAATATATCTCAGTTTTATTGACCTGAATCTTACCCCCTGCTATTTAGATGAATAAAAATCTGATTATTCCTTCTCGACCTTGCACGTACTTTCATAGAAATGAAATAATAAGCGATATTGAATGTAATATAAAAAAATATATATTTTGTTAATTTGTAAAACATATATATCGGTAACTATTAATAAAGCATTTTTTCCACATAGGTCAAATTCAAGTCAAATAAACCAAGGTATATATGACGATTAATTCCCGGCTGGAAAAAATTATGTCACCCGAACCGTAGGCGAGGTTTGACATCATTTTTTACTGTCGGGAATAAATCGTCATATGCCCAGGCAAGAAACCGTATTACGAATTTATAATACTTGTAAAATGTAGGGCTAAATACCCGTCTTTTACCTATTTAAGGCCTTGGCAAAAACCGATTTTTTTTAAAACCACCCATATACCTTAATGCGCCCCAATGAAAAGTAACCACGTGTAAAGTGACATCACATATAGTTTTGACGTCACACTATTACACTCGGCGATGTTGCGTTATGAAAGCGGTTCTTGGCTGACCCTGCGAGAAAGTTTGCACTTTAAATGGACAGATGAGAAAAATTCTAAGGCATTTTTTGACATTTATGTCATTATTAGTCCCCCGCCGGTTACCGGTTGGGGGACTATAGGTTTGCTCGATTCCGCCTGTCCGTCCGTCCGTCTGTCCGTCACACTTTTGTCCGGGCTATATCTTCTAAACCATATGTGCTAGCAACTTCAAACTTGGTACACTTATAGATCTCATTGAGGAGAAGTGCCATGTTCAAAAACCGTTACTCTGCCACGCCCACTTTTTGAGTTATTGCCCTTTGTTGTTTTTACCCTTACATTCTTGTCCGGAACATATCACCTAAACTGTATGTGCTAGCAACTTCAAACTTTGTACACTTATAGATCTCATTAAGGAGAAGTGTCATGTTCAAGATCCATAACTCTGTCACACTCACTTTTTGAGTAACTGCCCTTTGATGTTTTTAGCCTTACATTCTTGTCCGGATCATATCTCCTAAATTATAAGTGCTAGCAACTTTAAACTTTGTACAGGTATAGATCTCATTGAGGACAAGTGTCATGTACAAGAACTGTTACTCTGCCACACCACTTTTTGAGTTATTGCCCTTTGTTGTTTTTACCTTTACATTTTTGTCTTGAACATACCTTCTAAACCATAAGTGCTAGAAACTTCAAACTTGCTACACTTATAGATATCATTGAGGACAAGTGTCATGTACAAGAACTGTCACTCTGCCATGTCCACTTTTTGAGTTATTGCCCTTTGTTGTTTCCTTCCTTTCATTTTTGTCCCGAACTTATCTCCTAAACCATAAGCCCTAGCAACTTCAAACTTTATACACTGGTAGATTTCATTGAGAAGAAGTGTAATGCACAAGAACTGTTACTCTGCCACATCCACTTTTTTAGTTATTTTCCGTTGTTGTTTTTTATCCTGACATTTTTGTCCGGACCATATCTCCTGAGCCATCAGTGCTAGCAACTTCAAACTTGGTACACTTATAGATCTCATTGAGGACAAGTGGCATGTACAAAAATCATTCTTCTCCGCCCACCTTTGGAGTTTTTGCCATTGGTTGTTTTTACTCTTATATTTTCGTTTGGGACATTTAGTTCAAAACCTAATGTGCTAGCAACTTCAAATTTTGTATACAGTTATAGATCTAGTAAGTAGGAGATATATTATAAGGAAGGATTTTTTCTTATCCGGTGGGGGACTCCTGTATTGCGTCACAATACGACATGCACTTGTTTTATTTGAACATTATTAACTAATATACTTTTGACTGTAGCCTAATGCGTTAACAGGGTTTGACACTAACTTCTATGAGTAAGGAGTCCACCGGACTACCAATAGGCCTATATGAAATCAAGGAGTCCAAGCTCAAAGTAAGGAGTCTGACTTTTTATATTTGGAGCACATTGTGGAAAGGACGAAATTGCTTGTTACAAGCAACCTCTTCTTTTCAACAATGTTCCTCCCCCCAAAGAAGGTTGTTTTCTTTCAAAATCCTACTACATACACGCAATGACAATTTCAACAAGTTTTATGATGAGACGATCTACAGTTTTGACGAGGGATGAAAGGAAACTGTCCTGTGCATTTGTTTCTCAAAATACTCTTATATGGTACTAGTGGTCCATCGGACTCCTTAATTGCGAAATGAAGGAGTCCCAACTGGTACACAAGGAGTCTCGTACTCCCGGACTACCCTTAGTGTCGAACCTTGGTGTATACCCGAGGCGTGTTGTCAGCGAAGCGAGAGAATCATGGCTGCCATTACCGTTTCGGTTTTTTGTCTTTGTTCACGGCGAGGCGCCTTAAGGAAACATTAGAAGCTATACTGGAGCGGTCGTAGATATCAAAGTCTGTCAGGTCAACATTTACCAATGAAAATGATAGAATTTTCTTTGCATCATGTAATAATATTTTGCTACAGGCCTTCAGGGCAAGCTGGATCAAACTTTCACGGGTCCTCCTTTCCTAGTACAGGTCCTCCAGAAATTTCTTAGCTCTCGCGCAATTTGACTCAACACATTACTCAAGTTATATGTATAGTTTTGTACATGTGGGAATTTCAGGTATGAGGCAATCAGTGTTGAAAAAGAAGAAATTACTATATACAAGCAATTTCTTCTTTTCCCAAGGAGTTTTCCCTTTATCTTATGAGCTTTAAACCCACAACTTGCGTTGTGTCTTTCACGATTTTTTTTAAGAAATGAGGTCAATGAATGAGAAAAGTCCATAGGCCAAAAGGACCTGCAGCATAGATTGAAGTGCCAGTCCTGACCCAAAATTACAGGCCTCGGACCTAAGGACTGGTGTTAGTGTTGACCCCTGCCCCATACTGTAAATATATTGTAAGCTAGCCAGACATTATATATCTGTCCTGCGTTCAAGATGACAAAACTGTGCAAACTGTTTGCAAATTATCGTGCAAAGCGGGGTATAATTTGCGATTAGGTTTCCCCGTTTTGTCATCCTGAATCCAGGACAGCATTATAACTTAAAAAGAGTTGATGTTACAGGGCATTGTTTATACAGATGGACAGACAGATAGACGGACAGCTAAAACAGTATCCCACCGAATCTATCAATACGTGCAAAAAACAGACAAAAATTATATAGATATTTCAACATTTTATTTATCACTGCTCACAACTATGAAAGACTTTTGACATCAAAACCATTTTCAATATATTAATACTAAGACTTTACAATAATAACATATAAAATACAATATTGAAGATATACTTGAAATTTGAGCTGATTTTGCGCTTCGTTACTTCACGTGCTTATTTCCAGAATTCGTGGGAGGATTTTGATAAAATTAAGTGTTTCTTTAAATAATCTTGTGAAATCGAAAGAGCTTAAATACATGATTTAATCGCATGATAAAATTGATTTTGAGAGGGGTAGGTGCATATTCAATTATTTCTTTGACTGAAATGAATTTCGAAGATTCTATCCTATGTGTGCATTGCCGTTTATCTATCGTCGCCACCGTAGCACATGCCCATATGAGCGACGCCACCTGAAGACGGTTAGTAACTTCGGGGTATAGTGCAAGGATACATGACGAAACTACTGCTGAGATCCGCCATGGTTCTTAAACGTGCTCGGTGTAAAGCATCGTCTCACGGGACCTCGGTTTAACGTCTCATCCGAAAGAAATTTGGTTTGTTAGAATGAAAGCCGGGGAATCGAACCCTCGCGCTCAAACTTAAATGGTTTTGAAGTCCGGTGCTCTACCAACTGAGCTAATCGGACTGACTTAGTCTATTCTTAATGCTAGATGGTCATTTTGAAGACACGCATATCCATTTATATGGCAGTATGTACATTTCAAAGGGAGATATTAAGATAGTACACATTTTGTTTTAATCAAAGGAAATGATCTGTTGCAATTACATCCCCTTAATATAAGCAAGTGCGTGACTTCTGCATCAAGTTCATGTGTGCCTGAAAGACAGGCATTGAGCAGCCCGAAAAGTACATTGCATTAAGATCATTCCTTGATTGCGAGTACAGAATTTGAGTTCTTAGCTATCTATTGCGCGCGTAGTGAAGACTGTGATCAGACTGTGCGGATGTACAGGCTGGGCTTAGTCTAAACGCTTCGCACGTTTGAAATTGCTGGAAATGTTCAGCACTTGCTCTTACATGTATCATTCAAAATTGTTCATATTATCGTATAATTATAAATGTGAATGATTTCCGAATGATTCAGTAATGATATTGAATGGCAGTATATAGCGAGTTTTTAATGAAAAATAGGGGAGCTCATTCAATATCGCAGTTGTCAAAAACTGGCAGCAATTAGCAATATCTTATTATGATATTCGCAAATGCAAGCTGTATTTTATTCGTACACATTAAATAGAAGATATCTTTTGACAAAAACGGACGCTTAAACAGGCACGTTTAAACGGCAAATTGACACGTGAACCTGCGCGTGGTATTTCCAATAATCTAACTTTTTTTTTCAGAGCCATTTATCAGGCTAAGAAGTAGTTGATGGACATAAAGATGAATATATATAGAGGATAATCGTTTGTTTAAGTGTAAGATAGATTTATATTTCATTGAGTGAAAATATAGCTTTTGTTTTTCACGAAATGAAATATTAATCGATCTTACTCGAAAAACAAACGATTATTCTATTTCTTTAATGCAAAAATGAGACAAAATGTGAAATTTCTATGACATAATATCGTAAAGCGCGTCATTTTGCACGTGATTGCTATGCAACGTTCATTGTGACGTCACTTATTTCGCCCCGCATAGATGACGTCAGATAGGATGAAATGCACAAAAGCAGGGTGTAAGTTTTTGATAATTTCACTGCTTTTGCGGTGAGATTATCAAGTGATAATCTACCGTTATTTCTCGATAAACCACCAAAATCCATTAAAGAAATATATATAATAGCAATAAGAGAGCGATGATTGCCCTTAACACGTTAACTATACTTAGTTCAAAAAGAAACTGTGCACTTTTGAATTTTGAATATCTCTAAAAATACACAATCTATCGTCATGATTATCTTACCAAATAAAAAAGTTGTAAGGAGGTCAAATCTCAACAATTAAAGTTCTGCCTGCGCGTATGCAGCATGCGATACTTTATCCAACACTAATTTGACTTTTAATTTCAAAAGGTCTTGACTAAAGTATGGTATCAAATGTACTCCCTTATTTTCTACCGACTTTGTAAAAATCAAGAAAAATGCAAAAAAGTGAAAGTGCACACTTTCTTATGGAACTCAGTGTATTCCAACTGTCTTGAACCCCCCCCCCCTTCTTGGATTAATATTTTTGGCTTTCAATTGAAATGTCTTAATTTTTTAAAAGGATAATGTTACAGTTTATCAAAATTGTGAAACAGATATGGCGGTTAATTTGGGGATGGTTTTGGAATGAAATTGAATGCGTGGATGTTCCATCTTTAAACGATAGGAAAAGGTGGCAATGAAATATCAATTATTTCGTTCAACTCAAAATGTGTCTAAACAAACAAATCAGAAACTAGCAAACTTAGACCAGCCAATACCATCACGGAATGTTCGGGAGGATTTGAATAGAGTTTGTAATCGTCTTCAATGTGTTTAAAAAAATCGACCAAATTTAGGACCTCAAGACTTGTAATAAGGAAATCGCTAGGGACCCTTTTCCCACCATATTGGTCAGAATACCACAATATTCCAAAGGTATCTTCCGTATGACCACACACACATTTCAATAATGTATGAGAAAAATTGGGCCATAATTTCTACAGTTAGAAACATCGTGAAATTGACATTTAGCTCATCAAAAACCATTCTTAATCGCTTACTCGGCGTTCCATTCATTCATTCATTTCAAACAAACCATTCAAACACGCTCCAAATAACATAAAAGGATAAGTTCAATAACTACATTAAAAATAAATATAGCTAGTTAAAAGTTCCGATTTTACTGACATAAATGATTTTGTAAGTGTCTGAATGGTTCTTGAAGAAATAGGAAGTTCATAGAACAAATTTAGCTACTGGAATACATCCCTTCAATTTCACTCAAAATTACTCATCACACTTGTTCAATTTCATTACAAAATAATTCTAAAATCATTCACCTGGTCAATTCAACGATGTTGTTAACTGTACGGTGGTCCACTGAAAAGCATCATAAAAGTCCCCTTTTCCAATAATATAGGTTACAATATCACCATATTCAATGGGAAGCTTCTTCTATGGCTTAATTAAAGGAGTATGTGCATGAATTCCAAAAATTATACTTAAGAGATGAATAGAGTACTTTTTAATTTCATTGAGGTATGAAACTTAAAACCTTATCACAGTGTATGAATACACTGTATGAATACGCGACGCGTATTCATACATGAGTGTGATTAGGTTTTTATTTGTATACCTCTATGAAATCATCAAATATTATCTTCACATCTTATCATTTAATATCATTAAGCAAAAATGTAAAGATTTGTCAGTTTAGAAACAGATTTCTCACGGGACTACTTTTTGCGGAAGCTAACAATTCAGCTGCGTACTCAAATTTTCATTTGGAAATAAAACCAACTTTTCAGGCAATCAGAATGCGCGAATATTGAAGGTCACAACTTAAAATAAATTATTTACACTTATGGGTGAAAAGCAAAGTCTTTGGTCAGCATGCGCACCATCAAAGTCTGACAGAACTCTCCCTATATGAGCGCTGTAGATACAGTTAACAATATAGTGAATTTGACAAGGTGATTGGTTCTTGAAGAAAGAAGCTATTTATAGAACTTTTATGCATAATTTGTTAAAGAGGGGTAATAAATATAGCTTATTTTGTTCATCCTGAACAAAATTAGCGATAGCGGATTACCTCCCTTTGTTTTCACTCAAAACTCACTCTTCAATTAATTTCATCCCATGATCATTCAAAAATCATACACCTTGTCAAGTTCACTATGTTGCTAACTTTAGTGCTGATACAATAATGGGGTAGCGGGTAACGATTTAGGACCCAGGTAGGGACGTTACCCTTGCCGATACACGGGTACTCGAGGACTCGTCCCTGTTCTAATGACAAACGACGACAAACTGACGACAATCTTTGGACGACGGATGATCAATTTGAATGGGGTTTTACGCCGCATTTATAATTATTTCAGTCATTTCGCGGTGGCTAGAGCACCTGACTATGGATTCCTGATATTTCTCTCACCAGTACAACCATCACATCCTTTCCTAGCCTCCAGCTTACCCAGCTCACATGGGTAAACGATTATCAACCTATTAGTGGTAGTCAAATAGTCGGAAAGGATGAGTGCCGCCGTCGGGGATGGAACCCGGGACCTCTAGATTGACAGTCCGACGAGCTACCAACTGCGCTATCGACGGTTGATCAAGTACGACAATAGCTTACCATGAGCTTATTAATATTCCAATATTAGACAACAGCAACAACAAAAAAACACCATCAAATAACTATAAATATTTTCTGTACAAAAATCAGTAAATTGTAAAATAAGGAACATTACATTTAAAAATATGCCCTACAACAAAAACGCCATTGTGTGCTTTCGTACTAAAACCTACAAGCCACTGGACATTAAACGAAATTAAAATGTAATTTTTCAAAAAATCCGATGTAGCAGACTCCCCGAAAATCAAAAATTGGTAGGTCAGTCAAAAGATTCATTGAAATTGGAAAGCAATGTTTACCACCATTATATTCATCAATGAAGTAATGAATTAATATTCAACGAGCATGTGAAGCAAGTTTTGAAGAAAATGTAAGGGAGATAAGACAGTATCGTTGAGTATGTATAATTTGGAGGAATTCGGCGATATTTGTTAACACCCCCCCACCCGCCCGTTAATAAAATATACATTAAAGTTCTTTGAAAATATGCCCATATTATCACAAAGCAATAAAACGCGTCCGAAGTCAAATAATTCATTTAAATCATTAAATTTTGCAACCGATTTGAATGTAGCTGTTGACCTTTGTTAGCGATTTTGGAGCATGTTTGAACGGTTTGAATGAGTGATTAGAGCTCTTTGTGAATGCTTCAAAATGCTTTTCAGTGGGTGAGTGTCAATTTAACGATATCATTAAGGTAGTGGACCCGTAATAATTCGGCAATATTTCGGATCTCATCAACTTTCACAATTTTGAGCGAGGTTTCCTAATGAAAATCATTAGGAGACCTCGGTTAATATTGTTGAAGTTCATTACTTTCAAAACGTTGCAGAATTATTACGGGTCCACTATCTTAACTATAACACCTGCTAAAGTAGGAAAATTCCCGAATAACATAAGTGCGAAAATCAGCAAGCTTAGAGATCAAGGTGTGTGGCCTTTAGATAACGCCAAGCCCCTCTCAGAATATGTGTGTAAAAGGTAGAGGTCAATATTCAATGTTATTTACTGATCCTGAGATTTTTATGCAGAAATATCTATTGAAGATGGCGACATAAAAGTAAACATGTACGTCCGGAAATTCATTAGATTTCATGAGAAGTATATTGTATGGAAATAAATTATATATTTAGCTTCATTGGTGGGGTTCGAGGAATTCTTTGACGAGATCGTTGCTTGAATAATTTGGATACTTGTTTAGAGCGTTCTGTAGAAGATTCGAATCAGCGTCCGTGTAATTTCTGAGCGTCGTTAGGACTTCGACCAGTTGGCCCATGCGCACTTGAGTGGAAACTTCAGTTGACTCCTCCTCCACCACGCGCATCAAACACGTGACCAGTTTATTTTGAATTGATTGGACCTTTTCGGGCTCGTTAAGTTTACAGCGGTCTGAAAAAGCAAAACAAGAGGACCATGATGGTCCTAGATCGCTCACCCCTGTCTCTTTGATCCCTGGGACATCACATTAATTTTATAGGCAGATGACAACAAAGAGATAATTTCTACATAAGATCAATACCAAGGCATATTTTCAGCCCAGAGTAAGAAGGATATGCCTTTCCGCTCTTTGATTCTATGTAAAAAGGGACGCATCAGACTCAATATCAAAATTTTCTCAAATTTCAATTTGAGATTAAAGCCGTAATTCTGTTTAATTACTCATTTAAATGTATAAACATAAAAGATGATATTTATAAGTTGTTATAAATAACAATTTATTAATATTATCTTTTTATTTTCATACATTTATTTTATTTTAAAATTTGAGAAAATTGAGTCTGAGGCTGAGAAAAGTTTTATAACCTCGGCCCTTCTCTCTACACTTAGTTGGTTATTTGGTCATTGCCATATTAGAACAAATATGTCATTTTGTCAATTTTGCTAATATTGCCAGGCAATAAGCATAGAATATGGTGGTACAAATAGAGAACTGTAGATAGAGTATCTAAAATATTAATAAGCAAGATAAAAACATTTTAGGCTGATATCAAAGAGGGAAGACATTTCTTTATCTGCATGTGATGAATTTATAGCAACACAAATCTATATTTTTTCTCAGAATTTATACGTATATCAGAATTCATTATCTATATACCTAGATCCCTTTCTGAATGAATTTGTTTACATCTGTGAACATTTCTGAGGCATTTTTCTAACGATTTCGGAGTGTTTCTAAATAGTTTAACTGCGTGTTTTGAATGAATGAATGATGCGATGAGGGATTTAAAATGTTTTATAATAAGAGGAGTATCAATGTCATGATATCGTACAGCGTTAAAATCACCTGGTTGTATGTTTGTTTGAATGGAATTTTACGCCGCTTTCAACAATCTTTCAGTTATAATTCAGAGGCTGGAGCACCTAACAACGGATTCCTTGTTTTTTACACACCAGTACTACCATTTTATCCTTTCCTTGCCTCCAGCTGCTATCCCACATAGGTCTACGATTATCAACCCATTGGTGGGAGACAAATAGACGGAAAGGATGAGTGCTATCGTCGGAGATCGAACCAAGGACCTTGTGATAGACAGGCAGATGCACAATGAACTGTGCTATGACGGCGGCTCTTTTACTCACCTGTATATGTTATGGTAATACCACGAAGCAGGGCGCCCTCTTTTTCTGTTATTTTCACGCTGTCAATTTTCGACGTCACTCTGTAGACTTCCTTCATATACTGAGGGCCGACAACCGAGCCAATCATATCAAGTGGGATGTTGCTTTCATTCTCCGCCTTAACCACGCCCTCTTTAAGACTGACACCAACTCCGCCCACTAGCCCACTTTCTGTTCTAGAAACTGTATGAAAAAGAGTATATTGTTTCACACTTTGACCATTTCAAAATTGTCGGTTCAAACATCCAGATGGAAATCTTATATAAAGTGTGTGATTTACGAATTGTATTGAATGAATGACTGTCGAGCGAGTTTTGTATGAATTTGAAGGAAGGTACTTTTGGGGATTATGTCTTCACGAACAAATCAGGCGCTTTAAAAGTCAACACCACCAAAAACTATCATGCAATAATTTCATCGGTTGTTCTTAAATTATAGATCATTATCAATGATTTCGAAGCGTTTTCGAACAATTTCGTAGCGATTTTGAGTGATTCGAGTACGCGTTCGGAATAGTTGATATGAGCGCTGAGCAAGAAATTTTGAGTGATCTTAGTCGGAGTGACTGTCAATTTCATGATTTAATGAACTGCATTGAGATCCAAATGATCAAGTTCGATTTCATGTTAAATATCGAGTAAGTTAAATAACCGGGATGATCTAATCAGTGTTTTGTATTCTTGCATTACTTTCCGTAACTACTGTCTTCAGCCCTGTCATGCTTTCAGAAAAGCAAAGCGCTAGAGAACTTTTGCGAGCGCTTTTCTGCTTTCCTATTCTAAACGATGCGCTTGCATATGGCGCTTGTGGTAATCAACTTGCAACGTCACGAGGGGACTAGCTTCGCAAACAAAAATAGCGGACAACTTGAGCCATTTTTTCGGTAATCTCGTGATTTTCGTTTTGTTTGGACGTTTTAAGATCTGAAGGCATTCGGAACACCACTCGGCCAATCTCACGATCAACCTAGGATGTACATAGACGGACTATTTTTAAAAAGTACGGGAAAACCATTGAAAAACTCGATGACGTCAGTTAAAATGGTGTTAGCCCTCGAAACTGTGGATGAAAACATTCGACGTCGCCAACGCTACTCGTTTAAGTCACTGACGTGAAACCATCGAATCCTAATATAAATATCTTTAGATTCTTAAATAACGGCTGAAAAAATCTTAATTTATGAAAATGATTCGCCATTCTCAAAAATTAAGATTTTTCAGCCGTTATTTACTGTAAAAGATATAAATCTACAGTGCTAGTTTTCTTACTCTGTTTCTGGCTAACAAAATGCACGATTTCGTTACATACCCATCCGCCTTACATACATCCGAGGTATGTTGTATTTTACGGAAATGGCCGAGTGATGTTCCGAATGATCTGAAGGGTGGGTTCTATGAAAAACGAATATTTTTCACTTCATTGAATAAATCTAAAGATGTTTTTGGTGATATTTGAAGAATAACCTAGCAACAAGTCAACTTTTGAAAGCGCTTGCGGTGCTTTAAAGATAGACCGCTCGCTGTGGAAACTGTTCACGCGAGCGAATACTCGTAATTCGCATACTTAAAACAGCCCTGCGTTCAGGATCATCGAATGGTGCAAACAATTTTCCAATTGTACCCCGCTTTGCACGCAAGTACAAGTGCAAAGCGGGGTACAATTGGAAAACTGTTTGCCCCGTTCGGTGATCCTGAACGCAGGGCTGGGTTGTGTCTAGGATCATAAAACGTAGCGAAATGTTTGCCAATTTTACCATGCTTTACTTCTGCACGTGCAAAGCGGGGTAAAATTGGCTTACAGTTTGCACCGTTTTGTAATACTGAACGCAGGGCATGTCACGTCGCTAATATTAGTATATACCACGGTTGAAGATAGACGGAAAATATGAATAATACTTTTTTGGCATCAATATGTCGAAAGAATGCATAGATAATCACTTATAAAACGAATAATAACCTAGGCTTGAGTTGAACTCTTTTATTTTCATTTATCTTCAATAACGAAGACAAAAGAAGAATTTGGCCTTGAAAACACCTTGCGATTTGAAAATAAGAAATTAGTTAATCAATAGCGATCAGACATCGTAAAGTTACCAACTAAAGTTAATTCAGATAGTGCAAGAATTACGTCATTTTCGTAGTCTATGACATCAAAACCCTTACCCTTAATAAGATTTGCTTGATCATCTACTCCAAGTGTTTGGAATCCAGGAATACATTTGGCAAACTTGACTATTTCTACGATTTTCTTTTCGAAGTATTTGATCACGTGTTCTAATAACGTCACTCTCTTTGCGTCGGCCTCCGTTACCGTGACGTCATCAGCACCCAGTTCCGCTTTCTTCCGTTCCTAAAACAGATTTATTCAAAAATAAATTTGAATTTCAACAGAGAGGTGGATGCCGAAATAGGTGAATTCCTTATTGATATTTATTTCCTTATGCTTTAAGATGGTATTCGAATCATATTTATTAATCAAAATAATTTGTAAATTCCAGTATCAATTTATTGTGACGAAGCGCAAGCCGTTGAGTGCGTTTTTATAACGTCAAAATAACTAGAAAGACATGAATGGCTTGAGTCGCTCCACAGGTTTGAAACTCTTGTAAAAAGCAATAAAAGTTTTGACTAGATTTTTTCATATTTTTTTCTCCGAAAGGCTATTTAAACATCATTTATTGTCACCAAACACATTTATAAACACTGAAATGGAAACAAGTATGAATTATACTTGTATGTTTTACGATGGACATGACTGTTCTAGTCGAAATCAAAAGAGTTATTTTAAGCTATGTTGTGTTATGATTTTTTATATATTTCTTTACCATATATTCGTCCATTTTCTGTTGAAACTCAGTCTGTGAGATCGCTGGTATGACGTTTTTGAAGTTCCTCTGTGCACGAAGCAAGGTTTCCAGTATATAATCCATTTCGTCTTGACCTGGAATTATAAATCAGTAGATATGGTCCGTCAAACGGGTTCAAGATAACCCCATTTCGTGTGACGGGTAACATGTAAGTTAATGTTTTCCCCCACACGTGAACCAAGATATTCCCTTCCGTGTGACGGGTAACATGTAAGTTAACGTTTTCACAATACGTGACCCAAGATAACCCCTTTTCGTGTGACGGGTAACATGTAAGTTAATGTTTTCCCCCACACGTGAACCAAGATATTCCCCTTTCGTGTGACGGGTAACGTGAAAGTTAATGTTTTCCCCCACACGTGACCCAAGATAATCCCCTTTCGAGTGACGGGTAACATGTAAGTTAATGTTTTCTCCCACATGTGACCCAAGATAATCCCCTTTTGTGTGACGGGAAACATGTAAGTTAATGTTTTCTCCCACATGTGAACCAAGATAATCCCCTTCCGTGTGACGGGTAACATGTAAGTTAACGTTTTCCCAATGCGTGAACCAAGATAATCCCTTTTCGTGTGACGGATAACATGTAAGTTAACGTTTTCCCAATACGTGAACCAAGATAATCCCTTTTCGAGTGACGGGTAACATGTAAGTTAATATTTTCCCCCACACGTGAACCAAGATAATCCCCTTTTGTGTGACCGGTAACATGTAAGTTAATGTTTTCCTTCACACGTGAACCAAGATAATCCCTTTTTAAGTGACCGGCAACATGTAATTAAATAATCTGCTTCAGACGTGAACCAAAATAATCCCTTTTCATGTGACCGATAACATGTAAGTTAATGTTTCCCCCCACACGTGAACCAAAATAATCCCTTTTCATGTGACCGGTAACATGTAAGTTAATGTTTTCCCCCACACGTGAGCCAAGATAATCCCCTTTCGTGTGACTGGTAACATGTAAGTTAATGTTTTCCCCCACACGTGAGCCAAGATAATCCCCTTTCGTGTGACCGGTAACATGTAAGTTAATGTTTTCCCCCACACGTGAACCAAGATAATCCCCTTCCGTGTGACGGGTAACATGTAAGTTAATGTTTTCCTTCACACGTGATCCAAGATAATTCCTTTTCGTGTGACCGGTAACATGTAATTTAATGTTTTCCTTCACACGTGATCCAAGATAATTCCTTTTCGTGTGACGGGTCAAATACAATGTATAAGTAAATTTTGTCCCTCAGACGTGAACCAAGATAATCCCCTTTCGGGTTACGGGTCACATATAAGTAAATGTTCTCCCCCACACGTGAACCAAGATAATCCACTTTCGTGTGACGATTCATATATGAGTTATGTGCTCCTTCACACGTGGATCAAGGAAGTCCACTTTTGTGTGGCGGTTCACATATAAGTTAATGTGGTCCATCAAACGAATAAAGATTTTGCAATGCGAAATGCGTCTTTATCTTATAACTATACAAATATCTGTTTGATAACACACCGTATGATATTTTTTATGATATCACATAGTTATTTTTAGAACAATGATACAATGCGGTTATTTTTAGAAACTTGCCTTTCAGTTAGAAACACCGACGAAAACAAGACAAATATTGGTTATAAGATAAATATAATACGTACTTAGTGTATTGAATGAAAAAAATATCAAACTCGGTTGTGAGAATTGATAATTGTCTCCCAGCCTCGTTAGATATTTTTTCATACAATACACTAAGTACGTATAATATATATCCTGATCGAACTCGGCGACAGTTCAAAATGATCATAGTTTCAATTGAATCGTTCAAATGTTTACGTGATTGTATTGGCCGTAGTTGAATCGAAGCTCCTGACTCGTCCATTAGGGCACAAAATCAGAAAAAATGCGTCGATTTCATTAAAGGGAGGTAACAATCAGGACCAAAATGATCGATTATGTCTACTTCCCATTGAAAATTATTCAAAACTCGTTCGAAACAGTCATTCAATTTCATTAAACAAATCCAAAATCAATCAACTTGTCAGTTTTATGATGTTTTGTGAATTGTAAGTAACAAATAAGAAACATTTACCAACGTCTCCAATTTCAACAATGAGGTCCCTGTTCATTGGCTGTCTTTGGTGGCTTTCCTCTTGTCTTTGGTTATCTACTTTAACACCTGCAGGATACAGAACAGTAAACAAAATCATGAAATTGACAAGATAGATGATTTTTGAATGATTGTAGAATGAAATTGAATTAGTGCGATGAGTGAGTTTAGAGTGAAATTAAAGTAAGGTAAACCTACATGCAAGCAAGTTCTATAAATAGCTTCCTATTTTTCAAGAACAAATCTCAGGCTAATAATTTCAGTAATGGCCGCAGTGAATTCGCGATTACATTCTATGTATTCTCATTTTGAATATAGTTGCTGGCCTAATCCTTGTAAGTAACTTTGGAGCGTTTTTGAATGTTTTGAGTGAGACTTTATATTGACTGAATGGAGCTGTGAGTGAGTGATTTAGAATGTTTTTGAGTAATTTAGTGTTAATTTCTTGGTGTAACTTACTGTACAACATGTATCACGTGACGAGATTTGAGTTAAGGTACCATACGGGAAATGCGAAAAGTATTTTTTATAGTTTTTTTTAAATCTAAAATAACTATTCTACTTTTCTACGCAATTATTTCTGAAACCCGCCTTCCGGTAGATCTATGCTGGATCCCATTTTCGAATATCTATTTAACATAGTTCCGATATGGTCCGTTTACGCCTGATAATTATGAGAACCATTTCGCTAAAAGCGATTATATCAGATGTTCGAAAAGTATCAACCCTGGACAGCCTTTGGGGGCTCCGCAGGTTCTATAGTTTCCACTTTTATATATCGACAAGTTGAAGTGAGGGATCAAAGGTCAATTTAGTCTATATCTGCATAGACAAAATTGACCTCTGATCAACCACTCTAAATTGCGGAACTATAAACACATCTATGAATCTATTGATGCCGAGTGGTTTAGGTGGAGAATATGTTCACAGAAATATTCATTGATTTCGCGCGCGTATTGCGTACAACTTGTAGATATGCCCTTGAACAGCACTGCGTTCAGGATGACAAAACGGTTCTAAAAATTTTCCAATTATACCCCGCTTTGCACGTTCACTTTCGTGCAGTGCGGGGAGTAATTTGAACACTGTTTGCACCGTTTTGTCATCCCGAACGCAGGGCTGGTTTGAAATCCGTTTTGTTTCAGATAATTCTTTTTAGAGCTTACCTATTTCGTCTTTGGTATGTAGCGAAGACTCGTCTCTAAGACGTCTTCGATCTTCATCTTGTCCTTGAGTCATGTGGCACTCATAAGTGTGTCCTTTTTGGCTGTTGCTGAGATCAAATTGTCCGCCATCATTCGGATACACAAGGCCGCCTGTATGTACTGTTTCTGTATAATACTGAGAATGTTGAGGATGAGAATTGTGTTGAGACGGTGGATTCCACGATGATAAATCTGTGTCTTGTTTTAAGGCATCGCTGATGTCTCCTGGACCATTAGCGCAATGACCACTATTTATATTACCATTATGAACATTACTAACGTTTGTAAAGTCACTAACTCTTGTTGCTAGACCAATGTAATGTCCAGAAGCTATGTTTCTATTTTGAGCATTATTAACGTTTGTAAAATCACTTACATTTGACGCTTGTGCAGTGTTATGTCCAGACGCTGTATTCATATTTTGAGCATTGTTAACGTTTGTAAAATCGTTAACATGTTGCGCATGACTTTCGCCACCGTAAAATGTATCAGTTTGCCCCTGTCGTCCAATCGACAAATCCTGTGCATAATCCTGACTGGGTATATCTAGTTCGCCTAGAATATCGATGTTATCTAGGTGTAAATCTTCTATCTGCGGTGTGAAGTCATAAGTAGACACATCCCCTGTATTATTAGCAGGGTGATTTTGTTCAAATACTGCATTCTGAGAAGTTGGTTCGCTCTTTTTTTCTGTGTATGTGTCGTTAGCTCTCAAATCTTCATCACTTTTAGGGATCGATTTCTCTGAAATATGATTATTCATTGAGATTCATATTCATATACATTTATAAAATAATAACGGAAATATGAACTTCAAATTAAATCCTGGCCTTTGACAAGCAATAAATGCCCATTGTCAATGACGTTTACAACTTTCGAAAACGTTTAAAAATGGCACGCTGTTTTCAAAATATAAATGTCTACATGCAAAGCGGGTATCTTAAATGTTTCGAGAACGTTGAAACTTTTCTCATTCTCATCTGAAAGTTTTTTACAACTCATTTGAGCATGAGAAAAGTTTTGCATCATCGGATCCAGATGCAGATTGTTTTGCCCCTCTTTATTTCAATCGTTAACATTGTTGCTTGGATTATGTTACCCGATATTGACCTGTATGATAAAGTTGTAAATCGATTATAAAAAGCATATTTCATCAATTGACAATTATAAAAAAATACAGCAAATACAGTCATAGGTCTATTCCGTAATAAACACGCGTGCAATTTCAAATAGAAGTTATGAGACTTATGAGGTCTATGATAGGTCAACAAATATGTATACAGTAAAACGTGTATTAAGCGACCAACAATGGGACTATCAAAAAGCGGTCGTTAAAGAGAATGGTCGCTTAGTGAATGTTTTGTTTAATTTATTAGAAGCATACTTTTGATTGAATATTTATGTTATTTTGGATTTTTTTCTATATTCTAATGTTGTTAAAACTCATAGGAATCGTCTCATTGAGACGATTCTAATGAGTTTTATCAATATAGGATTGATTCGTAATATATTGTAGAACAAAAGTGCCTACTTTTTCAGATATTTTAATTTAAAAGGTGGAGTTTTAAAAACGGTCGCGTAATAAAAATAGTCGTTTAATAAACGTCGTCCCTTGAGCAAGATTGGCTGTACATATGATTTTATTTGTTTCTTAACTCACCCGCACTGTCGCCAGAAACGCCATGTAGAGCCTGGGATTGGGCCCTATCTAAGCTGTCGTGTGTACCTTCTCCTAGTACCATTGCATTTTCATTACTCCCCGGACTTTCGGCAGGGCCCTCGTCCGAGTCGCCATCGGTGTCGCTGTCGGTCAAACCCCAGTCGGATATCTCCCGAAACGGCTTCGCTCGGAATTTCTTCAATCGTCGCCTTTTCTTCTTTTCTATTTTATCTTGATCTTTCGGCAATATATCGAGCAATTCCGATATATGCTTGTGTCTTAGAACGTACGGAGAAACGGGCTCGAACAAACTACGAGCGCGTCGAACTTTTTCCGTCACTTTTCGGTGGTGATTTGAGACTTCGTTTGTGTCGTTAGAATACTGATGCAATTGATACGTAGATGTTAGTTTATCATGCGCTTGCGCATTACATTTCTTATGTCCGCTATGATTGGGTAACTGGTAGTCCTTATTTGCATACGGCAGTGCTGCCCCCTCGTGTATAAGTCGGTCGATAAGTCCGTCCAGCATACCCCACAAATTGAAGTCCGCTTGACCCGAAGGAGGGCTTTGACCTTCACTGTTTGCCATGGTAACGAAGTATGTTTTAACCGACACTTCTAGTATATAAGTCTGAAAAAGTAGATATACAGAATCTGTCTATGGCATTTTATTTGAGACAAGCTGATCTTAACCGAGGCAACAATAGAAATGTGATCAAGCTAGCCTTGGCGAGCTGATTAACAGTCCTTCAGATTATCGCCAAGTAGTGATGGGTAGATAAATCGTTTATAATCGATAATCAGTTGGTATCGGCTTCTGATTGTGATAATCGACTGAGAAATTTTATAATGATTAATCGGGTCACATAAATGAATCCAATATATTTTGTTTACCGCGGAACTGACATCAGTTTGATGGCTCTGCACGTAACATTTGTAACTGCCTATAGCGAGCAGGAATTGATTAAAGGCCCGTTTTCATATTCACGATTTTCTCTACGATTCACCACGATTCACCCAGATTTCTCATGGTCAGAAAAATCGGGATTGGTCGGGATGAATCGTGCCGAAATATAGAAAGAGTCAGTGTCACTACGTTTCCAGTAAGAATGTCCACGATATAAGTACGGTGTCTGTAAGGTATCGCTACGAATCAATGACGATTCATGACGACAACGCTACGGTCAATGAGGATTGACCAGCATGTCACAACGAATGCTCACGGTGCTATTACGGTTCGATACGGTACTAGTACTATTCACGGCGGTAGTGACACGAGCTACCATGGCCTTGGTTTTGGCCAATCGGGGAGCTCCGTAGCGAAACCGTGGGTGATTCGTAGGACAACCGTACGCAATTCGTGGTGAATCGAGAGAATTCGTAATGACGAAGATTCCACGACTGACTACGATCTCTCACGAACAGCCGCGAATATGGCTGTGGTGTCAGTACGAATAAGCACGATTCCGCAACGGTTGCGTTGTGAATTAGGCCACGCCCAATAACCACCACGATTTGCCACGAATGTTTTAAACAGTTTAAAATTTCCGTAGCGCTACTTTGGAGTTTCGGAAGTTATCGCGATTCATCAAGAGTCACCACGATTCACCACGGTTCTACTACGAATTACCACGGCACACGACGATTTATGAAAAGCTGATTGAGCGATTTTGAATGGTATTTATCGGAATCAGAGTCGATTTCACCATGTTATTAACTGTACAGACCTACTTTCCCAAAGGTCAAAGTGACTTATTGAGTTGCCATAAATAAATATAATTGCTCGCTATTTGACCTCGATAGCTCTTGTCCCGTTCTGCAACCAGATTATAGATTAGCAAAATACGGTTTATATACAAACTAGAGCTGCCGAAGAAGCTGATTTGTTCCACGGGTCTGAATGATATATGATCTGAACGGTATGATAAGAAGAGAATTTAAGAGAAAGAATTAACCAATCAATTTCTATTTCAAGTAAAAAAGTGTTTTATGTCACACCCTGAAATATTTCTGAAAGGAAAATTCAAGATTGATGCATAAATAGCATGTAGAAAATTGATCTCCGCCTGTTAAATACATATTTTCCATCAAATCACAGTAACTTGTTCAGCCTGATAATAGGTTACAAAAGGAACATTCCATTGAAATTTGGTTGATATCCATTGGTTGGCTTTTTAGAAATTGATTTTCAAAGATTACACTATGTAACATATAGAAAATTGACCTCCACCCATAAAAGACATATTTTTTTTATCAAATCACAATATGTTTTAAGATTGATAAAGGGTCACTAAACTTGCAGACCTGGGGTCGATTACATGCCAATGTAATCGATTACAATTACAATTACTTGCAGATTCTATGATTACTGATTACATTTTGATTACACAGTTTTTCATTGTAATCAATTACAATTACAATTACTTTTATAATGTAATCTTGATTACATCTAATTACATGTGATTACATTTTTATTTCAACCTTACTCATAAATATTTTTGTCTTTTTGGGAGTTTATTCATTCAAGATAGGTTTGTAAACAATTAACAGAATGTGGAAGGATAAACAATAAATAATTTATGCCAATTCTTCTCTCAGGTCTGTTAATATTTACCAAGGTGCTCTTTATGAATTTAGATATACCCAAAGCTTTTATATCCTCTTACGATTGCATCCACTGCTATGGACAGCATTAAGCTTCTTTGGTCTGCATGCCCACTGGGTTTTCATTTTGGGGGTACATGTGCCCTCTGAGTTTAAAATTGAGGGTACAAAGAAAAATCTAGGGGTACAGCGAACCCTTTACTTTCAGAGTTAAGGGTACACCACATAAATCTTACATAAGTTACTCTATATAACTATTTAGATTATAACTGATTTAAGACTTGAAAGATTTATAACTGTTTTGCTGTAAAAAGCATCTAAACTCAGTTCAATAATGGAATAGCCATTACTCAAAAAGCACCTGCTGCATAATTTGCTGTTAACAACCATTTTAGGTGCAATTGTAAGAGGCAGTTAGCCCCTCCAAATTAATTTATAAAATTGAAGAAATTAGTTTCTGTAAATTAATACTAAGTACTTTTCAGTAAAAACATTAAAAATTATATAAATAACAGGAGTCAGTTGTATCACTGAATTCTTTTGAATACTTTTGACATACAAAGACTTAAATAA
The DNA here is from genome assembly GCA_948146395.1 of Fragum whitleyi. Lineage (NCBI taxonomy): Eukaryota > Metazoa > Mollusca > Bivalvia > Cardiida > Cardiidae > Fragum > Fragum whitleyi. Next base: position 32,571,586 of record OX411559.1, on the reverse strand, counting down.
TTGGTGTTTCATGGCTGCCAATGTTTGTGACTTCAGAATTACCTGTTGATTGATAAGCCACACAATTTCTTCAATGGATAAAATAAATGACTGACCAATAAATGATTGGATTTACACTGATAATCAGGCATGCAAACCAGATACTCTTTCATTCAAAACATTCACGTAATAGTCATTATCTTTCTATGCTAATCAATAATTCTTTATGTGCTTGCGTGTATGGCCCATGAACTTGTACTTGAACTGATGCATTTCTACGTGAATTACCTACTGTAGTACGTAAATGGGAACCCTGATAGCCTAGGTTGACATTTATAAATGCTCTTGTTGGTATTTTTGAATATTTGATGCACCAATAAAAGATAAAATTTAGAAACTGTTTTGGCCAGAATTTTCCCCATTTCAAATTATATTTTACATATTAAACATTTTCTCCATCATTTCTTTCTATTTGTTTAAGTTCAGAAAATATGAATTGTTGTTAAGAACTCATTTAGTATGATTACCATTGACCATGGACACAGTCGTATACCTGGTACAGTGCAGTAAAAAAGAGCCCAGTGTAGAAGCATGCAAGATGGCGGACGTAAACAACGGTAAAAAGTAGGTACATTTTCAATCGCAAAAATACAGGTTAATTTAACTGATGGTGTTTAATGATAGACATTGAGACCAACATGAAATGTCCGATTTTCTTATTTTCCCATTGATTTCTCGTGATGCCTACTACACAACTTGGATTCAATCGATAAAGTTGGGTAAATAGCAAAAACCGAAATTGAAGCGGTGATCGTAAGATTCATTCCAGAATATTTGATCCATTACTAATAAAATCACCCATGTCCAACGACCTATCGTAAGCCCAAACCCCCACAAACCATCTCGTTTTTTGACAGCCCTGAAAAAGCATTGTAGAAAGTGAAATTTTTAGTTTTTGTAAATGGACAACGGTCCAGTGCAGAAACAGGCCGTTTTTTCCATTGGTACAGTGGAGAAACAAGGTTTTGAGGCGATTTTGAACCAGTGGAGATACATTTTTGGAAACTGTGTAGACAAATGGTTTGGAACCGTGTAGAACAAGCACGACGTTGGTAAATAATGACTTCGTCATCGCGAATTGACAGTAGCCGATCGAATATTGACATAAGGGAAATATTTAATACATTTATCCATTCTTTAAATCTAGAACTATATTATTTTGCTTATAAAGTTTGAAAGTTGATCGTACTTGATTCTGGCATTGTGTGGGCTTGTAAATTTGTCGGTGACCTTTGACCTTCATAAAATTTGGAATTTTATGTCTACGATAAAATGAAGTGGAAAGTAAAATTTGGTGAAAGATAATCATTGAATCTTGCACGATATTTGAACATTGACACTGACCTCGACTTTTGTCCTCAATGTTTGAATTAGTTAAGATTGATAGATAATTGTTTACGCGTCAAGCTCAATTCTAGAGATTTGGCACTGACATTTGTCCGACCTTCAAAGTAAAGACAGATTATGTCTAGAACAAATTAATAAAATTGGTAAAGGTTGACAAAGGGTCGTCTATGATTCTGGCATTATGTTGAGCCTTTGAGACTTACCCTGACTTGACCTTTTTTCTTCAATGTTGAATCATTTGGTTTATGATAATATAAGGTGAGTAATAAAAAAAAATGTCGATGACACTGACATCAATCTGGACCATTTTCTCTGATCCTATATTTCTTACATGCTGAATTGTCAGGTCTAGAAACACAGAATTTAAAATTCTGTCTTTAATTCTCGCATCATTTTCTATCTTTAACACAGACCATGTCGTAAGACTTCCTCCGCAAAATTACCAAACTAAGACTAAAGTCAGGGAACAAAATGAGTTCACAAAATTAATTGCAATAAAGAATTGACCAGTTCTAATGAGATAAGATTTGTTATATATATATATATATATATATATATATATATATATATATATATATATATATATATATATATATATATATATATATATATATATATATATATATATATATATATATATATATATATATATATATATATATATAATATATTTTTTTTTTTTTTTTTTTTTTCAAATCACATTATTGAGTGTAACAGGTAGTTTTTGTGAACAATCTTGTCTTCTTTCTTAACAAAAAAAGATTATATGGCATTATATTGGCTAATCAAAAAGCAGCATTGCAAAAGTATGTATAACGGATACAATCCAAGCCTTGTATACATACATATTATCGTAGACATAAAATTCCAAATTTAAAAAAGAAGGTCAAAGGTCATCGACAAATTTACAAGCCCACACAATGCCAGAATCAAGTACGATCAACTTTCAAACTTTATAAGCAAAATAAAATAGTACTAGATTTAAAGAATGGATAAATGTATTAAATATTTCCCTTATGTCAATATTCGAAATAATAATTCGGCTACTTTCAATTCACGACGATAAAGTCATTATTTACCAACGTCGTGCTTGTTCTACACGGTTCCAAACCATTTGTCTACACAGTTTCCAAAAATGTATCTCCACTGGTTCAAAATCGCCTCAAAACCTTGTTTCTCCACTGTACCAATGGAAAAAACGGCCTGTTTCTGCACTGGACCGTTGTCCATTTACAAAAACTAAAAATATCACTTTCCACAAAGCTTTTTCATGGCTGTCAAAAATCGGGATGGTTTGTGGGGGTTTGCGCTTACGATAGGTCGTTGGACATAGGTGATTTTATTAGTAATGAATCAAATATTCTGGAATGAATCTTGCGATCACCGCTTCAATTTCGGTTATTGCTATTTACCCAACTTTATCGATTAAATCCAAGTTGTGTAGTAGGCATCACGAGAAATCAATGGGAAAATAAGAAAATCGGACATTTCATGTTGGTCACAATGTCTATCATTAAACACCATCAGTTAAATTAACCTGTATTTTTGCGATTGAAAATGTACCTACTTTTTACCGTTGTTTACATCCGCCATCTTGCATGCTTCTACACTGGGCTCTTTTTTACTGCACTGTACCAGGTATACGACTGTGATGGAAACGGCATGTCAAACTGTAAAACGTAATGGATGTGTCAAATGTCTTTTAGGCTCATTTAACTTTGTTGGAAAAGTTCAAAAGATAGTGTAATAACAATCCCATGTTTTGCAGTACTTTATTTAATTTTGCCAAATGGACTCTAAGATTTACCCTAATGAACCAACATCAAGATACCTGCATGGTATTGTAATGGGACAATCATAGCATAGATTCATTTCCGTAGAACTTTTGTCGTGTTATTTGGATGTGAGAAATTGATCATACAAATGAAAATTATTCTAAGAAGAGAAGATTAAGTTGTTTTGCCAATATATAAATGAAATTCAAAATATAACTATCATGGGCTGTCAAATACTAATAAAGGGTTATTGACAGGTAATTGTTTAAAAGTGCCAGAGGCTATAGATTATCTTAGATGAGACTGACACTTCTTTTAATTTCTTAACACCTTTAAAATTATCATTATAACACTTCATGTTCATAAGACATTTTGACTAGTTTGAATTTTCAATACTTAAAGCAAGAACCAGAATGTTCTAAACTAGGGGAAAAAACAACAGTTCAATTCTTGGGTATAAGACTATAATAGAAATTTCCTATAAAGCCAAATGAAAATTTAACATTTTCATTATTTTTCCCAATACATTATCTGTTTTGGGAAAATCTTCTTCTCAATTCAAGTTCTATCTAGTCACTCCAATTACCTTGACAGTATATTCATATGACATATTTGTATTCAATACTAAAACCTAGGACCATTATTTTAGTATAAAAAAAATTGCCATAAATAACTGTCATTGAATATATTTTTTTCAAAGCTTGTACTTGCAAATACAACAAATGTAATCATAATGTAATCGAGATGTAATCATAATTACAGGCCTTTTTGCAATGTAATCGATTAAATTACGATTACATATAATCAGAAATGCTCCGATTACCGATTACAATATGATTACCTGAAAATTGTAATCGATTACATGTAATCATGATTACCGATTACGATTACCCCAGGTCTGCATTAAAGGACCACACCAGTGAAATTTGGTTGAAATCCGTAATTTAGATTCTAAGAAAATGTATCACTTATTACCATAAATGAAAAAATTAGCCACGCCCAGTAAAGGTATATTTTTTCATCTGATCAGAAATCTTTGAACAAATTTAATAGAAGGTCACCCAAACATCCTTCCTGTGAAGTTTGGGTGAAATCTAGCCAGTAATTTCTGAGGAGAAAATAATTGAAGAAAATGTTTACGACCTGACGCATGGACGCACTGTCGCAGGGGCTGATGGACGCATGACGGACACAGCGGCATGACAATAGACCAAATGGCCTTCGGCCAGTGAAGCTAAAGAGGCGATAAAAGGTACAACGACGACTTTACATTTGTAACATCGTAAATTCGACTGTCATTCCAATCAAAACCCGTTCTGCATCGCATACTAAACGCTCCATTCATTCATTTAAAAGACTCATTCAATTCGCTCCGTGATTCGAGTTTCGAAATCGTTCAATACGATCAACATTTGAATCAAATCGATCAATTTATTCTCTGATTTTATTGGCTGGTGCGGATTTTAAGATATCTGATTAATCTATGAAGACAAACTGAAAAGAACGTATATTTTTAGAGGGGGGGGGTAATAAATATCGCCAATTTTGTTCATCTTGAACAAAATTGGCAATATCGAATTGCACCCTTTATTAAAACTCAAAGTTCGCTCCACCTACTCATTCAACTTCGTTCCAAAATCATTCATCTTGTCATTTCACGATTTATTAACTGTACATGTTTAGGACAGGTTACTTTTACAAAGGGAACGCTTATTTAAATATCCATTATCATAAATCGTTTTCTGGGTCCTGTTTTAATAAACTTCTAACAAAAAAAAATCATAATAATCGTAAGTCAAAAATACTAATCGTACCTTTGGTTTTCATTCATAGTTAGATTCTGTCTTGCAATATCTCATTGGAATCGTCTTAAGAATACGATTCTTATGAGATGGTGAATGAAAGAATGTATCATTTCATTACTACTATAGAAGCAACTATAATTTTTGATTTACGCAAAAAATGATCGTAAGATGTTTAGTAAAACAGTCCCCCGGTGTTCAAACATCAATGAGCAATTTTTTGGCGCAACAGTCTATGCATTTTCATATGATCCGCTATAATGAAAGTGCGTATTGTTTCCAAGGAGGTTTTAAGCCACATATAACAGTTTTTTAGTTATTTCGTGGTGGCTGGAGAAATTATCCGTTGATCTCTACTTTAACCTGCATCAAGCTCCAAATCCCTATCCCCGAAAAGAAAATGAAGTACCCAAATTTCTGACCCCACTTCCACCCCCGACATTGTCCCCGTGTCGCGGCCTATATATATTCTCTCGTAGAATTTGCATTCTGCGTGTATATCAATTTCAATATAGGCTACAGGTAGATTTTGCGCGATGAGCCGTGCAATCTACTTTTAACGGTTTAATTCCCGTGCTTTTCTTTCAAAATAGATAAAACAGGTTTAAACAATACCTAAAAAAGATACAAATTATCTTACAAATGTATCATATGCTTTTTAAATATACCCGATATACATGTGGTAATTGATTCAGCGCCTACGTCAGAGCTCAGTTTTGAAAATACACCTATACCTATAACCGTAACACGTGAGTGTTATTATTTGGCTAATTTCGCCTGAGACTCTGTGCATACTTCGTATATCTTCGGAAGATCTCCGAGTTCTTATTCAATAAACCGTTTGTAACACATTTATAAATACGCAATTTAACAAGCGAGTGAGAGTAAGAAAAAATAGCTCAGTTGGTTAAGGTGTATCGCTCTCAATCACACGTGTAGCCTATGGGTTCAAGTCTCCGAGGTGCTTTTTTTCTTTCTTGTTCATATTTTTTTCGTCTCTGTTACAAGTTCACTATTGGGGATTATAATTTTTGTTCAATTATCAAACGACCACTTCTTGCTGATTCATTCTAAGATGAAATTAATCTTTAATTGTTGTATAAAAGTGAGATATAGACTGCACTTATTTGTCTTAAAACCACGAGGAAAAGATGTTTCCCAATTTTCAGAAAACAGCAAAATTTTCCGTTTTTCGAACCTGTCAAAAAACCGTTACAAAGGTAACCACAAAGGCACCCTGTATCAGCAACCTTTGCTGTTGTTATTTAATATATAAAAGGTAACTCAATATATGAAAAAATATGTCCTCAAAATTACAACAAAGTGAAAAAACCCCGATACACCCTCCGTCTTGTTTATGTGATTGTAAAAAAAAAAGAACATTCGAGGGAATAAAATTATACTTTCTCTTTCACGGTTTAAACTTGGGTTCTCTTACATCAGAGACAGATGTCTTAACCACTATACCACAGGTCTGAGTGGAATACATAGATCCAGCAAACAGTTAAATCCTAATGCTTATTGGCGGAATTCGTCGATCATCGGTGATTTTTCCGATTTCACTCACGGAAAATAAACAGAGTCTCAGGCGAAATTAGCCAAGGAATAAAGGCATTGTTAAAATACTGAAAATCAATAATGAGTGTTGATAAAATATGAAGTGTAGATGTATCTATTAGCAACGTTATCCGTGTTAATTAAGGCGTCATAGAAACGTGTGCGTAAAGAACAATGGGATCATCATGGATATGCATCGCCCGCCATGCTAGGATTGCACTAGGCTTTCACGGTGACTTTGGCATGTGCGTATCTAGGACTTTGAAATTCATACGCGCTCAGAAGGCGATAACTAAAGAATATAAAGGGTAAAGGCGAGATGAGACCTGTGACAAACGATGAATGCCTTGCGTCAACTCCCTCTGTATGGTTTCAGCGTTTGTGAATGATCAAAACATCGTAACTACAGCTTGAATAAGCTGTTGTTTCGATGCTATGATCATTCATCAACGATATCAATCAACAGATGATTATTTCTTTTACGCACTTGCGTAAATTGCGTAATTGGCGCTACGCCCTTGTTTGGTACCAAGAGCATCGTCATTAAAAAGACTTAGCATGGGCGTAACTAGGATTTTGAAGTTGATACCTATTCAGATCGCGACCAACATAGAATATATAGGATAAAGGTAATGTGTGGACTGGGACAAAAGATGATTGTCCGGCGTTCCCCTTGTCTATAGTTTGATCGTTGGTGAATAATCAAAACATCGTAACTACAGCTTGAGAAAGATGTAGTTTCGATGTTATGATCATTCATCAACGACATTCTTCGAAAGAGGATTTTTTCTATTACGCATTTGCGTCATGTGCGTAATGGAAGTTACGCCCTTGCCCAGAATTTCCTATGCTTTGTCACGAGTTTACATTTATCGTAATCCAGTCGCGCTTTCAAGATAAAAATCGGACCATTTTTATTGACTTGGTAACCAGAAAAATACCGATTGGGCTAATGGTGGTAAACTTCTGCTACGAGGAAATGTATCCTTTGCAGAAACTTAAACAAAATAATAAAAAAGATGAGCTAAAAACTTATATACATGTATTTAATAATTGCGCATATTTTCTAAGGTAATTAATGTGAGTTAACAACATCGAGAAACTGACAAGGTGAATGCCTTTTGAACGATTTCGAAATGAAATCGAATGATTGGGAGGAGCGAGTCGAAACTAGCGATATTTATTACCGCCCTTTGAAAAAATCCGCGTTCATTCGAGTTGGGGTGCCTTCACATAATCTAATTGGCACTTTTTTTTATATATATGTACTCATTACCAAAAAACCCACCCGAAATCAATTCATTTATGAAAATTTGTCCTCAGTTAGATTGCAAAATGTCGTCACCAACTGTAGGGTTCATGCAGTAACGACACTTTGATCGTCCACTGACTAAATGCCAGTCCCGAAATAAAGGTTTCCAAAATTAAAAAGACGTGTCACCCATGTAGCCTACAGCTGAAAGTGCTACTCAGAATTGATCTAGAAACCTGGGGCCCGTTTTACTAAACATCTTACGATCATTTTGTGCGTAAGTCAAAAATTAAAATCGCGTCTACAGTAGAAACTAAACATGGGATTCTGCAATGCAATATCTCATAAGAATCGTCTTCCAAAGACGATTCCAATGAGATATTGCAAGGCAAAATCTAACAATGAATGAAATCACCAGGTACGATTTGTGATATTGACTTACGATCATTTTTTTCGTAGGAACTTTAGTAAAACGGGCCCCGGTAGAACTAGTCATGTGCCAAGAATAACGGTGAACATGCATAGTCTAGCCTGGCTCCCAGGCTGTCAGTTAGTTTTGAAATTAATAAGGTAGACCGACTCATGTGTAACTATCTTTTCTATTACCTCCCATATTCTCAAAAACTGACCACTGATCGGCAAGTCAGAGAATATAAGCTGATAAGAAATTTTCTTTCTCTAGTTGATATTTAGCTTTTTTTTCACAATACTCAGATCAGTGGGGCGGGAGCCAGTCTAGTGCACGGACGAGCGTTCTAAATTTGAAACACGCATCAAATTAACCAATACTTAGGACTAATTTTATGTACTTTCACTTATCTGACATGTCAGATCTTTTCTTTTACTTCTTTCACTTGACTAACATTCCGACGTGTACTTTCCTGTCTGTAACACTCGAAAGAGCGATGAACAGTATCCAGAAATAGCTAGATAGACTGGTAAACCTGTCCAATCTTCGCTACCCTGTAGCTGGATAGATTAAGACAGGCTCGCCAGTCAAGAGATAGATAGATAGAATTTGCGAGTGCTTTTTAACCATTACCGAGCAAAGGTGGATCGCAAGACAAGTGATTTGGCGGAATGATTCCTTGGCGGAAATCCTGTCTTGCGTTTCTTAGAGACAGGGATTCTAAATATATAGCCTATACTATATATATATTTGGGTCCGTGTTAGAGATGACAAACGGTGCGATTGTTCTTTACAAATAATATCCCGCTTTGAACTAAATTGTACTTGCAAAGTGCTATCTCGACATATAAATGGCCTTTTCCTACGCATCTGCGTAATTTGTATACATAGACTTTCAATACGCTTTTACAAAATGCTAGATCTAATTCAGGATCATTGAATAACATGTGGCACAGATCTAGATCTATAGATATAAAATCACAGTTTGCAAAATCGAAAGATTGTTTATTAGAAATTTCGCGAACCTACCTGAGTTCAATATTATCCGTCAACCTTTACCATCGAACTAAGTAGCATCCAGTCTTGAATTCGATCGTGCACCGACAAGCTTTATTCCCTTAAGTAGAGTCTACCTATGACATAAATCGATAATGGAAAGTCGATAATTTAGTATGAACGATAATAGAACTAAATGCACAATGTACTTTTCTTATAGTATGTAACATACAATAATACAGATTAGTTACGCTGTTCTATAAATAGACGCGTCAAGCGAATGTGTATACAAACAACTTAAAATATCTAGGACGGTTCAATAGGAAATCCCCGATACGGCCATAAAATCCAACACACCTAAAATATTCGCACACGCGACAGGTTATTTGGATTAAATTTTAAAAATCCCCACTACATTTCGGAAATTAATAGTGAAATTAATAGGATTGTTACTTGTTCCGACTAGTAGACGCTATTGGTTATAGAAATGGATTAGGTTTGTATAGTGTTGAACTTTGGGTGACCTCATTGTTATTATAATGTCATTAATACACCTTTACCCGTGTGTAATGTTGAGTTATGCGTTTATATTCTGAATAGCCTTTTAATGTGTCTACTTTGTACAACGGCGGATCTGGGATTTCTTTGAGGGCTGGAGTCGAGCATAGAAATAGCTGAAATTGGGGGTTCGTTTTCCTTTTTTTACACAATCGTGATTGAATATACATGGAAATGTTATTATCAGGCAACAGGGGGGGGGGGGGGGGGGGGGGCTAATTTCCCTCGTGGCTCTGAAACTCGTCAAAATACGGCTTTCATTGTAAAAAGGGATAGATAATTACGCTGAAACTAACAATTATCATCTATGTTCTCAAGAAATCACCTGTATATCAATGATATTTATAACAAAGGGTAATTCAAACACAAAAACATTTTCAATGCCTTTACATTACGCCTACAATAGTTTTCCGCAGATCATGCTTTAGATGCACGTTTGAGTAAGCGATCAAAAGTCAATTTTGTCTATACAGGTATAGACAAAATTGGCATTTGATCGTGAACTTAAACTTGTGAAACTATATACTATTGATCTCACGTGATTTATGCAGGGTTGTGGATTTGAATGCCCGGCTTGTCCGACACGGGCTTTTCTACCTGCGGACAAGCATTTTTATCAATACTACTTGTCCGTGGACAACCGAATGTAAGTGGATACCAGGAAAAATTTATAAATGGTACGGTTGTATATTAAGCCTTAGAACGTTTATATGAAGGGATAAAAAACATTCCTTTAACGAAGAAAGCACTTACTTCTTCTTTAAAAAAATAGAAAGAAATATACTCTTTTTAGTTGATGTTGATGATGGACAAGAAAAAAAATCTCCTTTAATTTGTCGAGGGATAAGTGGAGAAAAAGTTGTGTTTATCTTCTCAACTTAAACCCTAATTATTATTAATTTGTCACTTATCAATGACGTTTTAATTTTAATCAACAGTGTACGTCACGCGGTGTGCCCCAAGGTAAAATCTCATGATACCCCCTTTTATCTTTGACAAATCTACATATATACATTTATCCGCTATTCTAATACAGTTTAGCCGACATCATTTGCACTATAGGTAGATTTTGCGCGGCGTGCCTTTAAATCTTCTTTTAACCGCTAAATCCCCGCGCCATTTTTTCAATTTAGATAAAACAGGTTTAACAAGCCTTAAAATCCCCCATGTACGTTTAGAGTAAGACAAAATCCGCTTTTTCGTGCAAATTCTTTAAATAGTCATTTTGATTAATTCTAATGACAGATCGGTTACATAAAAGTTTAAAATCAATCGACAAACGGTGGCTTTGTCGGAAAACGCATAAAATGCCGTACGAAGGAAAATATGTAAATGAGATTTTGATCACGTGAAATGCGCCCATGCGCAAGAGCGGTTATGGTTACACTCCTGTCTGATTCGGCCGTGTTAAATTATGAGTAAATCGGCACATTTTGACGGTACGTTCGTAGCTCCTCAAAAAAGTCGTTTAGGCCAAAAAAAAAAAGTTTTCATGTCTTAAAAAACAATTCTTTGCTCTTGAAATCTATGTCCAGAAAATGCATTCATGGGCACTTCATTTTACCACAATTTTTCATGGCGCACAAACACCCTAAAAATTCTCATGGTACAAAAGAGTTTCCTTACTTGGGAACAACAATCAAAGGTCAGGCTCTCAGAAAAAATAGTTCCCACTAAGATTCATTTAGAACTATTCATGCAATGTAGCAGAGGTAAGGCACTTGGCTGAACCTCATTTCAAGCACTTTCCTGTTATTTAAACATTATAACAATGTGGCAAAAGGAGCACACCATTTTTTCTAACCTTACTATTTCATGGAACAACGACCTCAAAATGATGATATTCAAGAGCATGAAAAAGCCCTTTAAGCCGCACTAAGTTATTTAGCCCAAATTTGTTTTTTAAAGGAGCTACAGACTGGCAAAATGTGCCAATTTACTATATAATTTAGCACTGCCAAAACAGACAGGAATGTAACCTAATGGACTCGGCACCTACGTTAGAGCTCAGTTTTGAAAATTCATTTACAGTATTGTATAAATCATACATGTCAAAGACAAAGAAAATTATGCAGCCGCTACCAGTCAGGTGCTTGAACCAATGGCCTTATCACGTTCGAGCCGGGCTTTGAGCTAACCATTCCGATTGTACAAGTACAATCATACAGGTATAACATATTGTATAGCCTCTCATAAGTTCATGAAAGTTTATGATTTCAACCACCGACACACATGTACCGTACTGCGCTCATAGACTTTTCTTTTAAAGTAAGCCAATAAATTGATTTCTTAGGATAATCCTGCCCTCTTATTAGCCTGGGCCCTGTTTCTAGAAGTTTATAACAAGGTAGATAATAGACTGGCTCCCATCCCCCTGATCTGAAGTATTGTGAAAAAATAAGCCAATTCAACTAGAGAAAGAAAATTTCTTATCAGCTTATATTCTCTGACTGGCCGATCAGTGTCAGTTTTTGAGAATATGGGAGGTAATTTGAAATTAAATAGTTACACTTGAGTGGTCTACCTTATTAATTCTAAAACTAACTGACAGTCTGGGAGCCACGCTAGGTAGATAAGAAAGTTGAACCATTCAGACCTTAAATTGAGTTTACTTCTCTTCAAAGAAACAGAAAGTAGACATTGACTAAAATGTATTATCTTATAACTATACAAGTATCCGTGTGATAACAACCCGTATGATATTTTTTATGATATCACATAGTTATTTTTAGAACAATAATATCATACAGTTATTTTTAGAAACTTGCATTTCGGTAAGAAACATCGACGAAAACAAGACAAAAAGAGGTTATAAGATAAATATAATACATTCTTAGTGTATTGTATGAAAAAAATATCAAACTCGGTTGTGAGAATTGACAATTGTCTCGGCAGAGCCTCGACAATGATCAATTCTCCCAACCTCGTTAGATATTTTTTTTCATATAATACACAAAGTATGTATTATATATTTACATATCTCAATAATGTACTTCTATTTAAGAGATGGCTGCCAGTCTACCCTCTTATCGATAAGTTATTTCTTTGATCCAACATCTGCAGGATCTTAACTACATATTTTTTATTAAAAAAAATACCTTTAATCCTTTTCGGTGATTTACCAAGGAATAACGGTAGATTATCATTTCAATAAACTCCCCTTTCTTACCAGTGAAATTGAATTGAATTTGTTCAATTCACCCTTTCTGGTGACATCTAAGCCGAATCAAAAAAGGTGCCGCCACCATAGCGCAGTTGGTTAGGCATAAGACTTCCAATCTGGAAGTCGTGGGTTCGATCCCCGGTGTCGGCAAATATCCTTTCCGACTTTTGTCTCTCACCAATGGGTAGATAATCGTAAACCTATGTGAGATAGCAGTCGGGGGCTAGGAAAAGGTGTAATGGTAGTACAGGTGAAAGAAATTCCAGGAATCTATTTTAGGTGCTCCGACCGCCGCGATATAACTGCGGAATTGTTGATAGCGGCGTAAAACCCATTCAATCAATCAATTGACCGAACCAAAAAAGTGACGTCACCACGAATATTGTGTAGCAACCACATGCAAAATCGCGCGCTTTAAAGGAAATATGTGAAAAAATCACATTATAGAATGATAAATAGAATAATAGTTCGTTTTTCGAGTGAGATCGCCTGATCATTCATTTCATGAAGAACAAAAGCTATATTTTCACTCGTGGCTCCGCCAATCACGAATATATAACTTTTGTTGTTCGCTCAATTCTAATGAAATATAAAACGATCTTACACTGAAACAAACGGTAATCCCCTATTTTATAGAGTTCTTCGATGTTTTCAAAGTGCAAAATTTTACTCATCTATTATCATTATTTCGAAATTCTTAAAGTTGTATAAAAAATCTCTGAAAACATTTAAATACATTTTTACATTAAATAGAACAGTGGCACCTACCTCTCGAAAAGACCGGTAAACTTAATGTAAATGCTTATAAACTACAAATCCCGAAAGCTATATTATTTAGAAAAATGAAGATAATACAAGTTTTCGACTAAAACTCCCCGGCTTTCCAGTGCACATTAATATGCAACACCCTTGGTCACTATAGCAACTATTGGTAGCTAAATTATCACGACAGCTTACGTAGAAATCTATATGCTTATTTTTATTTAAAAAAACAACGTAACTACACATTGGGCAAGGCTGCAGTTACGGTATAATGAAACAAATACGGCCGAATTTCAATTTCATCCGTTCGAGTAAATGCTTCTAAATAAACATAGATTCAATCTGTAGTTACGTTATTTTTGAAGTGAACAACCAACGTGTCTATGTACGTGTACATTATTATGAATATATACAATATGCAATAAGGTACAGATAAGTGGGTGTAAAGTCAAGCTTAAATCTTTATTTCTAAATGAAATCGTTTGTTGTTGGTACTCATTTGAATCGCCTCAGCGAGACGATTCAAATGAGTACTCGCAACGTAGGATATGAGCGAGAATTATCAGTTTTATTTAAATTGGAAATCCAAAACATCGCTTCTATCTGTAGCACTAAAATGGTCAATATCGAGGAGGATTGGAGACAATAGTTTCCGAGTTGAAAAGTTCACATATATGACCCCCTGGTCATTTGATCTGTAAATCACCAGTAACCGAATATAGCATCGACAATAGCATGTCGATCCGATACCAGTACGTCATCGATAGGAAACCAAACACTCGCAACTACAGCTTATTCAAGCTGTAGTTTAGAGGTTTTCGCGGCACGCCAAGGTTCTCGGAAGAGTCTGCTTCGTGATATAACCGTGAAAGCTAACTTGAAACATCTTAAAAGATAGATAAAACGCATAAATTCATGTATTGCGCATGTTGAACAATTACTGCACAGCGTGTTTGGATAAACATATATTTTCTATTCATTTAAATCAAATTAGTTTTTCTTATTATTATAATTCATTATTATTTTTATTATTATTATTATTATTATTATTATTATTATTATTATTATTATTATTATTATTATTATTATTATTATTATTTGTAGTAGTAGTAGTAGTAGTAGTAGTAGTAGTAGTAGTAGTAGTAGTAGTACCATCACCATCATTATTATGATTATTATGAGTTTTATTACTGTTTGCGAAACAATCATTTCATTTAGAGCTAAATACCTCGGTTTGATTAAACAGAATCTGATATTTAACAAAACGCATTTCTTTTGAAGTACATCACATAAAGCAATGGAGCTAAGAGAATTTGAAAGTACTGTTCAATTAATACATCTTTTAACCCAATGTGTTGTAAACAACGAAGAGTCGGGATTTAGTGTTTCAACGTTTTAATTCTTTATTCATTCATTTATTCTTTATTTTGGCAATTCGGCAATGATAATGCTTTTGGCCATAAATCATTTATACAAAATAAATTCAATTTATGAATAATTAAATTTTCTAATGAAAGTGCAAGAATTACATTTAAGTATTGTGAAATTGACACTCATTCCCATCAAACCATTCTAAATAGCTCACTCAGCGTTCCGCTCCATTCATTCATCCCAAATACTCGCTCAAATCGAACAAAAACTGTCCGAAATCTGTAAAAATCATTTAAAGATCGGTCGAGACGAACAACATTTAATTATTCTGCGTTTTTTTTCTGGTGTGTGTTTAAAAGTGTGTGGATCGGCAATGAAGACCCCTCAAACAGAAAAATATGTATATTTTATTAAAGGGAGGTAACCAATATAGCTAATTTTGTTCATTTGATCAAAATTAGCGATATTGGACTACCTCCCTTGAATTTCATACAAAACTCGCCCCACACACTCATTCAATTTCATTCCAAAAACATTTTGCATAGAAGTTCTATAAATACCTTTCTAATTCATCAAGAACCAATTAGACGCTAACAATTCCAATTATGGCAGTGAAATCGTGATTTTTTCCCATTTATATAATTTTTTTAATGTAGCTGTTGCTTGTATATTTTTTAGTCATTTGGATCGTTTTTGATCGATTTGATTGAATGTTTGGAATGAGTGAATGGAGCGCTGAGTGAGTGATTTAGAATGGTTTTGATTGAGAAAAATGTCAATTTCACGATGTAAGTAACTTTATTTGGAAAGAATTGTTGATCATTATTAACTTATATAAATCATTTTTGAAGGATTTTAGATTCCTTGAATGGTTTAAGTGACTTTACGTCTTAGAATTGATGAATAAAGCGTTGAGTGAGTGATTAAGAATGGGTTTGATCGAAATGAGCGTCAATTTCAAGATGTTACTTACAGTTTACCGGCTTGCAAAAGGCTTTAAGTTTGCTTTGCGCTTCAGTGAAATTGTTGGAAATGTCGTGCACAGGCTCATATTCCAAGTATCTTTTAGAGGTTTTGGGCTCTATTAGCTGCTTAGAACAATTAATATTACAGATGAGTGCATAAGGACCCTGTCATTATACAAATGAATACCAAAATAAATGTGCACATCAAAAATCTCTTTTTGACGTCAACTTTAAGTTTGTTTTTTTCTTATTTCAGATTACTTGTATGGTAGCCTTGAAACCATGACAGATTGAACGATATGGAAAACGGTACAATTACTACGCAACCAAAATCAAATACGGCCGTAACCGAACAACCCGGGTTCGAGGACTCGTTTGTCGATCCAGGAGGAATCCAATTACAAACATCCAGTCAGGATAATTGGGCAAAATTCGAAAATGACGACGAAATTCTAAAACAAGAAGAACACGACAGGCGAAAGAGGGAAGAACAAAAAGAAATGAGGGAACAAACAGCAACTGATTTTGCTCAAACTGTTTACGAATCGAAACAAAGTAAATCGGTGCTCAAAAGTTCGAGTAAATCCACTAAAAATAGTAACACTACGTCATCGGGCGCCGACCCATTTATAGATGACACCGGCTGCGACATCGTTGCGCTGTTTTGCTGCCTTCATTGTTGTTCATGTGACTCTGACGGCGACGGATGCTGCGATTGTAACGGATGTAATTGTAATTTCTGCGACTGTGGCGATGGCGGATGTGATTGTGGGTCATGTGACTGTGACTTGTCTTAAAACTGGCCAATCAGAGGTCGTATTTTAAGTATTCTTTAATGGAAATTTAGATTGTTCATTCTACATTTAGAAAATTAGCAAAAAGCGAAAAGTTTCGACCCTTGTCAGCCTGCGCTGTATGCGCAGTCTGACAATGGTCGACAGTTTACCTACTACTCGGATGGTCCCCTTTCACGAGTAACATGGTCCCCTTTCAAGAGTAACATATGTATATTGAGAGTCCCTGACAGAGCCTATAGTAAAGAATGTGGTCGGTCTGTTTGGATGCACAGGCTGACAACAGTCTTTGCTTTGCGTACATTGTTAGAATTGACACGCGTTGGCTCGTAATCTAGATGGGAGCGGTTTCACCTCTTATATTTCAGTTACAGTTATATATATTAAAAGTTATTGACATCGCCAAATTGATAGGGTGAATGATTTTGGAATGATTTCGGCTTGAAATTGAATAATTGAGAGGAGTGGGTCTTGATAGAAATTTAGGGGAGGTAATACATTATTGATAATCTGAACGAATTAACGTATTCTTTAACCGCCCTTTAAAACAGTAAACCTTCTTTCTTGTTTGTAATTTTTGCTGCATTATTTAACCCTTTGGAATCCACATTCCGGATAATAAAAAAGATTCAATCATTTGTTCGATTTAAGTGAAATGTTGATCATTATGAACTAGTTCGAAGCGTTCTGATCAATTTTGGAGCGTTTTTGAATGATTTGAGAAATATTTTGAATGAAATAATTGAGCGCTGAATGAGCGATTAAGAATGGTTTTATTAGAAACGAAATGTATTCAACTGTCATCGACAAGTCCATTTTGTCGATTAAAGACATTTTAAATTTCAACAACATTTTAGAAGAAAATTAAAAAATACAAGATCATTTAACGAATGTAACAAGGGGGATTATTTATACGTTAGTAACATCGTGATATTGACGCTCTTATCGATCAAAACATTTCAAAATCTCTCGCTCAGCGTCCAAATCATTCACTCAAAACACTCGCTCTTGCTCTTATCACTCAAAAAAACCCTCTCCGACACTGTTCATATCGCTTCAAAATCGTTCATAATGGTCAACATTTTAATGAAATTGGTCAAATGATTGCATGATTTATTGACTGGTGTTTACTTTTAAGCATCTGATTTGACAGAAAAAATCAGAAAAATATGTAGATTTCATTAAGGGGAGGTAAATGTATCGCTAATTTCGTCCAATTGGACGAAATTATCGATTATGTTTTACCTCCCTTGAAAATCATTCCGAAACTCGACCCACACCCTCATTCATAAACATTCCTTATTCATTTATCTTGTGATTTTGAAGATTTTCTTAGCTGTAAGAAGCAATTAATTGCTGACCACGCCCAATGTCTTCAGCCATTCCAAATCCGTTTCAAACGATAAAGCATTATTTGTCCGTAAGTGGGCATTCCAAACACTTACCAAACCATCCCAAAACGCTAAAAAATCACTCAATTAATAAGATCAACAACAATACGGGTAGATATGATCCGTGAGCTCACTAACATAATTGCATTTTGTAAGCCCATAATGGATCCGTGAAAACATAGAAAGCTTTCCATAGAATCTGTATGCCTATTAAATCAAAGGGACATAATCAATATCGCTAGTTTTACTCATCCTGAACAAAATTAGCAATATTTGCTTAACTCCCTTAAATTTCTATGAACACCAATTCCACACACATATTCAAATTCATTCCAAATCCATTCATGTTGTCAATATCACGATATTCTTATCTGTAGCTTAACGTCTTCTATAGGGGTGAGTGTCTTTTTCACTGCGTTATTGGGGTATTAAGTGAAATTGCCTTAGCACATGGCAAATAACGCCCGTAGGGCGTTATGTTTGAGCCATGTACTAAGGCAATTACACTTTATACCCCAATAAACGCAGTGAAAAAGACACTCGTCCCTTATAATTGCAATCCTCTAGATCGAAGAAACTATTAAAATACTCGGCTAAACATTAAAGCTTCAAGTCTTCTTTCTGCGCGTATAGATTACACAATCTATTTTTAGATCGTGAATTTTTTATCTCGCTATCGAAGTGAAATGTCATAAAGTAAAACAAATGATACACAAATAAACGACAACTTTAAAATTCGTAGAGGTACTTATGACGAAAAACTTGTTTCTACCCAGTTAGTCTGTATTTTTAAACGAAAACGGCATGGCCGGTCTTAGTTGGGATTTAAACCAATCAGAATTCTTTAGTTTATTGGATTGCAATTATAGATTTATATCTCCCTACCAAAACTTATTTTAATGAATTCGGTTTCATGAATTCCTTTCCTTTGAAGTGTCAAATATAATGAAAATAAAATGATAAGATGATGCCTGTGCATGACATTTCCAACAATTTCATCTAAGAATTTTATTAGAAACCGAGATATGAAACAGTTTTTACCAGAATCATGGAACATAATGACATATTCTATTTCTTCGCCTTTTTATACGTTTTTATCTTCTGAAAAAAAATGGCAAATGTTAATGTTAATAATGTATTAAGATTATTTTTCTACTTTACACCAAGTTGTTGGGTTCTGTAAAAGATATTTTGTATCTACCTGTATTTTGTTATATTACACTATCTATCATTCACGGGTTAACCGAAGTGATTTTTTTTATTTTAAAAAATATCTTTGTCTCATTACTAATACTAGGCCCCGACTTGAAAGTAATTCACCCGACTTGATAAAGGGTGCCGTCGGTGATTTCCCGTATATATATAAAGTGTGCCGCAAAAAAAGAAAATCTCTTTGACTCCCGGAAAATAAATAATGTTATTTGAAAAAGAGATCGCTTCTCATTGAGAGTCACCGTCGATCGCATTTCCTAATGTCATTTACATAAAGGTAGAATGACAAATCTAGATTCAGTAAATTGGTCAAGCACGAAAAGTTTCTACTCTAGTCAGCCTGCGCAATCTGCACAGTTTGACAAAGGTCGATACTTAACGCATTTCCCTGGCGGCCCCTTTTCGCAAGACGTTGCCGCCATCATAGCGCAGTTTGTAGCGCGTCGGACTGTCAAACAAGAGGTCCCGGGTTCGATCCCCGACGGCGACACTCATTGTTTCAGACTATTTGTCTCACCAACGGGTTGATAATCGCAGACCTATGTGGGATAGGCTAGGAAAGGATGTGGTGGTTGTACTGGCGAGAGAAATACCAGGAAACCATTGTTAGGTGCTCCAGCCGCCGCGATATAACTGAAAAAATGTTGAAAGCGGCATAAAAGTCCATTCAATAAATTAATCAATCAGTCGCAAGACGTTTTACATATATATTATATACAAAGATATATAGACCATCGGTAGGATTTTCGTTTCTTTTAAAAACGACCAATCTTGCTCGAGCGACCATCTCTATTAAGCGACCATCTATAGATCATTGAAAATGAATCCTATGTTGTTAAACCTCACCAGAGTCGTCTCAATGTGATGAAGCTATTGAGTTTAAATAACATAGGAGTTTTGAGAAATTTGATAAAATTCATGTTTCCCCTTTGTAAACAAATCGTGTATTAAGCGACCATTCTCTTTGACGTTCGCTTTTTTCCTCGCCTGGGACGAAAGTCTCGGAAGAGCTATTGTCATACCCTTGGATGTCGGTGTCGGCGTCCGCATAAGGTTAAAGTTTTTTAGCTCCACTGGCCGAAGGCCACTGGAGCTATTGTCATGGCGTTGTTTCCGTCGTGCGTCCGTCCGTCAGTCCGTCCCTGCGTCCGGTCGTTAACTTTTTCTTTGAATATCTTCTCCTCAGAAACTACTGGATGAATTTCAGCCAAACTTCACAGGAATGATCCTTGGGTGACCCTCTTTCAAAGATGTTTAAGAAATTTTAATCAAATGAAAAACATGGATTTAATGGGCGTGGCTAATTTCCAAACATAGTAAAAAGTGAGTTTTTCTTAGATTCTAATTGATGGATAACAATTGAATTTTACATGAATGATCCTTGGTTGACTCTTAATCTGTCTACCAAAAGAATTATTGTGATCGGACGAAAAATATGTATTCTATATGTTATGGGCGGCGGTCATTTCTCTGTATGTTATATTGTGGAAACTTTCAAAATCATTTTCTCAGATTGTAATCGGTGGATATCAACCAATTTTCACTGAAAATATTATGATCGGACGAAAAATATGTATTCTATATGTTATGGGCGGCGGTCATTTCTCTGTATGTTATATTGTGGAAACTTTCAAAATCATTTTCTCAGATTGTAATTGGTGGATATCAACCAATTTTCACTGAAAATATTGTGATCGGACGAAAAATATGTATTCTATATGTTATGGGCGGCGGTCATTTCTCTGTATGTTATATTGTGGAAACTTTCAAAATCATTTTCTCAGATTGTTTTTGGTGGATATCAACCAATTTTCACTGAAAATATTGTGATCGGACGAAAAATATGTATTCTATATATGTTATGGGCGGCGGTCATTTCTCTGTATGTTATATTGTGGAAACTTTCAAAATCATTTTCTCAGATTGTAATTGGTTGATTTCAACAAAATATCACTGGAATGATCCTTGAATAAACCATTTATCAGGCAACAAAAAAAGTGATTTGAAGAAAATATGTATTCAATAGGCGGAGGTCATTTCTCTCTATGTTTTATTGTGGAAAAGTTCAAAATCATTTTCTCAGAATCTAATCGATGGATATCAACTAAAATTCACTGGAATGATCCTTGAGTGACCCTTCATCAGTCTAGCAAAAATCATTGTGATCGGATGAAAAATAAGTATGTTATGGGCGGAGGTAAAAAAGAGTTTCCTTACTTGGGAACAACAATCAAAGGTAAGGCTCTCAGAAAAAATATTTCCCACTTAGATTCATTAAGAACTATGCATGCAATGTAGCAAAGGTCAGGCAGTTGGCTGAACCTCATTTCAAGCACTTAACTGTTATTTAAACATAAAAACAATGTTGCAAAAGGAGCACACCATTTTTTCTAACCTTACTATTTCATGGTACAACGACCTCAATGTGATATTCAAGAGCATAAAAAAGCCCTTTAAGCCGCACTGAATTATTTAGCCCAAATTTGTTTTTTTAAAGGAGCTACAGACTGTCAAAATCTGCTAATTTACTATATCATTTAGCACGGCCAAAACAGACAGGAGTGTAACCTAATGGACTCGGCACCTACGTCAAAGCTCAGTTTGGAAAATTCATTTACAGTATTTTATAAATCATACATGTCAACGACAAAGAGAATTTTGCAGTCGCTACCATTCAGGTGCTTGAACCAATGGCCTTATCACGTTCGAGCCGGTGTCCCAGGGTAACCTGTCCCCTGGGTAACGTGTCCCCGGGGACAGGTTACCCCGGGGTAACCTGTCCCCGGGGACACGTTACCCTAGAAATCAGCCGGGGTAACCTGTCCCCCCCTGGGGTAACCTGTCCCCCCCTACAGTTATTGTAAACCAATATTTAGTCACATTTCTTTTACCAAGATATTTTTATTCTATGCGTTACAAGTCTCTTTCTTTGATCTGTATGTAATTTTGATCTGCTTTGGGAACTGTTTCAGTTCTGAAGGATTTTTATATTTTCCATGATAAGTGTTATAACAATTAAACTTTTTTTTTTTATTTTTTCAGAAAAATAATTGTAAAATGTCATCATGACTATGAACATATCTATGAATGATCTAGTTCTTAGAAAAATTATTCAATACATGAATTTTTTCTTGAATTTTTTCTTTTTACGTGAATTGGGGGGTGGGACAGGTTACCCAAGCTGGGGTAACCTGTCCCCGGGGACACGTTACCCAGGCTTGGGTAACCTGTCCCACCCCCAAAAATGCTGTCAGCAATGACATTTATGATTTATAACTGTGGTCACTTGCCTCTGAAACATGTTACCCAGGCCTGTTAACCCAGTGAAATCAAAGCACTGAAAGTACTGATGGTGAACGAACCTGATGGCATTCTAGAATTATATATTGAATTCAATTAGAAAAGAGAAACTATGAATGTAAAAATAATTTAAAAAAAGTGGGTGGGGAATTGTCTTGGCAAAATTTCCGTTGTTCGGAAATTTCAATGCAAATTCAAAGAAAGGGAAAGATGGGGAAAATCCTGTTAGAAAAATATTTGTTAGAATATGAGTTGTTACTCTGTGAAAATTTCTTTTACACACTTGAAATAGGTACATTTATTAATTAAACATAAATGGAGAGAACGATTTAATCCTATCTAAAACTGTCTTCAACCTATATCCAATGGTGTTTGTTTTTACAAAAGTAATTGTTATCATGTTTAAGCTTATTTCAAGTAAATTTGTTGTATTTGTTTTAACTTTTTTTTTTATCTATCTTTGTTTCTTCTCAGAGGATGAAAAGGTCTTTGAGTACCAACCAAAGAAACACCTATGAATATCAGTCAGTCCTAAACTGTACTCATTGTTTAAAGTTATGATTTGTTAACTTATTAATAGTATTTTGAACCATAACCTGAGAGATTCATTTTGATCATATCTGAAGCCAAAACCAATTCCGTGGTTGACACTTATGTCGTTATTCAATTTTATAACACTGCAGGATGAGAAATATTTAGGAATAGGTTAAAGTGTGTATTTCCGTTTATTTATCGTCTCTACCGTAGCATTTACCAGTTCACTTCTAGTTGAAAATTCCTGCCTGTGTTGGGATTCGAGTATAGGTGAAAGGAGGTCTAGTGCCTTATTAGTATAATTCATAGATAATTTCTGTTTAAGGTTTAGAAATTAAAGTCTAACTTTTTGTATTAAATAATTGCTTCATAGTAAATTGCATACTTACAGGCTTTATGAATATTATTTTTGTAACGTAATTTCCACTTCAAAAGCGAATAAGAATCTTATTTAAGAAGTTTATTTTTTTTAAAGGGCGGTAATAATTGCATGAAGAAATAGTTTAAGTATAATACCCTGTTTTTTTCCTCCCGACTTTCCTCCCAATAAGAATTGAGAATCCTTGCAATTGTCGGTTTATTTTTTGCACGAGAACCTATTGTTTACGTTCAAGAGTTTGGATGCTTGTAAAATCTATCACTATAGATATCTTATTACAGTATTGCGGCTGATATTAGACTTTTCTTCTCGGAGCTAGTTTTTTCTTAAACTGTAGTTAACCAATTCTAAACGTATTTTGGAAAGGATGGAACCAGTTTTTATTCATCGATTAAGATTTTTATGATTTCTGTAAAAAACGCAATGACTTTTCCGAATAATTTAACAACTAAACCCGCCTGTCGAATTGTAAACAAGTGCATGACGGATCTGGTCCCCCCTTGACCACGGCAATATATACTCGTCAATTGGAGTGGTATCTAGGGTTGAATATTTAGCTATCATTTATTTAATTTTCAAATAGAATTTTGAATTGATATGGTTTTACAGATTGAAATGAAACACGAATGCCCCCGGAACAGCATTTTTTTAAAGTTTGACCTTGACAGATGACCTTGACCTTGTCACATGACCTTGACCTTGTCACATGACCCTGACTTTGGTGTACAGCTTTGTATGTCAAATACTTTTGGAGAAAAGGCAAAGGTTAAGTTTTCGGGTTAAGTTTTCGGACAGACGGACGGACAGACGGACGGACGGACAGACGGATAGACAGACAGACAGACAGACGGACATGAGTAAAACAATATGCCCCCGATCTCTCGATACAGGGGCATAAAAAATGCAAAGTAGAATGGCCCTAATGAAATATCTCTCGTGCCTGTCGCATTTGGTATTCGGCAAAATTCGCTTCTGAGATAGACGAATACGAAACGTTTTCGCTGGGAATAAGCCCTACTTCAGCCAACGCAATTTTACAGAAAAATCTTAAGAGCGACGTTCACCCCTATTCAAATAAAAGATACAAGAAAAGTTGTACATGTAAAACACATGTCGAATCATTCTTAAAACCCGTCTCGAGACTGACTGTCGTTAGTTGAAAAGTTATGTAAGACCGCGTTCTAATGACACAAGGTGTCTTGATGTGTCATTCGTCTCAACTCGGCCGATTCCTGTAACCTACATTTAACTCGGAGCCGT
This sequence comes from Fragum whitleyi, assembly GCA_948146395.1. Classification (NCBI taxonomy): domain Eukaryota; kingdom Metazoa; phylum Mollusca; class Bivalvia; order Cardiida; family Cardiidae; genus Fragum; species Fragum whitleyi. The sequence goes on along the minus strand of OX411559.1, from coordinate 32,546,720 downwards.
CGGAGATCGCCCGAGTATTGCCGAATGTAAGTTCAAGAGGACATGACCTAGATAAACACGTATTTCCGGCTAATTACTACAACTTGCACCAGCGAAGGCTTGGGTTAAAAACATAGTATCTGTCTCTTCGGTGTTTAGACACAAACTTTGTTTTTGCTTTAAACTCTCGACAAGCTTACGCCGATCAAAAATTCCCTTGATAAACATTGCAAGATCATATTGTGTTTTTCAATGCGAATTTTCATTATCTTCACTTGATAAAGAAAACTAGAAACACGCCATTAAAGAAATAAAAAGTGATTTTGTGGAGAAAAATGTTGAAAGATTCTAAATTGAATTTTAAGAGGCGCTACTTTATTTCAAATGTATTAACATCCAACAGGATTTTCCTGACATGGTATATAACACTGGTGAACGACGTTCGTTCACCAAAAACAAAAAAAAGGTTGTTAATAAGGATTTATCAAAAAAAAACTTCCAAATACATTTTTCTTTATTTGAAATCTGTTTGATAGTCTCATTTATATCAAAACTGTTATACAAATTAGTTATTCACTTATAAGAATTATAAGAAAATTTATTATTGTGAGTGTATGTGTATGTCGGGGGGGTGGGGGGGGGGTGGGGGGGGGGGGGACAGGTTACCCAGGCCTGGGTAACCTGTCCCACCTCTAAAAAGGTTGTCAACAATGATCTGTGCACAAATTTACCAAAATATTTTCTTTTTCTTATTTATTCTAAATTGTTTTGGGTACATGTAAGATTTTTCAATCTGTGGTTACTTGTCTCTTAAAAAAAGTTACCCCAGACTGGGAAAACATTGCTAACATGTTAACCAGGAATTTTCACAAAAGTTTACAAAAACAATTTCTTTTATTTGAAAGTTATTTTATAGTCTTAATTATATCACAACTGAATGACTGGAAGGTGATATCTTTAATGAAAAAAGTATTTGGAATAGGGGGACAGGTTACCCTGGGGTAACCTGTCCCCCGGGGACATGTTACCCTGGCTTGGGTAACCTGTCCCCCTTTCAAAAGAAGAAGTATTGAATGAATTTGTCACGTTGCTTTCTTATGAAAACTGCAATATTAACATGATATGTTAATAAATGCTATTTAACAATCTAAATATGGACTTGGAAAAACTTTAGATATTGCAAAAGTAATATTGCAAAAAATTAAGCAAGCGCTAAGTTTTTTCTTTTAAAAAAGCATCAATTTTTTTAAAAAAAATAATGAAATATTATTCAATGAATATCATATGATAATTTCTTCAGAAAAATGAATGACTGGAAGGTGAAATCAAATGGATAAAAGCATTTTTAATAGGGGGACAGGTTACCCCGGGGTAACATGTCCCCCCACTAAAGATTTTTTTTTTATATTTTTTTCATTAAACTTTCAAATATTTGCATAATATACCAAGATTGATTACTATAATAATTAAAAAAAAAAAAAGGAAAATAGATTTGATAAGAAAATCATAGTAAGTAAATTATATTTTGGTTTGAGGAATTGAAAACCACTCAAAAATTACAGGTATTCTTTTTATATGTCTTTTTTAAATTGATTTAGAGATATACAAAATAGCATGAATGAAATATTAAAATTTTGATAAGAAATAATGTTTTCCATGGGGGGGGACACGTTACCCCAGGGGGGGACACGTTACCCCGGGGTAACCTGTCCCCGGGGACACGTTACCCAGGGGGACACGTTACACTGTTACACCGGGCTTTGAGCTAACCATTCCGATTGTACAAGTACAATCATACATATAATGATAACAAATGCTATATTTTCATTCTTGGGTCCGCCAATCATTAATGTATAGCTTTTGTTGTTCACTCAATTTCAATGAAATATAAAACGATCTTACACCGAAACAAACGGTAATCCCCTATTTTATAGAGTTCTTAGATGTTTTCAAAGTGCTTAATTTTACTCACTTCTTATCATTATTTCAAAATTCTTAAAGTTGAATAAAAAATCTCTGAAAATATTCGAATACATTTTTACATTAAATAGAACAGTGGCACCTACCTCTCGAAAAGACCGGTAATCTTAGTATAAATGCTTATATTTTACAAATCCCGAAAGCTACATGAATATTGTTAAGAAAAAGTGAAGATAATACAAGTTTTCGACTAAAACTCCCTTTCAATGCACATAAATATGCAGCACCCATTGGTCACTATAGCAACTATTGGTAGCTAAATTATCACGACCACTTACGTAGAAATCTATATGCTTATTTTTATTTCAAAAACAACGTAACTACATTTTGGACAAGGCTGCAGTTACGGTATAATGAAACAAATACGACCGAATTTCAATTTCATCCGTTCGGGTAAATGCTTGTAAATGTACATAGATTTAATCTGTAGTTACGTTACTTTTGAAGTGAACTACCAACGTGTCTATGTACGTGTACATTATTATGAATATATATAATATGCAACAAGGTACAGATAAGAGGGGGTAAAGTCAAGCTTACATCTTTATTTCTAAATGAAACCCTATGTTGTGTGTACTCATTTGAATCGTCTCAGCGAGACGATTTTAATGAGTACTCGCAACGTAGGATAAGTGCGAGAATTATCAATTTTATTTAAATTGGAAATCGAAAATATCGCTTCTATCTGTAGCACTAAAATGGTCAATATTGAGGAGGATTGGAGACAATAGTTTCCGAGTTGAAAAGTTCACATATATGACCCCCTGGTCATTTGATCTGTAAATTACCAGTAAAACGAATATAGCATCGACCATAGCATGTCGATCCGATATCCAGTACGTCATCGGTCGGAAACCAAACGCTCGCAACTACAGCTTAAGCCTAGTTTACATTTGCCACGGTCGCCGTACGATATCGCAGCCTGCGATTTTTCTTACGATTTTTTTGGCATCGCAGACAGCTACGGTCTGCGGCGTTTGTGTTCACAATGCCGTACGGTGACCGTGCGATTTTTAAAAATATTTTTGGGGAACACACCTTAAGGAGACCGTACGAGTCCCGTGCGATATCGAAAGGTAATCCTGAGATTCCCGTGCGGAGACCGTACAGGCTCCGCACGGATATCGAGAGGATGTCGTGCGATCATCGCACGATTCTACGGATTTTATTTTGGATGTTTGATGGCTAAGATATCGTACGATTTCCTCGCGATCATCGCAAGGTTTCCGTGCGATGTTCGTACGGCGACCGTGCGGTGTCCGCACAAGGCTACGGGATTGCGATTTTTAAAGATGTGTATAACATTTTTTTAAACGAGATCGCAGGTGTCTGCGGTGCCCGTAAGACCGTGCGATGATCGCACGGGCACCGTATGTCACCGCACGGGCATCGCACGATTTATGCTTACGGCGAGATACGGGTGCCGTACGGGCTTCGTAGGCCAAATGTAAACGAGGCTTTATTCAAGCTGTAGTTTAGAGGTTTTCGCGGCACGCCACGGTTCTCGGAAGAGTCTGCTTCGTGATATAACCGTGAAAGCTAACTTAATGTCAAAATTTGAAACATCTTAAAAGATAGGTAAAACGCATAAATTCATGTATTGCGCATGTTTAACAATTACTGCACAGCGTGTTTGGATAAACATATATTTTCTATTCATTTAAATCAAATTAATTTTTCTTATTATTATAATTCATTATTATTTTTATTATTATTATTATTATTATTATTATTATTATTATTATTATTATCATTAGTATTAGTAGTAGTAGTAGTAGTAGTAGTTATTGTAGTAGTACCATCAGCACCATCATTATAATTATTATAATTATTATGATTTATATTATTATTTGCGAAACAATCATTTCATTTAGAGCTAAAAACCTCGGTTTGATTGAACAGAATCTGATTTAAAATATTTTACAAAACGCATTTCTTTTGAAGTACATCACATAAAACAATGGAGCAAAGAGAATTTGAAAGTACTGTTCAATTAATACATCTTTTAACCCAATGTATTGTAAACAACGAAGAGCCGGGATTTAGTGTTTCGACGTTTTAATTCTTTATTCATTTATTTATTCTTTATTTTGGCAATTCGGCAATGATAATGCCTTTGGCCATAAATCATTTATACAAAATAAATTCAATTTATTGATAATTAAATTTTCTAATGAAAGTGCAAGAAATACAGTTAAGTATTAGTACATCGTGAAATTGACACTCATTCCCATCAAAGCCATTCTAGATCGCTCACTCACGGTGTTCCCAAAAACCCTCAAATGGGGGTGATTTACCCCCAAATTGAAGCTTGCACCCCTATTTATTGCAAGTAGCCTTCTTTGTCTTATATAGAGGGGGTACATGCATGCTGTAAAATACACATATTTACCCCCAGAATGAGGAAGCAGTGGGAACACTGACTCAGCGCTCCATTCATTCATCCCAAACACTCAATCAAATCGAACCAAAACTTTCCGAAATCTATAAAAAAAAATTCAAGATCGGTCGAGACGATCAACATTTAATTCAAATTTATCAAATAATTCTGCGAATTTTTTTTTTCTGGTGTGGATTTCAAAGTGTGTGGATCGGCCATGAAGACCCCTCAAACAGAAAAGTATGTATATTTTATTAAAGGGAGGTAATCAATATAGCTAATTTTGTTCATTTGAACAAAATTAGCGATATTGGATTACCACCCTTGAATCTCATACAAAAGTCGCCCCACACACTCTTTCAATTTCATTCCAAAAACATTTTGCATAGAAGTTCTATAAATACCTTTCTAATTCATCAAGAACCAATTAGACGCTAACAAATCCAATTATGGCAGTGAAATCGTGATTTTTTTTCCCATTTATATAATTTTTTTAATGTAGCTGTTGCTTGTATATCTTTTAGTCATTTGGATCGTTTTTGATCGATTTGATTGAATATTTGGAATGAGTGAATGGAGCGCTGAGTGAGTGATGTAGAATGGTTTTGATTGAGAAAAATGTCAATTTCACGATGTAAGTACTTTATTTGGAAAGAATTGTTGATCATTATTAACTAATATAAATCATTTTTGAAGGATTTTAGATTCCTTGAATGGTTTAAGTGACTTTACGTCTTAGAATGGATGAATAAAGCGTTGAGAGAGTGATTAAGAATGGGTTTGATCGAAATGAGTGTCAATTTCAAGATGTTACTTACAGTTTACCGGCTTGCAAAAGGCTTTGTTTAAGTTTGCTTTGCGCTTAAGTGAAATTGTTGGAAATGTCGTGCACAGGCTCATATTCCAAGTATCTTTTAGAGGTTTTGGGCTCTATTAGCTGCTTAGAACAATTAATATTACAGATGAGTGCATAAGGACCCTGTCATTATACAAATGAATACCAAAATAAATGTGCACATCAAAAATCTCTTTTTGACGTCAACTTTAAGTTTTTTTTCTTATTTCAGATTACTTGTATGGTAGCCTTGCAACCATGACAGATTGAACAATATGGAAAACGGTACAATTACTACGCAACCAAAATCAAGTACGGCCGTAACCGAACAACCCGGGTTCGAGGACTCGTTTGTCGATCCAGGAGGAATCCAATTACAAACATCCAGTCAGGATAATTGGGCAGACTTCGAAAATGACGACGAAATTCTAAAACAAGAAGAACACGACAGGCGAAAGAGGGAAGAACAAAAAGAAATGAGGGAACAAACAACAACTGATTTTGCTCAAACTGTTTACGAATCGAAACAAAGTAAATCGGTGCTCAAAAGTTCAGGTAAATCCACTAAAAATAGTAACACTACGTCATCGGGCGCCGATCCATTTATAGATGACACTGGGTGCGATCTCGTTGCGCTGTTTTGCTGCCTTCATTGTTGTTCATGTGACTCTGACGGCGATGGATGTTGCGATTGTAACGGATGTAATTGTAATTTCTGTGACTGTGGCGATGGCGGATGTGATTGTGGGTCATGTGACTGTGATTTGTCATAAAACCGGTCAATCAGATTCGGACTTGGCTCACGTGACTAAAAAATATCAAAGAAAGCAAATGACCATGTGCATGATTTTCCAAACAATTTGACACTTGTGTGAGGTCTAAGTAGTTATCAGACTTGGCAATCATGAAGTTACAAATAGAAAATTTCTAGTAAAATTTAAAAATACTTGAAGACCTTATCCAGCTATGTACAGACGACTTTAGTAAAGAATGTGGTCGGTCTGTGCGGATTCACAGGCTGGCAAGAGTCTTTGCTTTGCGTACATTGTTAGAATTGACACGTTGGCTCGTAATCTAGATGGGAGCGATTACACCTCTTATATTTTAGCTACATTTATATATATTAAAAGTTATTGACATCGTCAAATTGACAGGGTGAATGATTTTGGAATGATTTCGACTTGAAATTGAATAATTGAGAGGAGTGGGTCTTGCGGAGGGGAGGTTATACATTATCGATAATCTGGACGAAATTAATGTAATTTTTTTAACCTCCCTTTAAAAAAGTCAACCTACTTTCCTGTTTGTAGATTTTTTCGGGCTTATTTAACCCTTTGAAATCCACATTGAGGATAATAAGAAAGATTCAATCATTTGTTCGATTTAAGTGAATTGTTGATCGTTATGAATGTTTTACCTCCCTTGAAAATCATTCAAAACTCGATCCACACCCTCATTCAAATACATTCCAAATTCATTTATCTTGTCACTTTCAAGATTTTCTAAACTGTCACAAGCAATTTATTGCTGACCACACCCAATGTCTCCAGCCATTCCAAGTCCGTTTCAAACGATAAAGCATTATTTGTCCGTAAGTGGGCATTCCAAACACTTACCAAACCATCCCAAAACGCTAAAAAATCACTCAATTAATAAGATCAACAACAATATTGGTAGATATGATCCATGAGCTCATTAACATAGTTGCATTTTGTAAGCCTATGGTGGATCCGTGAAAACAAAGAATGCTTAATTTTTATAGAATCTGTATGCCTATTTAATGAAAGGGACATAATAAAATTAAATATCACTAATTTTGCTCATTCTGAACGAAATTAGCAATATTTGTTTAACTCTCTTGAATTTCCTTGAACACTAACTGCACACACATATTCAATTTCATTCCAAAATCATTCATGTTGTCAATATCACGATATTCATATCTGTAGCTTAACGTCTTCAGATTTATATCTCCCTACCAAAACTTATTTTAATGAATTGCTTCATGAATTCCTTTCCCTTGAAGTGTCAAATAAAATGAAAATAAAATGATAAGATAATGCATGTGCATGACATTTCCAACAATTTCATCGAAGAATTTTATTAGAAACCGAGATATGAAACAGTTTTTACCAGAATCATGGAACTTAATGACCTATTTTATTTCTTCGCCTTTTTATGCGTTTTTATGTTCTGAAAATAAATGGCAAATGTTAATGTTATCAATGTATTAAGATTATTTATTGAGTTCTGTAAAACATATTTTTGTATCTACATGTATTTTGTTATATTACACTATCTATCATTAGGGTTAACCGAAGTGATTTTTTTACTTTAAAAATTATCACTGTCGCATTACTAATACTCGGCCCCGACTTGAAAGAAATTCAACCGACTTGATAAATGGTGCCGTCGGGGATTTTCCGTATATAAACTGTGCTGCAAAAATGAAGACTCTTTGACCACTGGAAAATAAATAATTCTTTAGTCCGTTTGACTTCTATATGGACCAGCCTTTTCATCCATAAAATTGCGTTTAATTGAAGGGTTTGTTTGTGGTAAAATCTTAATTTCAGCTTAATACTATTCCGAAAAATATTTTTTTGAAAATGAAATGATTTCAAAATAATGATTTTGTCTATCTAGTTAATGGTAATATTATGATGGTGATGGAGGCTGTTTAGTAGTAAGAAAATGTAAACATAAAGTAAAAACACTAAATATTTGCCAGAAGAAATGTCCATTATTTCTTATTTGGAAATGCTTATTAGCATACCGACAGTTGAACCACCCTTAACTTAAATAGCACGTGATTTGTACTGTTATCTCTCGCCTGCTTATCTAGTTTTCCTCGTGAAAATCCCATCAACTTCGTTAAATAATTTTTTTTGATTGGTCTAAAAATGCGAAAACGGGGTTCACCACAGAATAGATAAAAAAAGTATCAATTATCTGGTCAAACTGTTTTAGAACGAAAAGAGAATGCATACAGATTTGAGATCCTAAGGAAGTAAATATCTTTGATCTTTTATATTTGATAAAAATACTCACTTTTATACTAAAACGACCCACTTAAAATCATACATTTTTGACTCGGCCCCTATGCAAATCAGAACTGTTTTCGGATAGACAAGTCGCTGTTCCGTTTAATACAGACGCAAGAAGGTATGAAAGGCCGAGAGATGATATGTAGACGGACGGACAAAATCATTATTTTACATTCAAAAATTCTGAAAAAACGAAATCATTCATGGTATTAGATGGAAAATATAATATGACAAGAAAAATATACGTTTCATTGGTTCGATTCTGAGATTTTCGACAGAATGTTGGTCCATAAAGAAGTCAAACGGACTATAATCTGAAAATGAAATTACTTCTTATTGATGATCACCGTCGGTCGCATTTCAAAAAGTCATTTACATTAAGGTAGAATGACAAATCTAGATTCAGAAAATTGGTCAAGTACGAAAAGTTTCGATTAAATCAGCCTGCGCATTCTGCACAGTTTGACAAAGATCGATACTTTACACGTTTCCAAGACAGTCCCCTTTCGCAAGACGTTTTACATATGTATATTTATACAGATACATATCTATAGAGACCATCGGTAGCATTTTCGTTTGTTTTAAAAACAGCCAATCTTGCTCAAGCGACTACGTCTATGTAGCGACCATCTATAGATTAGTGAAAATGAAATCTCTCAATGTGGCGATTCTATTCAGATTAATTAACATAGGATTTTTGAAAATTTTGCAATGAAATACACATGCAATCAAAGTTATGTTTCTCATTTATAAACAAATCGTGTATTAATCGGCTTGACGACCGCTTTTTTTCCTCGCCTGAGACGAAAATCTCGGAAGAGCTATAGTCATACCCTCGGATTTCGGCGTCGGTGTCGGCGTCCGTATAAGGGTAAGGTTATTTATTTTTATCAATATCTATCCTAGAGGCTTTATATTTTACAGAAAAACACTCGTTAGAGTATGGACGTTCATTTGAGACGAGCACAAATGTCAAAATGACCTTGAGACAGTGACCTTGACCCTTTAGGAAAACTGTAATCGAAAATCTTTAATTAAAAGCCTATATTTCTCATTTTTCCGAATGGGACATCATTACTTCATATACGCAATCACCATGTGATAGGCCTTCACTTGAGACCGAGTGCCTTGAAATTTTGATCTTGACCTTGTCCTTTATGGACTTAGAAAAACTTTAACCAAACACTTTAACAAAAAAAACTTTAACCTTGCATAAATATTTACCGAATGTTTTACCTAAGAACATCATTCCTTCATATAAACAATCACTAAGTGATATGCTTTCACTAGTAACCACGTCAGCAAATCCATTATGACGTCGTTTTCACATCGAAAATATAACTTTGATGTCCATTCTTAGTTCATTTGCAAAGTTATTCAACAAGTTTAATAGAATCCATGTAATATCAAAAATATTTACAACAAATGATAGAATGTCCACAGCCGATAAAGCACTTGGCATGAAAATAGTTCTTCAACTCCGCTCAAAGCCAACATTTTTTCCAACTTAAATTTTATTGGTTTGACGATATATGCCCGGATAGAAAAAGTATAAGACTCCAGGCGCAGGCAAGGGTTGACATCTGTTTATAGAGCCTGAAACAAATTCTCGATTATTCGGGCATAAACGATTCGAGTATAATGCAAAGCTTCTGTCTATACCGGATACTACTGAATTTGTTTATTTTTAGCTCGACTATTCGCAGAATAGGGGGGCTATTCCGGTCACCCAGGCGTCGGCGTCGGCGTCGGCGTAATGCTTTGGTTAAGTTTTTACGTGCAAGTGTTTAAAATCTCTGTTTCTATTAAAAATATTGCTTTGAAACTTTGCACATGCTTCTCTGACCATAATATTAGCATCTAGACAAAGATTCATTACTCTGATATTGAATTAAGTGGAATTTTAACCCTTTTCGGACTTAGAAATCTTGGTTAAGTTTTTACGTGCAAATGTTGTTTATCTGTAATATTTCTGATTCTATAAAAGCAATTGCTTTGAAACTTTACACATGCTTCTGTGGTCATAATATCAGCATCTAGACAAAGATTCATTACTCTTATATTGAATTTAGTGGCATTTTAACCCTTTTCGGACTTAGTAATTCTTTGTTAAGTTTTTACGTGCAAATGTTGTATTTCTGTAATATCTCTATTTCTACTTCAGCTATTGCTTTGAAACTTTGCTCATGCTTCTGTGACCATAACATCATCCTCTTGACAAAGATTCAATACTCTGATTTTGAATTTAGTGGAATTTTTACCCTTTTCAGACTTAGAAATCTTGGTTAAGTTTTTACGTGCAAATGTTGTATATCAGTTATAGCTCTACCAAGGCTTTTTCTTTGAAACTCTACACATGCTTCTGTTACCATGATATCAGCATCTTGACAAAGATTTATTACTCTGATTTTGAATTAAGTGGAATTTTAACCTTTTTCAGACTCAGAAAATCTTGGTTAAGGTTTTCGTGCAAATATTGTACATCAGTTATATCTCTAATTCTATTAAAGCTATTGCTTTCAAACTTTGCACATGCTTCAATGATCATAACAAAAGCCTCTTGATAAAGATTCAATTCTCTGGTATAGAATTTAGTGGATTTTAACCCTTTTCGGACTTAGAAATGTTGGTAAAGTTTTTACGTGCAAATGTTGTATTTCTGTAATATCTCTATTTCTACTATAGCTGTTGCTTGGAAGCTTTACACATGCATCTTTGACAATAATATTAGCCCACAGAAAAAGATTCATTACTCTGATATTTAATTTAGTGGAATTTTAACCCTTTTCGGCCTTAAAAATCTTGGTTGTGTTTTTATGTGCAACTGTTTTATGAGGGTTGTATCTCTGTTCCTACTAAAGTTATTGCTTTGAAACTCTGCACATGCTTCTGTGACCATAATATCAGCCTCTAGACAAAGATTCTTTTCTCTTGACTTTAATTTTATCGAATTTCCAATGTCGATATTGTCTCGACAAAATTTCGGTAATTCTGCAATTTCATTGTAATTTCAAAGAAGGAGAAAGAGAGGAAAAGAAAGATAGAGACAGAACCATCTTCTCCCCCTAAACCGGTGGGCCAATCTTAACAAAACTTGGCAGGGATGTCCCTTGGTCAAGCTCTTTCAAAGTTGTCCAAATAAATGAAATGCACACTTAACTCTCCCTGAACTCTTAACAAAAAGGAAAACACTAGAACACGTCAAAAATCTTCTTCTCTGACAACCAGAAGGCAGATAGCTTTCATATTTAGCATGAAGCATCATCTAGTGGGCCTTTACTTAGTTTGTTCATACAAAGACCCCGGGATCCTATTTTGGATCAACCCGGGCGCATCCCTTTTTACACAGAATCAAAGAGCGAACATCTTAAAAATTCTTCTCCTCTGAAACCAGAATGCAGACAGCTTTCATATTTGGTATATAGCATCATCTAGTGGACCTCTACCATGTTTATTCATATCAAGACCCTTGGGTTATTTTTGGACACCACCCGGGAGCATTCCTTTTTAGATAGTATAAAAGAGCGAAAATCTTCAAAAATCTTCTTCTCTGAAACTAAATGGCAGACAGCTTTCATATTTGATATGTAGCATCATCTAGTGGACCTCTACCAAGTTTATTCATGAAAAGACCATTGGCTTATATTTTGGCACCACACGGGCGCATCCTTTTTTAGTTCACCCGAGATCGAAAAGTGAAAATAGGAAAACCCTCAAAAATATTCTTCTCAGAAACCATGAGTCAGTCAGCTTTCATATTTTGTATGTAGCATCATCTAGAGGACTTTACAATATTTGTTCATATCAAAATTCTGGGGTCACATTTTGGCTTCACCCGGGCGCATCCCTTTTTTATATAGAATAAAAGATAGAAAATCCTCACAAATCTTCTTCTCTGAAACCAGATGGCATAGAATCGAAGAGCAAAATCTTTACAAAATCCTCACAAAAGGCCTTCATATTCAGCATGTAGCATGATCTAGTGGACCTTTATCAAGTATGTTCATAGCAAACCCCTTGTTTCAAATTTTGATTCAACCCGGGCTTACATCCCTTTTTAAATAGAAACAAAGTGCAAAATCTTTAAAAATCTTCTTCTCTAAAAACCATCAAAGCGCCTTTATATTTTTGTACATGTTTATAGCATAATCTAGTGGACCTTAACCAATTTTGTTCATATAATGCCCTTGTGACATATTTAGGCTCTGAATGGGCCCATCCCCTATTTTACATAGAAGCTAAAGATGAAATCTTGAAAACTCGTGCTCTGAAACCAGAAGGCAGGGACTTTTCTTTATAGTTTCAAATAATCTAATTCCACCAAGTTTATCCATAACATGCCCATATGTTCATATAAGGGCTGTGCCCAGGCATATCCTTTTTTGCTCTTTGCTGAAAACATTCCATGGTATTGATCTTATTAAATTATTATTCTTGTTGATACTTGCCTATTTAATTGATATGATGTCTTAGGGATCGATCTAGGGCCATCATAGTCCTCTTTTTCTAGTTGAAAACCCGGCAATGTAACTGGTGTATCTTGTGAAACTTTGTCACCTTGTTTAACATTCGAAACTCCTGAACTCTGGACAGCACACTCAAAGGAATCCCATAACGTGAATAGGAATCATTTTTGAAATCCGTAACTGTTGCCTGAACATTTCAAAACGAAATTGAATAAATCAGAGGTCAACTAGAGGTTTCATTTCGAAAATAATGCTAATGAAAGCTATATTAATTTTCGAGATGAAGAAGGCTAGAAGTCAACCCGAGGTTAAATTTCGAAAATAAAGCTAAAGGAAGGTATATTAGTTTGCGAGATTAAGAAAATTTGCCAAAAAAGAAAATTAAAGACGCATTTAAGGTGGCAATGGACAGCGGCCTCCCGACTCTATAAACCGGAAGTGGGTTTTCGTTTATTTTACGGCTCCTTTTGCGCGTTGTTAAAAAGACCGGTTTTCGCAAGATTCTGCTTATGAAAATAACGTAGAATAATGATGGTAACATTTCATAACTTAGCTTTTTTTCAACATTTGATATCAATTGAATGACTGGATCATTAAATTTAACAATAAAAATGCGTTAAAAGCGTCATTTAAACAGGAGGGGTCACTGTAAAATAACGAAAACTTTCTTATTTGCATGGAAAGGTATGCTGATTTTTTTAACAAATAAAGGAAAAATATGGGTTTTAAACATATCGGAAAATAAGAAAAATTCATTGGGTAATTTCTTCAAAAAATAAGTTTTCGTTGCATTTTTACCCCGTAAAATTACAAAATTTAGTGCGTTTTTAACTTTTGAAGGCAAAACGTGCAAATACAATTGATCAAAGAAAGATTTTATTGGCAACGTCCATTGTATACATGTATATGGTCTATCAAAATGTATGTATTTAATAGCTATAAGCTGGTACTGAGTTTATACTAGACCTAAAACGAATATAACCGTTTTACTGAAAAATGGCCAATACCACCCAAGGGCAGATAACTCTAGCATGAAAACGAGCATGGAAAGGTACCTTCAAATTTTGATATAATGACTACACAATGTTAATCTACAACATATATGAGCAAGAAAAAAATTCATTGGGCGGAAAAAAATGACGCCATGTGTCCATTGCTACCTTAATACTTCATAGGTCACGCAATCTGTAGAGTCGAAGCCTTTTGATGAGAATGGGTTTTTTTAAGGTAGTTGATCCGTAATAGTATCGTAACGTTTCGGAACTCATTATCTTTCACAATGTTAAACGAGGTTTCCTAATGAAATCATTAGGTAACATCGGTAAACATTGATTAAGTAAATGACTTCCGAAACGCTATAGAACTTTTATGGGTCTATAACCTTAAATGCTGTATTATTTGGCCGGATAATTTGATGAGTATGGGTATAAAGTTAATGTAATTTGTCTGGATATTTCTAGCAGCCGTTAGTACACCTTTGGCGCAGATATCCTCTCCGACGTTTGTCTTCCATCCAAAGATTGATTGATTGATTGATTGATTGATTGATTGATTGATTGATTGATTGATTGATTGATTGATTGATTGATTGATTGATTGATTGATTGATTGATTGATTGATTGATTGATTGATTGATTGATTGATTGATTGATTGATTGATTGATTGATTGATTGATTGATTGATTGATTGATTGATTGATTGATTGATTGATTGATTGGAGTTTTACGACGCTTTCAACTTTTTTCAGTAATATCGCGGCGACTGGAGCACCTAACCATGTTTTCCTGGTATTTCTCTCACCAGTACAACCACCACATCCTTTCCTAGCCCCCAGCTGCTATCTCACATAGGTCTTCGATTATCAACCCATCGGTGAGAGACAAATAGTCGGAAAGAATGAGTGCCGCCGTCGGGCAACAATTGACAACCGTTTCAAATCGCCGCTTCTACCATACAAAAATCATCATATTAAGGTTAGTAAAGCACATTGTCGACCTGTAAGAAATCTAATTCTAAAGAATCATGCCCGGTCGTCAGTCGTTACAAATGTCAAAAATCCGAACACACAAAAAATATTGCCGTTGATCTTCAGCTTCAACACGAGTCTTAAATGCACTGTAACCGAAAATTTAATGGAATCACTTAGTAAATTTAACTGGAAAAAATGTGTGCATTTGATACGCCAAAGTTCGGCCATAGGATATAAGCAAGTCATAAGGCATTGTATTCAAATTGAATGTTTTGTAGCTGCAATCACAGGGCATTTTTAGTATTTTGTACCAAAAGATAGTTACAATATAAATGCAACCTTGCATGTGGTTTCAGTGACAAAAAGCTCTTAAAGGGTGCAGTGGTAACGGAAACGTGAGAGAAATACCAAGAATCGATGGGTAGGTGCTCTTACCCCGCGATAACAAAAAAAAAAAAAAAAAAAATACTAAATGCGGTGATATTTGAACGAAATATTCTAGACGACAAAAGTCCCTTAGACATTAGGCGTCAAAAACAAAATCGAAGATTAGAGAACCTCGTTTAAGTCCAACGGTTATATACGTACAAATCGGATTAAAATATTTCGTTATTAAGCGACAAACATGCCGTAACTACAGCTTTTGACAAGCTGTAGTTACGGCATTTTGTCCCCCAAACACCGATTCAACCGCATACTTCATATTTGTAACACGTATTTTAAAACTTTTTTATGTGTATAATATAGTATCAAGGCGTTCTGTGCATATTTCAAAGATCATTTGAAAGAAAAACTACGCGGTAATAATAGAAAATACGACACTGGACATTCAACTTTTTTTTTATTTATATGCGGTTCTTAACCCCTTTCCATGCAGTCCCTGGATTTAACGTCTCCATGATCCGTAATTAAGAGGAGTACGGACTTTTTACGACTCTGTTCAGCCTAATAGGAGCGAAGGTAATTTTATTTCTTTATAACTTTTGATAACTTACATTTTCTAACTCTGTCTAAAATCGTAAATTAACACAAATCTTTATCTATGACTGCTAATTAATTTTAGTTGGAAGTTCAAATTATATAATAAATATATGCAAACTTCTTGTCAATGAACGTGTATGTCACTGTAAATTTTATCGTCATATTAAATCGTCTTCAAACTAGAAAAACGTCGTGCCAAAAAATTTTTCAAGTTTTTTTTCTTATAAAACATCGGTTTCCAAAACACAAAATAGTTAAAAAGTCTGTCAAACATATAGTACTGCAATCTTAAGTTTGTGGACCCGTAATAGTTCCTCAACGTTTCGGTGTACCAGTGTTAAAAGAGGTTTCTTAATGATTTTCATTAGGAAACCCCGGTTACCATGAGGAATTTTCACGAGTTTCGAAATTTGCGGAACTATGACGGTTACACCACCAAATAACGGGACTTGTTTTGTTACAGGTTTGATAGATGTTAGTTACAGATTTGATACTTTCGTGGATTTTTTTTTTTCAAATTTCAGACAGACGATGCCCATGGCGGAAGGAGCCGTAACAACTCAGCCCACATCGAATGCAGGCATGTTTGTGCCAAACGGCCAGGTCGACGAAGTAGGGTTACACACTGGAGTCATTTCTTCGGAAGAACACATCCAAAACGGACTACCACGCAGTAACATTGTACATCCAATGACGGTAACCGACCATGAAGAACACGTTAGAAACAAAAGTGTTCATTCTTTTACCAATCACAGCCCATACGTGTCAAGTAGCGACTGCAACTTATTTTGTTGCTTTTGTATACCGCCCAACAATAGTGGAAATAACAGCGGGTGTTGCAAATGTAATGACAACGGGTGTTGTGGTTGCCATAAGGAGTGTTGTCATGACGATAAGTGTTGTTGCTGTCCTCAAGATAATAATTGTTGCATATATATTTGGGACACTGTATGGTGTTGTTGTTGCATTGACGATGGATGTTGTTGTCATGACGGTGATGGTTGTTGCTATAGCGACGGAGAATGTTGTTGCTATAGCGACGGAGAATGTTGTTGTTATAATCAAGGTGAATGTTGTTGTTTCCACAACGGAGAATGTTGTTGCTTTCACGAAGGCGTATGCTGTTGTTGTGTGGAAGGATTTTTAGATCGTAGTTGTTGTGAATGTAATGGCGGGTGTGAAAGTAGCGGCTGTTGTTTAAGCGGATGTGATTGTAGCGGGTGTGATTTTGGTGGGTGTGATTGTAGTGGGCTATCGCTTTAGCGGTTAAGGTGAATTTCGGGGTATTTTGTACAACGCAGAACTCGCAATTCGATGGTCCCTGTCATGGCTCGAATCCCGCCGCTTTTAAGTGAATCTGTTAAAGACAAATGGTGAACGCTATCAATTCTCCTCTCAAGCCAGATGTATAAATGGGTACATTTGAGGACTATAATACCCAGCCCCATCAGAGCACTTGACTTCTCGTCAACAACTTAATGACTTTTTTTTTATCGGAAGGGGTGGCGTTATTCACATTTCTTTTGTCAATTAAACTAAGAAGATTTTTTTTTAATTTTGAATTTATTTTCTGATAAAGCTATCATTTTAATCTACTTAACACTTTATCAATTTCATTCGAAAAATGAATGCGATTATCATTTCCAATGTGAATGTAACTTACTAGTCTCTTTAGCTTTTTCTAGCACAGACAAACAAAAATACGACTTCTCCTAATACATTGTACTTCCAAAAATAATAATAATAATTGTGATAAAATAATCAACAATTGAAGCTCTACTGATCTCAATTATCTACGTGGTAACTTTGGCAGTGTTTTATTCTTCTCCGTTTCGGGGACGGGCTCGAAAAAAGGCTTAGCAGGGAAATTATGTTCTTTTCTTAAATTAAATGGGAAACATATTTTCATCGCGATTTAAGATACATAACTTCGGTTAATAATTCACTTTTATGCAATGATAAAGACTTCCTTGCATCTGTTATGTCGCAAACGGATTTAACTTGAAATAGTCGTTTTCTAATATCATAGTGAAAAAAAAATATTCCTCGAGTCTGAGCTTTTAAGAGGGACGAGAAAAGTATGATAAAAAAAGCGCGTCGGAGGTTTGAACTCATAGGTGAATGAATTCCGAAATGTTACGGAACTATAACGGGTCAACCTTTATACAAAGACGGTTCAAGAATTTCTGTAAAGTGCGGTTTGAGCATACAAATTTTGACAGGGTTTCAAGGCTCGCATGTGATGCGCGTCTGTGACTGACAAATAAGTAGCCAGGACTCTCAAAACTCTCTGTAAGACCATCTAGGCCCGAGGATATTAAACTCAACTGAGAATTTTCTCAGATCTTAAATTTAAATAAGTGTATGAAAATAAAAGATAATATTAATAAGTTGTTATTTATAACAACTTATTAATACTATCTTTTATGTTAATACATTAAAATGAGAAATAAAACGGACTAACGGCTTTAATCTCAAATTGAAATTTGAGAAAATTTTGACTTGAGAATGAGAAAAGTTTTATAACCTTGGGCCCTGGAAATCAACTTCAGAAAAGAATCGAATGCTATTTTAAACTACAAAGTTACAAAATGCTTTTTTCAATAGTCGGGTAACGGGTAATATTTCATGACCCGGGTAGCCACGTTACCCCACCCGATACACTGGTACTCGAGGGCTTGCCCCAGCTCTAGTCAAAAGCTGCTTACAGTTAACAACATTGTAAAATTGACATTAATCTCGATCAAAATCATTCTAAAACTCTCAATAAGCGCTCATTTCATCCATTACAAACACCAACTAAAACCATTCAAAAACGCTACAAATGACAAATAAAAAAAAGATCAACTATATTCAAAATAAATGAAGGTAGTAAACAAATCGCTTTTCCTTTGACATAATTGAAATTGTAAGCGTCTGATTTGTTCCAAAAGAAATAGGAAGCTTTTTATAGAACCTGTATGAGTAATTTATTAAAGGGAGTTAACAAATATCGCCAATTTTGTTCACCATGACCAAATTTAACGACATTGATTACCTCCCTTTAATTTCACTCAAAACTCACTCCACACACTAATTCAATTTCATTCCAAAATCATTCCAATATCAATACTTTTCTTTTTTGTGATTCGGCTTCTGGTGGTACTTCGGTAATTCATACGCTAGAAAAAAAAAAACACGTTTCGTAAATGCCTCTGATCGTCTGTTGAGATCTTTTGGGCATATCATATTTTGATGACAAAACGTAGTAAAACACTAAGTTTTATTATCAAATTATAAAATGTACAGTTTCAACCATTCCTTGATTTTGTTTCTTCAGTTATGGACAAAAAATCCGTGTGCGATATTACGCGCCTTCAATTCTACGCCCATATTATTTCCGAGGTCTATTCCGTAGAATCGCCGAGAGTTCCCGATTGGTTGCGAACATGTGAAATTGTTGAAATTGTCACACACATGCTTATATTTTAATGCAGTAAAGAGCGGAACTTTTCGTTCGTTGTTTTTGTTGGAATCAGACACAATTTATAGATGCATTCTATTCTTTTTAGCCAATCTAAAGAGTTGATTAAAACTAGTTTATATTCTAAAGAGTCTTCACAGATTAAAAAACAAAAAAACAAAAAAACAGATTGACTGGCACTCGAAACCACACGACTATGAACACTAAGCCCCAACCAAACGGCCAGCGAATCTGACAAAGTTCTGACAAAATAATAGCAAGGGAGATCAATTAACATTGTTGTAGATTTCAGATTGGTCTCCCCTCAATTTGACAGAAAAGTTAGGTATATAGCCGAAACCAGTATTGCGTTCATAATAACAAAGCGGCGAAAACTGGCAGCCAATTTCACTCTGCTTTGCACGCATTCGCTTGTGCAAAGCGGAGTAGCATTGTCTAACAGTTTGCGCTGCTTTGTTATCATAAACGTAGGGCTGTCTTGATTTAAGAATAACGAAGCGCTCAAGATTAACTAAGAAATGGTAGGCCTTCCCGTCAGCGCCATATGAAATATTTCTAGTCTCGGATTCAGAGGGAAAGTGCTCTGTAGTATTTGCAGTTTGACTTTTACACGTTGCAACTTCCTCGGGAGATCGAAAAGATGAATGATTTTGGAATTACTTTGGAATGAAATTGAATAGGTGTGTTGAGTGCGTTTCGAGTTAAATTAAAGGGAGGTATTCCAATATCGCTAGATCTGTTCTAGGTGAACAAAATTAGCGGTACTTATTATCTCCCTTAAATAAAATATACGTACTTTTCTGTGTCTTCGTGGACCAATCAGACAATTTAAAATCCATACCAGCCAATAAAATCGTGAATAACTTGATCGATTATAATGAAATGTTGATCGTATTGGACGATTTCGAAATATTTTCAAAAGGTTTTGGAGCGTTTTTGTTCAGTTCGACTGAGTGTTTGGAATGAGAGAATGATTTTTAAAATAACTACAACACGTATATTTCTTATTATTATTTTAAGTACCAACGTTTCGGCATACGCCTTCTTTTTTTTTGAATGAGAGAATGGAGCACTGAACGAATGATTTAGAATGAACATAGTGCAATTTACAAGATGAATAGCTTTGTTTTGGAATGAAATTGGATTAGAGATGGAGGTAAAAACATAGTCGATAATTTCGGACGAAATAAGCACACAAAATTTCACCTCCCTTCTGATTTGGTTTCTTCAAAGAAAAATCAGACGCTTAAGAATCAACACATGACAATAAAACTACGCAATTATTTGAGTGATTTGATTGGTATATTGATCAGTTTCGAAGTGTTCTTGAACAATTTCAGAGTGTTTTTGAGTGATTTGAGTGAATGTGTGTTAGGAATTAATGAATGGAGGGCTGAGCGAATGATTTTGAATGGTTTTGATCGGAATGAATGTCAATTTCGCCATTATACTAACAGTATCCCTCTCTCTCTCTCTCTCTCTCTCTCTCTCTCTCTCTCTCTCTCTCGCTCTCTCTCTCTCTCTCTCTCTCTCTCTCTCTCTCTCTCTCTCTCTCTCTCTCTCTCTCTTTTTTCTGAGGCTAGTGAAGAGTCTTTTTATAAGCTTATCAGTTAGTTAGTCAGGGGGCTACAGTTAAGACAATCGTGAACTTGACATTAACCACGAACAAAACCTTCCAAAAAGTCGTTTAAAACAATTCGAAATCGTCTAAAACGATCATCATTTCTTTGAAATTGACTAAATTTTTCACGATTGGTTTTGATGATTTTAATTTTAAAAAGCCTCTTTGGTACGCGAACCCTCACAATTTGAAAAGGACGTGATTTTTAAAAGGGAGGTAATTCATATCGCTTATTTCGTCGGACTTGGGGAAAAAATTACAGATATTGAAAAAAATCCCTTTAATGTTATTGAAAACTCGCTTTACTCGCATTCAATATATTTTTCAAAATCTTTGCAAAATAATTCATCTTGCCATTTTTACGATGTAATTAACTGAAATCCCTATAAATATAAACATGTATATTGAGAGTCCCTGCTAGGAGTAACATTTTCTGCATGTTGGATTTTAGGGTTTCCTTTTGTAAATTTCTTTTTCCCCTTATATTTTGGTTAGAATTTGATATTCAGTTCTAAACAGAAGTGTATAATATTTTCTTAATCTCTAAAGTTTTTCCTACCCCTCCCTTAATTTTAAAATATCAACTTCTTTACTATTAATGATGAAAACTGTCATTTTCAACAGGCGAATATTTATGGTACACCTGCAACGTTAGAATTATTTAAAATCTTCTTTCTTTTTCCATTGCTTTTTTCGAATTAAGACACTGGTAAAATTGATTGAAATGAAAAAAATCTATTTCTATTAGAAAATTTTAGAAAAGAAAATTAAAAACTACCTTTTCCGGGGTTGAACTACCTACGAATATGGCAAAAGTCGGACTGGGTGACATGTCTGGATTGCCCTTCTGCCCAGCCCTCACGGCTAATACCAGGGTTAATCATTGCGTTGTGAAATTTGTAGTTTAACGTTAACACCTTTTACCGGAGGCTATAAAATCTTTATCCCATAAAGGAATCAAAGTGCTGTCAGCACTGTAAATCGTACATCATTGAGAGGCTGGGATAGTGCAATAGTTCGCCAATCAAAAGGGCTCAAATTTGGACAATAAGAGTTGGTAAAATCTTTAAATTTGTGAGTTTTTTGTCTTAACAATCCATCTTTTCGAGGACATCGCCAGCTCATCCAACCTCGTGGGTCAGATTTTGAAAGTTTGCTGATTCGATAGCCCTCTGCTAGTCTAAATTATTTCTTAGCAGATTTTTACGTTGTTATAATGAGCACGCGCCAAGCTAAAAGCTTGTCTGTTAATATTATTCCTCTCTCTATAGAGTTTAAAAGCCTGTTTAGCAACAAACATTTTTCATTAAACTATTTACAATTTTGATTACCAACATGTTTGTATTTCAAGCATTGGGTTTTCCCAAATGGTTACACTCCTGTCTGTTTTGGCCGTGTTAAATTATATAGTAAATTGGCACATTTTGACAGTCTGTAGCTCTTTTAAAAAACTAATTTGGGCTAAATAACTTAGTGTGGCTTAAAGAGCAATTTATGTTCTTGCACATCAGCCCCAGAAAACAGTACCTTGCAGGATAACTTTTTTCACAATTTTTCATTGCGCACAACTACCCTCAAAATTCTCTTGGTACGAAAGTGTATGTCAACTCTGGTACCTCCATCAAAGGTCAGGCTCCAAGAAAAAGTAGTTCGCAACTAAATTCATTTAATCCTATGCATGAAATGTAGCAGAGGTCTGGCACTTAGCTGAACCTCATTTCAAGCCCTTTACTGTTATTTAAACATTAAAACAGTGTGGCAAAAGGAGCATATCATTTTTTCTAACCGGACTATTTGAGGGTACAACGACCTAGGAAGTAAATTGTGACCGGAGCGGATCCTAAATATCAAACTTTTTTTTTTCAATTTTGACAAAAATGCCCCCATTTGAAGCGCATATGTATTACAACATTCCCCGTTTTTAAATTTTCCAAAAATATCACATAGAAGAAAAATGGCAGTAGAATTAGTACAAGGCCTATATTTCTGAAATTAGGGCCCAAAAAGGGGTAGTTTCAGTTTCCCTCACCTGATGGTTAGAAATTGTCATAACTTTTGTAAAAAGTCATCAATTTTCATAAAATAAAAAGTCCCTTGCAGAAAAATTACTCTTCTTCACTTTGAACCCTTTCCCAGATGTCTATGCTAAAATGAAATGCTTTAAAAAATAGCATTTAAAAAAAAAAGTGAATTAAAATTTTAAAAAAAGTTCAATTATTGTATAGAAATTTCAATACTATGAACACAAAACCTCATGAATGGCTGATTCTAAAAATCTAATATGTTTACACTAAGTTAGAGTAAAAAAACACCTAGGAAAAAGGAAAATACACTTAATTTGACAGTGTTGAAAAGGGTAAGGTGAACTGTAAATGGGCATTAGGCCTTTAGAGCAAAATAGTGGTGGTGTTTATCTTTTGTCTATTATGTTAAATCTTAAGTTCTATTTTTTTTTACTTTTACCATTTTGATCAAAGAGGCTGCTGTATAAAAATACAAGGATATTGGTGAAACAAAGAGAATGGGCTCTAACAGGATATATCCATACAAGGGCTAGGGTTTGGAAGCTGATTATCTTAATATCAAGTGGTCACTTTGAATGCCAACCAATCCAATTAGTGCCGTCATATGACACTGACATTGCTGGGTAGGTATAAAAGAAGATGCAAAAGCCTTTCAATACCATAACCAGCTACTCATTCATTATAGAGAAATCTTAAAATAAATAAAATATTTTTTCGACATGGTTAAACGCAGCAGATCAAACTATTTTCAAAAAGGGAATACATATCATTTATTGAGAAGTAACCAACCAGGACCCTCCAGTCAAACCGGTGAAGAAAATGGTTCTATTTCAACTACCGACAACACCCTTTCTGGGGATCGCACCTATAACCTGCGACAACGTGACACAGATCAAGATGCCTTCAAGGGAAACCGTATTGTGAGCATGAGCAAGTTAGTATTTTCTATAAATCAACTGGTGAAAAGCCACAACAGGACAAGATGCAGGGCTCCTCAGATCACCTTTGCAAATGAGGTGAAAGCAGGACTTGGAATAAAACTACAATTTAAATGCAACTCATGTGGCTATCTGTCAGATTTTTTCAAAATGTATGAGGAAATTAAGGACACCAGAGGCGCGGCGGTACTCAATACGAATCTTGCTGTGGCACTGATGGATAGTCCCATGGGTGTATCCAGAGCTGAGGACTTATTCACACAACTTGACCTGCCTTTTCCAGCAGCAAGCCATATGCATGAACTCTGCAAGCAGGTCAGCAAGAAGATTGTAAAGATAAACAGTGATGATATGGCAGAGAAACGTGAAATTGTGACTAAACACAACATTTCTATTGGCTCAAAGGATCCAAAGCAGCTAGACCTTTCAATTGATGCTAGATATAATAGCCAGAGAATGATTTCCTCCTACAAACCAGGGCAAAGCTCATCTCAGGATTATACTATAGCGACCGAGAATCATACAGAATACAAGTTCATTGTCGCGATGTCGGTTGAAAACAAGCTCTGTATGACAGGGGCCTCCCTCAGATACAAAGGACTGGATGTATTCTGCCCTGGTGGTCATGCAGGTTGCTCTGCAGACTTAGAATACTTCACACCACACTCAGAAAGAAAAATGGCTTACAATGTGGCTGAAGACTTATACAAAGACGGGTTCTTGGTTCGAACGCTAACCACGGATGGCGACACAAAGTCTCAGCTCGGCATGCAGGACTTTTACAGAACTCTCGATGACGTGTGGAATGTGACGAGGCAGGCCGACCCGAATCACTTATCCGTTTGCCAAGAGAGGAAAGTACGTAACGTTAACTTTAGTGAAAAAATGTTCCCGTTCAATACGAAGCGTGACAGACAGACCGCACAGGGGAAGCTGGGAAATGACATAAGAATGCGGTGTAATGCTATAATTGAAGAAATGGCAAGAAGGGGACAGGGGGACATAACCAAAATGTTGAAAGACTTACCCTCAATAAGATCATCTACTGTTGACTGTTATGCTGGAAATTGTAGTAACTGTGCCAACCATTCACTTGTATGTGATGGCGTTTCAACTTGGTGGCACAATTCTAAAGTACTAGGCCCTGCGAACATAACATATCTGCGTATGACTGAGAACGACAAGGCGCTGTTGGAAGTTATTTTGCAGATGAGACTTAGTGAAGGTGCAATTTACAGTGTGAGTTCAAGGACATCCACACAGAAGTGTGAAGCATTTAATAGGGCAGCATCTGCAACCTTAAGCAAAAATATAAACTACAGCAGGACTTTCACTGGAAGACTTTCAGCCCAAATATTGCGTTCTAACAATACTCTGGACATAGCAGTCAGAAAGAAACTTTGGAAAATATCGGGGACCGGGCTTGGAGTTTGGGCCAAAAAGCGACTCCAGCAAATTTCTTTAAAAAGAATTAAGGACAAATTGTACAGAAAAACCGACACTTTTAAAAGGAACCGCCTTAGAAGAAGAGCTCTTATGGAATTTCAACACCGGGAGGTTAAGAAAAAACGAAACATAAACGAAATACAGGACTACATTAAAGGCGTGGCCAATGATGACATACATAATTATGCGCAGACTGTCCACTAATAGTGAAATAGATGAGACAGAGATTTACGGGACCAAATCACAAATAAGATGAGATGAGACAGGATGAGACAATCTCTGTCTGGTGTAGAGCAACACCACTGATGAGGCTTGATGCTAGCCGAAACAGAGCAAATTCATACAAAAGGGGCGTTTAAGGGGCTCATGTCCCAAGGTTTAGGGGTTAACCCAAATCTTTTTTAGATGTAAATTCAAGTTGTTTACAGTTAAAAAGTCTGGTTCAGGTGATCAATGGTGCAGACAGCTTGTTATGACATCATGTGAAAAAGGCCAAAGCATTCCAATTGGAATCAAAGTACTTAAAAGGGATAAAATTGACATTTTAATATTTTTTTAAAAAAATCAAATTCAAATTTCAATTATATTGGAAGAATATTATTAAAATCCAATTGTTGAACATATTAACTAGTGCACAGTGACATTTTGGGCCAAAAATCTATGAAAAGAACATTACAAGCGTTATTTTTGTGTGACCCCCCCCTCCTTGATATAGGTTACACTCCTGTCTGTTTTGGCCGTGTTAAATTATATAGTAAATTGGCACATTTTGACAGTCTGTAGCTCTTTTAAAAAACTAATTTGGGCTAAATAACTTAGTGTGGCTTAAAGAGCAATTTATGTTCTTGCACATCAGCCCCAGAAAACAGTACCTTGCAGGATAACTTTTTTCACAATTTTTCATTGCGCACAACTACCCTCAAAATTCTCTTGGTACGAAAGTGTATGTCAACTCTGGTACCTCCATCAAAGGTCAGGCTCCAAGAAAAAGTAGTTCGCAACTAAATTCATTTAATCCTATGCATGAAATGTAGCAGAGGTCTGGCACTTAGCTGAACCTCATTTCAAGCCCTTTACTGTTATTTAAACATTAAAACAGTGTGGCAAAAGGAGCATATCATTTTTTCTAACCGGACTATTTGAGGGTACAACGACCTAGGAAGTAAATTGTGACCGGAGCGGATCCAAATACTGTAAATGCATTTTCCCTCAAGAAACACGTGAAATCGCCAACTATGCTATTTATATCTTTGGTTTCTGACCAATCGATTAAATCTAGCAGCACTCTATGATTATTCATGAGTTGTTCTAAAAATAGATCGCTCTTGCTGCTATCCTATGCTATTTTTTGTAATCGAATCGTTGTGCACTATTCTCGACGCCATTTTGGAACCCAAGTAACACCGGCCTGACCCAGGATCAGAAGCGTCGAGGTTGAAAGGTTACAATGACATCACTAGTGTCGAAACCGAGGCCGTTCTGATGGAAACCCGGTTAACTCGGGTCGAAACCGAGTCCGATATGAACTTACCCCTATATCAGTTTATCGTATGTTTTTGTCGGTTTATTTGTTGTTGAATAATTTTTCTTCATACTCAAATTTGAATTTAATGAAAATAGGATTGGAGCGTGATCAGAGTGCTCATTGAAATCAAATATTTCAAAATTACAAAATTATTTCTATTTGTTAACACATGCGAAAAAAAAGTAAACTTCCCACGCTCCCTGTTTGAGTGCAGACGACTATTGACTAATGACAAACAAGTTAATTGACACATTTCGAGCAGACGATGTCCATCTGAATTTACACGTGGTCTGAATTTACGCGTGGGTTTTGACCGAGTGATAATCATAACAGAATTTGATTGGTTGTCAGCCCTACAACTGGTAAATGACCGTTCGAGAAAGTTCAGAGCAGTAATATTGTAAGTGCTACAAATTAATTATACAGTTAACCTATTGTACGTTTCAACTCCTTTACTCAACCGAAAATCTTGTTATAAACACCGAAAATACTAACTGGTAATTACTAAAAGCGAAAATTACATCAAATTTTGTATTAGCCTCTTCTCTATTTGTCGAAAAGTAAATAAGGTATAAACAAAGTTTGTAGATTGTGACTGAAAAGGCCGTTTCTTCGGTGTTTGAAAACACATAATTTGGTTTGAACACATTGCTCAGAAGATAATGGTAAAAATGTACTGTGTCAAACAGACTGGATTTCTGGAAAACGGTAGATATAAATCTACTGCTTCGCAGTACGATTTAAAAAATAACATTTTTCAAAAATGATAATTCATAAGCGTTGATTATTTCTTCTTATGTATGATGGTAAAAATTAACTTTAATAATTAATTCTAATTTTGTGTCAAGATAAAAATTGAAGGCTTTTAAACACTGAGTTTTCTACTTTTCGAATAGATCTGATTTGATAATCATAGCAGAAAAACAGAGAAAAGAAACATAATTTCTGAAAAAAAACGAATTGTTTACGTAAATTCAGTGCTTCTAAGCCACTTCGATTGCATTCATACTCACGTGAATGTACTAACTTACGAGTGAATGCCCGATGGGCGTTCCTCTATCTTTCTCTCTCTCTCTCTCTATCCCTCTACAATAATTGAATAAATGTACTGTCACACTAGAAGGGGACTTGTCGCGACTTATATTGCTGACTGGCCTGCACAAGCATTACAGTTCTTCTAGTATCAAAATTACGTATTTGCAAAGTATGTTGATATTACTACATGTACTTTGAAGTTAATTGTAATGTATGGACATTCACCAATTTTCCATAGTCCCCTTTGAGTTTAACATGGTATAGAGAGACAGATAGAGAGAGAAGGGGGTGGAAGAGAAGGAGAGAGAGAGAGAGAGAGAGAGAGAGAGAGAGATAGAGATAAAGGTGAGAAAGAGATAAATATAAATGTGTGAGAGAGAGAGAGAGAGAAATGTGAGAGAGTGATAGAAAGAGAGAAGAGTGTGATGGTGGAGAGAGGGACTAGAATGAAAGAGTCGTACGAGGGAGATAAGAGAGAGAATGGACAGTGAGAGAGATGAGAGAGAAGGATGGAAGAGAGAGAGAAGGGTGAGAGAGAGGGTCGGGAGAGAGAGGGGTAGGAGAGAGTGAATGGTTGGAGAGAGAGAGAGAGAAGGGTGTGAGAGAGGGTGGGAAGGGAGAGAGAAGTGAAAGAGTGGAGTTGGGTTTGAGAAAGGAGGCAGATTTTATGGGTTAGAGAGTGGGTGGGGCGAGAGGGTCCAATTTCAAATAACTTGTTCTCGAATAGGTTTTCCTTGGAACTCGATATAAAAAAATGCAAACAAATAAGATCCAGAGGAGATCTTCATCAGATTTCAGAAAAGAGTTTATAGGACGATTTAATTAGTTACATAGTGAAATTGACATTCACCTCGATCAAAACCATTCAAACCGCTTACTCAGCGCATATATACAACTACTGTGAAAAACTACTGGATCTTACCCTGGATCTCATGATATGACTTAAATGCTATCAACTACACTCTATAATGAGGCTGGCAAAATTCCACAAAAAGGAAGATAAATTTAAATATTTTTACAAATCAAATTACACTCCCTTTCATTGGAAAATTGTGATAGCCGATACGTGCAAGAAAAG
Organism: Fragum whitleyi; assembly: GCA_948146395.1. Taxonomy (NCBI): domain Eukaryota; kingdom Metazoa; phylum Mollusca; class Bivalvia; order Cardiida; family Cardiidae; genus Fragum; species Fragum whitleyi. Next base: position 32,517,951 of record OX411559.1, on the reverse strand, counting down.
CTACCCTGTGGTCTTTCGGTAAATCTCTCGGACTTTTCCTTAAACTGCCTCAGACGGAAGAGTAGAAATTTTGGGTGATTCTTTACGTAATTCGGCTTCATACGGTATCCTCGATCTTGGCCTTTTTCTGGGTCTAACATTAATTAAGAGTATAAATGAAGACGTCAAACTTATTCCAGCGTTAAATATTTTGATGTCATGAATTTACCAAACAACATCAGTAAAAACATAAGAGACGGTGAAATGCATAGCACTATTTTCCGGACACATTCGAGGGTTTGGTGCTTGTTTAAAAGCATTCCTATATTCTTCCCAATTTATGTTTAAATAAATACTATAGTCTTTTATTTCATGCAATAATAGCATTAATTCACGTTTTTCATGTGTTAACATTAGTTTCGCAGAGACCCTCTAAATGCTGTAACGCCCTCGTGCTTCGCACTCGGGCGTTAAACCATTTTTCGGGTCTGTGCGAAAGTTAACGCCTTCAAAAACGTGAATTGATCCTACACTCTACGTTATCTCGACGCTTGTGTACTCAGGTAAGCCCACTTGAGAAATGATGCACTCTCATAGCTGCGCAATTTATATTTCCTGAGGTCTATTCCGTAGAATCGACGCGGGTTCTCGATTGTCCTGTGTTGTCATGTGAAATGTATCTGGTTTGTTGTATATGCGGAAGGCGCTCGCAAGTTCTTCAACCTAATTAGGTGACCTTGGCCTAGATAATTTCTATTGATGAGAGAAACCTTCATATCAAATACATGTATGAGCGTTGTTATTCCATTGTGTTGAAGTAACAGCAAAACATTAAGTTCGAAGGTTAAGTTTTCATAGAAGCTTGACCTTAATAATTGTCCTTGATTCTAATGAGTAGCTTTGACCTTGACATTGAATTATGTGCATTGACGAAAAGAACCTTTATGCCAAATATGAGCATTGTCATAACTAGTTTTGAAGTTACAGCGAAAAGTTAAGCTTAGTCAGACGGACAGCTAGACGAACATCGGTTAAGCAATTTTCCCCAATTTGGCGATACAGGGGCATTAAAAAATCTTTAAAGTTGAGTAATATCGAGCGATTGAACGCAAATACATAAAATTCTTACAGACATTTTAAAGAACTATATTATGTCCAAGCATAAAAATCTTTTTACTCAAAATTGTAGGTATAGAGAATTTTTGTTATTCGACCAAGATGCTTGATAAAGTGAAGTCATCGGCTTTGCGTTCAGGATGATAAAACGGTGCAAACAGTTTGCCAATTAACCCTACTTTGCACGTACACTTGCGTGCAAAGTGGGGTATAATTGGCAAACAGTTTGCACCGTTTTGACCCCTTGAACGCAGGGTAGGTTGAAGTCTACTACCGTTAAAAATGCGAGAACAAAAAATGCGCCAGAAATGAGAAGCAGGGTTTGATCACTCAATAGAAACCAAATTAAATTTAGAACAACACCTACAGGTGCCTAAGCTCAGCTGTTTAGTGTTTGATAGTAGATAGAAATTCTAGAACGAAAAAGGGGCATTATTCGCACGAGATGCAACTAGAGCTACACCATGAAAGTAAATGTTGCTCTTCTGATAGTAAACATGTCTACGAAGTTTCAAGTTGACGACTTTTGCATAATCAGAGATATCACAAAATGCCAAAGTTGTTGTTGTTTTTTTCACGACGGCAACGCCACCGCCGACGACATAAAGGCAATAGAAATACCTTTTTTTTCTTCGAAAATGGGTGAGCTTAATGTTATAACTACAGTGGTATATGTTGACGACCTAAATGTAATATTAGTAGTTAGGACATAATAGTACCCCAAGAGTAGTTTGTGAAATTAGTACAGTCAACAACGTCGTGAAATCGACAAGCGGTATTATCTTTTTTAAATAAGTTTTGAACGGTATTGATTGCGTGGAGCGATTTTTGAATATATCTAAGGGGGTAGTCTTATATTCTTAATTTCGTCCAAATTGGAGAAAAGAGATATTTTATTACCTCCCATTATAAAAAAAATCAACGTACTTTTCAGTTTGGTATACTTTTATTACAGTCCCATATTACAGTCATGAACAAATATTAAAAACAGAACAATAAAACAGTTAAATATGCATGACCATTTGAATATATATGAAGTAAGAGGGACTGTAGGTAAAATATTAAACTTTATAATATGACTTACGTCGCAGGAGTGAAATAACCCCGTCAAATATTTTTGATATTACACGGGTGTTCTTACACTAGTGGAATGATTATACAAATGAGCTCAGAGCGAATAGCAGCGCTATTTTGTACCAGCGAAAATGACATCATAATGTATGACAATTTAAGAGCTTTTTTGAGTGATATAATTTCAAGAGTGAGTGGTTTACATGAAGTATAGTTTTGATCGATCTGAGTGCAATTGTGACGGGTCACATATATATCTCGTCACGTGAAAAGGACCTTTCAGTTTTTTTTGAAGATATTTCTAAGGGTCCGGGATACAAAAATAGGGTCGACCTGAAAGGCATGGTCGAATGAGAGGAGGATTTTTGTATGAAATCAAGCGGATGTAATACTTTTTCGACAAGATAAGCAATAACTTATTACTTCCCCTAAAAAAATCAACGATTTCCCTGTTTGTATACTATTTCGGGATTATCAAACTCTTTGAAATCCACATCCGATAATAGAGAAGTGCAGTCATTTGAACGATTTTAATGAAATGTTGGTCATTTTGATCGCTTTCGGGGCGTTTTGAATAATTGTTTGGAATGAATGTTTTTGGCGTTGAACGAGTTATTCTGAATAGTTTCGATCGGAGTGAAAGTCAATTTCACGATGCTATTAACTGTATGTACATAGTTAGTGTTCATTTTCCATGTATCCAAGAATTCAGACTCCCAGACAGCCCTAGATTTTCTGTGGTAATTGGCGTCAGACACATAACTACCGTGTTTTATAGTAGGCAATTTACTAATTGGTCTGTCTGCTCAAAATTGATATATAGATTGTCTTTTATGGAGGAATTACGAGCAACTTTTTCACGAAGACGACCTTTTGAGAAATAAAAAAAAAGACACTACGAGTACAGTTAATATAATCGTGAAATTGATAAGAGAAATAGTTTTTTGAAATGAATTAGGAACGAAACCGAATGACTGACAGGGTTTTCACTAGCATCAAAAAGCCATTAGTCAATGACCCTTGAGTCAAAATTTTCAAGAGTCCAAATGAAAATCTCAAGTGTCAAACTATGCCGCGACCCACCCCCATCCCAACACCTCTCAAAAATTGGAAGTATCAAATTAAAGAAAAAAAATATATAGGAAAAGTTGATTTAATTAAGAATGTTTGTCCTTTTCCATCATCATTTTAATATTTATTCACATAGGTGCCTTAAAAGAAATTGTCAATTCTTCACCCTCATAGTCACCACCAGTCTTAAAATAATTACTGAGAAGCTTGATTGAGACAAAAGGTTATTTTTGACTGTGTGGAGCGAGTTTAGAATAATTTTAAAGGGAGGTAAAAAAAACCCGATAATTTTGTCCATTTGGACGAAATTACCGATTTTATCTATTTCCCTTCAAAAAACCTAAGCCCTTTACTGATTTTGTGTCTGCATGAACAAATTAGATGTTAAACAAAACAAAACAAAAAAAACCCGAGCCATGTTATAAACTGTATGTATAGTTCCACAAGAAAGAGTGAGGTCCGGGAAACCGTTATCTCCTATCATTTTCAATGTAAAATTGATCTCTGATCACTCACTTGAAATTGCAGGTCTATACACAGTTTGTTATTCTTTCCACCACCCCTATCCAAGAAATCACGCTGTCAGACAGTCCTAGATTTTCTGTTGTACTTAGTGCCAGACACTACCGTATTATATAGTAGGTAATTTACTAATTGGTCCGTCTATTAATCAAAGCACTGAAAGCACTGATGGTGGACGTTTCTGTTGGCATACTAGAGTGATTCTTCCATTTGTTGAGAAAAGAGAAATTTGACATGTAAAATTACGATAAAAGGAAAATGACCTGACACGAGTTCGCATCTTTCTTCAGATATACGTTTCTCAACATATCTTCGATCGTCAACAAAAGTCCTGTAATTACAAGGTTTCGTTTCTTTTCGGCATTATGCCCGCTGTAGTTTAAACAGTGATTGTCTGATCCATTGGGTATAAAAGGAAAGAAATGACAATTAGATGATCTAGGTTATTATTCTTATTTTGTAATGCTAATCGGTTCTCCGTAATCTCATAATTAAAAAAATGGTGTTATCTGCTTAAACTAGAAAGCCATGAGTGGCTTGAGTCCCTCCACAGGCTTGAAATTCTTGTAAGAGCAAATCAAAGTTTTGACAAGATTTTTAGATATTTTGGATTCTACTGATGTTGAAATGATTTTCAAAGTTTCCACTATATAACATATAGAGAAATGACCTCCGCAAATAAAAATATATATTTCATTCAATGACAATAATTTTGGCTACATGATAAAGGGTCGCCCAAGGATCATACCAATGAAGTTTGATTGATATCCATCAATGACATTCTGAGAAAATGATTTTCAAAGTTTCCACTGTATAACATATTGAGAAATGACCTCTGCCCATAAAATACATATTTTTCATCCGATCACAATAATTTTTGGTAGACTCATAAAGGGTTACTCAAAAAGATCATCCCAGTGAAATTTGGTTGAAAACCATTAGTTACATTCTGAGAAAATGATTTTCAAAGTTTCCATTATATAACAAATTGAGAAATGATCTCCGCCCATAAAATCCATATTTTTCATCCGATCACTAAAATTTCTGGTACACTGTTAATGGGTCGCTCAAGGACCATTCCAGAGAAATTTCGTTGAAATCCATCAGTTACATTCTGAGAAAATGATTTCAAAAGTTTCTTCTATATTACATATAGAAAAATGACCTCCGTCCATAAAATACATATTTTTTCAACCGATCACAGTAATTTCTTATGGACTGGTAAAGGGCAATCCAAGGATCATTCCAGTAAAATTTAATTGGTATCCATCAATTAGAATCTGAAAAAACCCTATTTTAACCATATTTGGAAATTAACCACGCCCATTTAATCCATGTTTTTCATTTGATCAAAGTTTCTTGAACAACTTTGAAAGAGGGTCATCCAAGGATCATTCCTTTGAAGTTTTATTGAAATTCATTCAGTAGTTTCTGAGAAGAATTTTTTTAAAGAAAAAAGTTTACGACCGGACGAACGGGCACACGGACGGACGACGGACACAACGCCATGACAATAGCCCTAGTGGACTTCTATAAAAGGATAATTATTAATTGTTCCCCAATTTTCATTCTCAAATAACGAAAGAAATGGTAAATGTTTATATAAACGTGTAAAAAAATTGCAGACACTCGTCTCGAGATTGGCTTTTGTGTGTTGAAAAGTAAAGTAAAACCCCTTTGCATAAACCCTTATCGCATGACCTGAATTCTTTACCTGCTCGGGCGTTATCGGTATTCATGTGTAGTCCGATATTTCCATTATTTTGCAATTGTTTCATATATATTAGTACTGTCAGGGGAGGTTACCATTCCAGTAATTCCATTCACCAAATTTCATGAGTGACCTCCCATAGACCACTGGGAAACAAGGGGCAAATTACGCATTCTGCCAGAAAAGTAGTTCTACGCAAGCAATAGACTGGTTAACCTGTCCCAATCTACGCTACCCTCCGATACTGGGACAGGAAAAACCTAATTTTTACCATGCAGGTTTCTGCATGGTAACAAGTGCGCATGCGCAAGGATGGGAGGAGTCATCTTGTCGAACCGAGGGTTATGAACGTTGTACTTACTATTGATTCGATATCCCTTGACTCGTGAAAATGGGAAAGAAATGAATTTATTAAATAATACTCTACCGCTTTTGTTCACATATAAACCTTTTTATTTTGATGATCAACTTTATTTCATCATCGACGGGAAAAGAAATTTAAAAAATGATAAACCAACACGTTATCTATTTTTTATACGGCATGACATGTTTTTTTGTTTTTTGTTTTTTTTTCTCGACATGTATTTATTTTTCTTTTTTTATTTCTCTATTAATATAAATCAATATCGACAGATTGAGACAGGCTCACCAGTCAACGCAAGCAAAACGTTCACCCGATCTCAGAATTGCATATGATTTCGCTCTTAAAAGATGTCTTTGAGGTTTCAACAAGTTATGTAGAATCCTTGTTTCACTCCATTTTTTGAATACATAGTTGTCAGACAGATACGATTCTTGAAAAAGAGTAAATTGAATCTTAATGAGCACTACTGTTTTAAAAACCTATTAACATCTGACAGGATTGTTCAAACGTGGTATTAACACTGGTGAACGTAAACGTCCACCAAAAATGATGTCAAGTCAAAGTCAAATATCTTATTCAGAAAACAAAAGTTTGAAAAGGCTGAACATCATTACAATATCTCAGTACAATAAATAGAAACATGTAATGACAAATTGACATACACCTTTGAATTAAAAACGCTTTAGGGTAAAAGAAAATATATAGTGAGAAAAGCAAACAAAGATTAAACATTATGCTGCGGAGCGCATTTCAAATGCAGCTATAGCTAGATGATTGAGAACTACTCATCAACTGTATAAACGTTTGATTTGTATGCCACCTGCAGTAATAATATGGAAAAAGATTAGATCTCATGCTTCTGTCTATTTGACAAATCAGTATAAGATTGTATTCATCTTCAACAACATTCATTGAGAAATATAGTCCCTAACTATATTGTTATGAGACCCGTTTCAATAGATGATCTTATATGATCATCTAAGTTTAGATAAAGCGTGTCTATATTTATTTTTGCTAACAAGTGAAGGTAGATTTCCTTTTCAAAGATTACTTTAAAGAGACAATACGATGATAATTTGTTTAAAGAATGGATATCGCTATACCACTGTTGTATATACTGATCTCGTATTCCTGTATTAAAGCTGATACGTTCGCAGCATTTACATCAGCACTTTCCCACAAATATTGAAAACCCATTTCGTTCATTATCTCTCTTATATGATTAAACCATGAGTTATAATAACTAGAATCATCAGAGTAAGATTCACATAAAAATCTGTACATCATAGAGTCTGGACGCTTTGTTATTCTAAACCGATATTTAACAGCTCTAATCTTGCGGATAGCTGTCATTGGAAATCGTCCATATTTACCATGTGAAGCTATACTAGATACAGTCTTGTTGAGTCCAAGAACACGTTTTATAAATCTGAAATGATTTTTTTTCAACGACTGGTGATTTGTGAAATCCCCACACTTCTGAGCCATAGTTTAATATTGGACCATCCAATGAATCGAATAATTTTTCTTTGTCATCTATTTCAAACTCGATTTTGTTAAAAAGTGAGAAGAGAGAGAGAGAGAAAGAAGTGCACGATTGGCCGGTCAGATAGAGATTTCTGAGCTTGATAAAAACTTCCATTACTAGACAAAGTTACACCCAAATATGTGAATCTCGTTACAACATCTAATGGTTTACCTTTGAAATAAATATCAGTTTTTCAACCCGATTTCCTGGTTTAAAAACCATGACAACCATTTAATCCGTATTTACAGTTATTACCCATTTATCTAAATATTCTTGTAATTGATTTATTAGGTTTTGCAGGCCCTGGGATGTGTAAGAAAATAAAACTGTATCGTCTACAAAAAGTAAGATAAATATCTGTAAGTCGTTCAGTGTAAACTCACCATCGTTGTTTAAAACTAAATTTTCATACATATCATTGATGAAAAAGATCAATAGTAAAGTAACAGAGGTTCATCCTGCTTTACACCGGATTTACTCTCGAAAGAAATTGAGAGACGGCCATTGTTTCTAACACAACATTTGACATTCTGATGTATTGCTCTTAACATTTTTACAATTTTCTTGGTATCACCACAAGTTAACAGTTTTTGCTATATACTATTTCGATAAACAAGATCTAGCGCCTTTTTGAAATCTTCAAACGAGCAAAACAGTTTCTTTTTTTCTTTCTTAACAACTGTTTCGATGATACTATTAAGAATGAAAATACAGTCGACAGTACTCTTGTCCTTTCGAAAACCAAACTAACAGTCGTGTATGACATTATTCTTCTCAGCCCATTTTCGTAAACGATTGTCTAATAAGATGGAAAGTAGTTTTGAAAAAAATACTAGTAAAGGTGATACCCCGATAATTATCAACATCAGATAGATCTCCTTTTTTTTGGTACGGGTACAATAACTTCGTGAGTCCAAGTCTCTGGAAAAAGGCTATTACAATAAATATGATTGAACAATTTACACAAAAAGGACTCAGTGTAGTTTTGCACTCGATAAATATTTCAGGTAGCAAATTATCGATACCTGCACTCTTACCACGTTTTAAACATGTAATGGCAGCTATGACCTCATCAACAGAAACTTCTCTGTCGCGTTCGTTAGTGAGTCTTGTATCGTTTTCACTATCATTCAAAATGACTCTGTGTAATTATTGCTGAAAATATCATCATTCGAGAAAAGTGATTTGAAATGTTCAAAATTACTTTCATCGTCAATTTTACATGATGATTCTTTAGTCTGTATATTTTTTATTTCCTTCCAAAATTTTGTAGGACAATTTGGAGATAAAAAATGTAGGCTGCGTTTTTGTTCGTTTTTTATTTAGATTTCGCACGTTTTTTTGTTTTTTTTTTGCTGAGCGATATCTTCTCTGACATGTTATCTTTAATTCACGGTTAGGCTTTGACTTACATTTTTTGAACGCTCGACTTGATATTCTCAACCCACGCCTAGCGTTCTCATGCTTGTTTTGTCCTTTGTTTTGATCCGTTGGAGAAATTTCATCTGCTGTGTGTTTCTTTTTGCGTGCACCAATTTAATATAGACCCGCAAGAAAGAGTGAGGTTCGAGAAACCGTTATCTCCTATCATTTTCAATGTAAAATTGATCTTTTATCACTCACTTATATTTGCTGGTCTATACCTGTGTAATATTCTACAACATCGATTAAGCTGTATCCACAGCCATCATAAGACAGAAAAAAAATTTGGTGTTAAGCATTATACAAACGAACAAAATATGTAATGAAAAATTCCCCATTCTTCGTATGTCTTACTATTAATTATACGTCAATCACGTACCAACAATTTTGTATTACTTTAGACGTGGTCATGGATATCTCACCAAAAGAATCATGAAAGAATAAATTGTGTCCATCATTACACGCCAGAAAGCGAAACATTTTTGAAGAATAAGGGTTTCCTCGTACTCGTCCGACACTTCCTATAAATGATATGTCAATCGCGTTACTACAAATTTGTAATTTTCAGACAAGATCATTATTACGTATCAAAATGATCATGATGGAGTAAATTGTACCGATCATTTTCACATCAAATATGGCACGTATAAATGTGATTCGTCCGTTTGCTTGAATGGATTAAACTTCACTTTCAAAAGCAATTCAGTATTACGCTGCGACTTGCACATTCATCAGAGGCTTCTAAAGCAAGCGCAAACATAACATTTAATTCGAGCCCATCCCTCTCTGGAGCATTCGGAACATCGCTCGGGACTTTTCCGTAACTTGAAAAGTACCTCGGACGTAAGTGTAGTAATTTTGCTTCATTTCTTCGGTTATTCGGCTCCTGGTGGTACTTTGGTGTTAATACGCGTGAAGAATAGTATATAACTTTTATGTTTTCCGATCGTTTCTGGAGATCGTTTTGTCAAGTGATAATTTGAAAGCAAAACGCAGTAAAACACTGCGTTTTGTTTTCAAATTATAATTTGCCCATTTTAACCTTACGTTGATTTTATTTTCCGCAACGTCATCCTCAGCTATCTTCGTGACGTCATATAAACCCATGTGCAATATGACGCGCTTCCATGGCTGCGCCCTCACTATTCCCGAGGTCTATTTCGTAGAATTGCCGAAGGTTCCCGAGTGACTCTTGAGTACTTCTTTCCATTCGACCGATTTCGGGAGGCAAATGAAAAGTGTCACGATGACTTTCTTTAAATACATGTACCGAATCACTCGGGACCTTCGGCGATTCTACGGAATAGACAGTTTACGAAAAAGTCCGAGCGATGTTCCGATAGATACCGAAAGTGATCGAACTCACGACCATATAGGGACCCATGATTTGAATATGTAGACTATTGGAAGTGAGAAAGTATCGGAGCTGGTCCTAAATACAGCTGTAACGACGGTATAGTTTGCATGGAACACTCGAAAACTCAGAGATTCTTTAGTGGATGTTCTCCATATTTCACAGGAAAAACCCTTTATAAATGTTCTTAGATTTGAATTTTAAGATTAACCTGGTCGTTGGAGTACATGTATTTTGATATTTCTTGGATTGAGAGTTGCGCATGTCATAACTTAAAGTGTCATAGTGTTATTATTCTAATGATTTCGTCCATTCATTGTTTTTTGTGGTGTCTTTGGCCAAATAATTCATTTTTCTATAAAATTACCATCTCGTATCTTTCGAAATTTTTGGACAGCCATTTGCTTCCTTGTATTCGCTTGTGTATTAAAATAAGATTAAAAAAGACTTAAATCTATGCAGTTAGGAGCATCATGAAATTTACTCTCATTCCGATCAAAAACATTCTAAATCGCCCACTCAGGGCTCCTTTCATTAATTCCAAACACTCACTCAAACCATTAAAAACGCTCCAAAATCACCAAAAATAGATAACATCAACAACTACAATCAAAATTAAAATTGCTTGGAAAAAATGAATAAAAAGAAAAAAAAAACGATTTCCCTGAATGAATTGAAATTTGTATGCGTCTTATTGGCTCACGAAGACATAAAAGATATTCATATGATTTATATGCATAATTTATGAAAGGAGGATATTCAATTTTGCTAATTTTTTCACCATCGCTAATTTTGTTCATGGTGAACAAATATAGCAATATAGGATAACCTCCCTTTAATTTCATTCAAAACTCACTCATCTCGCACAATCAATTTCATAAAAAAAAAACATTCCAATATCATTCAGCTTGTCAATTTCATGATCTTCGTAACAGCAGTAAATTTCCCCTAGATGTCATATTCCCTTTTCAAAAGCGTCTATTCATTTTTCATTATAGGAGAATTGTGCGATTATTTGAATATTTATAGGAAATGTAGTGATGTCAACAAAATGGAGTAAAATGTTTTTTCTAACAATTTTTAGCTATCTAAAGTCCTCACTTCAACGAGAAAATTGAAATGCCCTGATTGTTAAGAGTGCGAGAATTATTTTCCATCCAAAGGGCATATGAAAAATAAAATAAAATAATATATAGAGCAGGATAAGAAAATCCGTTCACATAGCTCTCTTTGCCTTCTACAATTAAAAACATCGTGAAATTGATATTCACTACGATCAAAGTCATTCAATATCACTTACTAAGTGCTCCACCCATTCATTCCAAAACTCACTCAAACCATTCAAAAACGCACCGAATTGAGTAAAAAAAAGATAAGATAAACAATTACATTCAAAAATCAATATAGCCAAAAAGAAAAGCGATTTCACTGAAATTATTGAAAAAAGTAAGCGGCTGATTGGTTCTTGAAGAAATAGGAAGTTAATTATAGAACATATATGTATATTTTATAAAAGGTAGGTAATAGATATCGAGTATACGCAGTATTTTGTTCACCCTTAACAAAATTAGCTATATCGAATAACCTCCCTTGAATTTAACTCAAACTCACTCCACACACTCATTCAATTCCATTAAAAAATCATTCCAATATTATTCATCTTGTCAATTTCACGATGTTCCAAACTGTAAAAAAAGACTTTGTTCTAACAAATTTCTGTATATTTCCCCTAGACGTCATATTTCCTGTTCAAAGGCGTCTATTCGTTTTTCATTATAGGGGAAATGTGCGATTATTTAAACATTTATGTTCGTTTTGGGAATTGTTGTGATGTCAACATAATGCAGTAAAATGACTTTTCTAACAACTTTAAGCTATCTTAAGTCCCAACTTCAGCGAGAAAATTGAAATGCCATGATTTTAAAGAGTGTGGGAATTATTTTTCATGCAAAGAAAAAAAAGAAAATATAAATATTGTTAAAAACACCATGAAGTTGACAAGGTGAATGAGTTTGGAATGATTTCAGAAAGATATTAAATGAGTGTGTGGGGCGAGTTTTGAATGAATTTCAAGAGAGATATATATAATACGTACTTAGTGTATTATATGAAAAAATTATCTAACGAGGTTGGGAGAATTGAAAATTGTCGAGGCTCATACAATACCCGAAGTACGTATTATATTTATGTTATAACCTCTTTTTGGCTTGTATTCGTCGAAGTTTGTAACTGAAATGCAAGTTTCTAAAATTAACCGCATTTGTTCTAAATATAACTATGTGATATCATATATCATACCGGGTGTTATCATACGGATATTTGTATAGTTATAAAATAAAAACATAATCGATAATCGGACGAAAATATCGATAATTAATTACCTCCCTTATATACGTGCTTTTTTGATTTTGTGTCTTCACGAATAAATCAGGCACTTAAAAATCAACACCAGCCACTAATATCACGCAATTACTTTAACGCTATAATTGAAATGTAGATCAAATTTCGAAGTATTTTTGAACAATGTCGGAATAATCATTAGTGATTCGAGTGAGAAAGGGGTATATGTCATGTTGAAAATCTTTGAGGAAATTAATGCCCGTTAAAATCGAGATATGGGTTAGAAATATATCGAGGTATTCTGTTAATAAAAGATATAATAAAATAGAATAAAAAGGGCCTACTATTGTCGCATTAGCACTTTCAAGTTTATGACCATTTCAACAATGTGATGTTGAAAGGAAACGATTATTAATCAATTGGTTTGAGACAACGTGGGGAAAAAATATGTGCCGTCGCCAGGAATTGGACCCTAGAACCCCTGATTGAAACGGTTAGGAGCCATCATAGTGCGTAAAGTGTCTACCCTAGTCAGACGCGCGCATGCTGACTTGCGTTGAACCTTTTCACACTTCGCTCTTTTTCTGAATCTAGAATGATCAAGCTACGCTCCAATATAGAATGTTCGAAAAATGCGACCACTGGTTGACCTGTACAATATAATATCTCTTTTTCTTATGTTTATTATACGGAGTTCCGAGATGGTCCCTTTTCGTGCGAAAGGTCATGTATAATACGGTTTTTTTGTGTGAAAAAGAAATGTAATAAAAAACTATTTCTTCTTTCTGTATGCAGGAAAACCCATCATTTATTTGAAAGGATCCATAAAAAGATTGTAATGAGTCCTTACAACTTCAAAATCTCAAAAATGATGGGTTCGTGCACGCTTAGGAAAGGCAGTGTCCTAAATTATACAATAATACTAGACTTTCCTACAGAAGCTTTTAAGGATATTTATATCCTTTTAAAAAGATAATAACTCACGCAAATTACAGATAAGAACATCATGAAATGATAATAATAAAAAAAAACTAAATGATTTGGAAATATTTGTATGAAATCCAATTAGTGGGTTGCGCGAGTTTTGAATGAAGGTGGTTATACAATATCGTTCATTTCGTTCGGATTTAACGAATTTATCAAGAATTGATTAACTCACTTTAATAAAATCTAGTTACATTTCTAAAAATACATTTTTGTGTCTTCGCGGGCGAACCACATGCTTCCAAATCCACACCTACTATGGAATGATTGGATCAATACAGTTAGTTCCATCGTGAAATTGACACTCATCAAAACTATTTCAAATCGCTCAATCAACGCCCATTTCATTCATTTCAAACACTCACTCAAACCACATAAAAACCCTCCAAAATGACTAAAAAATGTAAAATTCAAAAGTTACATTCAACCTAGATAACGTCAATATAGGAGTTGTATGTATATTTCATTATACAGCGAAGTAATAAATATCGCTAATTTTTTCACCTTGTCAATTTCACGATTTAGTAAATTGTATGAGTAGAAGTTGTGGGGCGTTTTGAATGATTTAGTTTTATTTTTTATTCGACTGAAAAGTCAAAATTCGCGCACATTTAACACTCAGCCACAGGGACAATAGCCACCATTCAGACTTAAACTATTAGTTTGTGAAAATATCATTCGTCGCGACTAAAGCCATTCCAAGTAACGTACTAGGCTACATTCATTCTTAAAAATCAATTCAATAGATGAAAAACGCCCCGAAATCGTTAAAAATAATTCGGTCAACATTTCACAGATCATTCAAATATCCTTTTTGACTGGTGTTTATTTTAAAGCGTGTGATTGGTTCGAGAAGGCATTCAAAATGAAAAGATCGTCAATCCTTTAAAATTTAGTATAAAAATTTCCCTAATTTCGTCCAAATAAACGAATTCATCAACATTGGTCTATATCCCTATAATTCAATTAAAAACTCGCTCCTCTCGCTCATTGAATTTCATTCCAAAATCATTTTAAATCAATTAATTTGTCATTTATGTTGTTGTGATCTGTATTAACTCTTAAAACGCTACAACATTATTACTGGAATGCTATGGACGTCCTAGGAAAAGTCTCCAGTTATTAGAAATGAGCCTGAAGTATCTTTAAAAAAAGAAATGAATGAAGATTCAAGTTATTTGGTGTAGTCAAGGATACGGTTAACAACATCGTGAAATTGACAAGGTGAATGATTTTGAAATGATTTAGGAATGAAAATGAATGAGTATGTGGAGCGAGTTTTGAGTGAATTTAATGGGAGGTAATCCTATATCGCAAATTTTGTTTATGTGAAAAAACTTAGCGTTATTGATTACCCCCCTTTAATAAAATATAAGTACAAGTACTATAGATAGCTTCCTATTTCTTCAAGAACCTATTAGATGCCAACAATTTGAAATATGTCAGTGAAATCGCGATTTTTCTCTATCCAATTTTTTTGGAATATCGTTCTTGATTCTATATTTTTCATCGGGTTTGAGCGTTTTGGAATGGTTTGAGTGAGTGTTTGGAATGAATGAATGGAGCGCTGAGTGAGCGATTTAGAATGGTTTATATTGATGCGATTGTCAATTTCAACCAACTGTATAATGATGAAATTCACTAGTTTTGTAAATGTCCTTCATTTTTTTCCTTGACATTTTTCATTGATAAAAAATACAAGACTAGTACATTATTATTCATTGTGACGTCTTTGAAACATACCCGACACAGCGCACACATAAAAAAGTAAATCTCCAGAAAGCTCTAAATCAACGTTGTGTACATTGAAATTTACAAATTAATCTAAGCATCGAGACCTTAGACATGATTGTTTTGAAATGAGAAAACAGTGGCATCAAAAATGATATATTGAAATCATCATCACATCGATACGTTTTAGATTATTAGGTATTTCTTTACTTTTAATAAATGCGTAGTTACAAATTAATCTTGAGTATTATAGGCATCTTTTAAATTATGTTTATTGACGTAAGAACTGTAATTACATGATTGAATGTACTTAGCAATAACAAATCGAGACGTGTGTGTAAAATCTACATATATAATAAGAGATTATTTAACATAATCGTGAACAATTCTGAATTCTATTGGATGAGTTCCCTTCAGAACCAGTCTATATTTGACGAGGCGACAGCCTCTATCTGAGTTTTGGGCGTTTTTTGAATAGTTTGAGTGAGTGTTTGAAATGAATGAGCGCGTGATTCCGGATGGTTCTGATCGGATTGAATGTCAATTTCATGGTGTAAATGACTGTTCCATGGGATACACTATGGCCTTTGCAAAACGGAAAATGATGCACATCCATCAAAGAATATTTAAACAGTTAGATTAATTATTGTTTTAAACCCATATTTTTCGTTAAGTTTCTGGTTTTTAATTGGTTTTGAATGACGTTCTTCAAAACTGAATGTCAATTTTTCATAATCATTGCATCTCAGAAGGAGACCGAGGAAAGAAGTTTATCACTATTGATGATACCCAACTCTATTCCGAAGGGGATTCCCTTAACAACATCGTGTAATTGATGAATAATTTTGGAACGTTTGCGGAATGATATTGAACGAGGTTGTGAAGTTAGTTTTGAATGAAATTTCAGGGTGAATAAAAACAATAACTGTAATTTAGTTCAAATTCGACTAAATAAGCAAAAAGTACTAACTCTCTTTAAAAAAAATGTTTACTTTCTCATTTCTCATGGACCGAGCAGACGCTTTAAGTCCACAACAGCCAAAAAGTCACGGAATAATTCGATAAATTTCAGTAAAATGTTGATCGTATTGGACGATTTTAAAATGTTTTTGGTCGATATGAAAGCTTCTTTTGAGTGACTTGGGTGAATGTTTGGAATTAATAAAAGTAGCGTTGAGCGAGCAATTTGGAATGGTTTTGATTGAGCTGAATGTTAATTTGACGATGTTACTAACAGTATTATTTTGATTTACGACAAACCACATCGTTATATCCATCAGATCATGTGATGTTAATTGGTAAACATTTCCGTAGACTGATTAATGGTTAAAAAAACCCATATTGGTCAGCAACATTCCCCTGATTCCTTACATTCCAATACCTGATTAGTGTACAGTAAATAACATCGTGAAATTGACATGATGAATAAATAGAGGATATTGAATGAGTGGTCATAGAATACCGAATTTATTAAACGAGTCGTCTATAGACAAATAAAAACGAGGCTGTGCCGAGTTTTTATCTGTTTTAGATGACGAGTTTAATAAATTCGGTATTTTACGAGCACAAATTTTATAGCCTATTTATGATATGACTCTAATTTTTGCGAAAAAATCGTCAAAATTCTTGAATTTCGACATTTCAATTTTCCGCGAAACTTATAACGCCGTTCAAAACTGAAGTCACAATATGTACATTATGACGACATTTTTGCGGTTACAAAATAGCGTTGTTATTCGCTCTGGTCTCATTTGCATATTTATTCCACTAGTGTAATTACACCCGTGTAATATCATAAAAATTCAACGGGTTTATTTCACAATCACGATGTAGGTCATATATAATATATCTTACACTCCCTTGTTACTTATGATGTACTTCTATCATGCCTGGCTCTATAAACATTTATGCTAATAAACTCTTAATAAAGACAAGTTACAAAATAAGACACCAAGTCTATTTTGCTAATTTTTTATTCAATTATGAAACACAGCTTTTACAAAAAAAAGTGACAATGTACTTCTTTACCAAGAAAAGAAAAACAATATTTATTGAGTTTTATGTCTTCATTTTCTGGCACAATTCAAGCCTGATTTGACAGTGAAATGACTGTCGATAGCTATAAATCTTTTTTTTTTTTTTCACTCTCGAGGGCAGATGTTGATGTAACCATTTCGGTTTTTGCGCCAATTAATGATGTGTTTTGACTTTCATGAACGGTTTTCTCGTGATTGCATACAGCGCTTGCTTTCAAGGGGTTTGGTGGTTTTATTTGTTGATTTATTCGATCCGAATTTGACCACTGTGGTAAAAATGCTTAAATGACAATAATTACCGACATATTTTATCAATTAACAGTATATATATTACATTAAATACCGTTTGTTATGCATTTCTATGAAAGCATGTGCAAAGGCAGTTAGAATTACTGAGATTTTTATTCATTTAAATAGCCGGGATAAGACTCGGGTCAATAAAACCGCGCTGTACCATCGCGATCGTATTGGTGTTGGATACATCGTGAAATTGCTCACGTGAACGATTTTTGAGTGATTTCAGAATGAAAGGAGCGATTGTTGAGTGAAATTCAAGGGAGGTTATGCAATATCGCTAATTTCGTCAAAAATTGGACGAAAAAAGCTATATTTGTACCTCCCTCTTTTTTAGATGTAGTGTTTAGTTATCTTCATGGACTAGTCAGGCGCTTTAAAGTCAATTCGACAGAAATGTTGTTAGGTTCTAATGATTTTTGAGTTGTTTTATACAAAAATACAATACAATACAATTATAAATTTCGATGAGTAGCCTCTTCAAAGGCATAGTTATACAGTTAACAACATCGTGATATTGACAAGGTGAATGTTTTTGGAATTATTAAGGAATGAAATTGAATGAGTGTAAGGAGCGAGTTTTGAATAAATTTAATGGGAGGTAATCCCATATCGCAAATTTTGTTTAGAATAAACAAAATTAGCGATATTGATTACCTCCCTTAAATAAAATATGCATACAAGTTCTTTGTATAGCGTTGTTGATTCTATATTTTTCAATGGGTTTGAGCGTATTTGAATGGTTTGAGTGAGTGTTTGGAATGGGTGAATGGAGCGCTGAGTGAGCGTTTTAGAATGGTTTTGATTGTGGCGAATGTCAATGTCATGATGTAACTAAGTGTATACTTCATTTACAAAGCTGAACTTTGAGGTAATCCAATACTAAAGTTAAATAATGGGCAAAAGGTACTAAAGGTAAATGATGTTTCAGTTATGCTCGAAAATTTTCGGATATCATACTGAGCAAAAATGAAAGCTTGCGACTCCAAAAATCTCCGTCGAAATTGTTCACGCAAGTTCTAAAGAATCACTCTTTGCGTTGAAATAAGGATAGACACCACTTGGGCATGAGTACAGACCAAAACCATTCTCAACGATAATGTATTCGACAAATAACTTTCATGAAGTCGAGCTTCCCTAAAAAATTGTTGGTACAAAATTCCCAAATAAGAGCTTGTTTTGTTGTTGTTGTTGTTGTTTTGTACTTCGGAGCGAAATTTCTGTCCATCTAAATTTATCTCTCCATAATACTGCGGGGCAAAATTTGATGCAAATGCACATATATCCTAATAAATAAGGGAAATCTAAAGGGTCTCTTTATCGCATCATTTCAATCGCTTCTTATTTTCTGAAAGCAATGCTTAGGAAGCTGACTTGTCAGAAAAAATGCATTTTTTATCTTATTTTGTTGTCTTCGACGTGTCAAAAACAATCTTGAAACATTTCTGTCTAGTCTAATAGATGCTCTAACCGGACGTAATGATGTCTGCATTTTGTATGTTTCCAAATTGCTCGTAGCATATGTCTAGACTGCTATATCTTAGGAGAAAGACATAATCCTTACTGTTCATTGAATGTAGCACGTGCAGTTAGAAACACCATAAATTCGACCAGTCATTTTTCCATTCAGTCTGTAACGGATTAAAGGGAGATAACTTGCATTAGATATGCAAATGAGAGAGATCTGCCCTTGGTTAAATGGTAAATCGAAGCATATATAGACAGAATAGACCCATTTAGGGTTGAGGATCCTTTTCTCTGAATGAATCACGTCTGTCTATGCGCTCGGTTCGTTGAAATTGGTGGCAGTGGTGGGATAATGACAACTGCCAGACAGGAGTTGCCTTACCCACGGGTCTCCCAGGCCTAGACTCGGAACGAGTCTTCTCGGAGGGGAGAGTAATGTAACGGATTAAAGGGAGTTAACTTGCATTAGATATGCAAATGAGAGAGACATGCCCTTGGTTAAATGGTTAATCGAAGCCTATATAGACAGAATCGACCCATGTAGGGTTGAGGATCCTTTTCTCTATATGGATCACATCTGTCTATATGCTCGGTTCGTTACAATTCATTTCAAACACTTAACTGAAACTTTTTAGAAACGCAAAAAATATGCCGAAATTGTCCCATTATCATTCACAATGCTTAACAACTTCATCGAAAATCATATTTTTAAATCGATGTTTACTTGGAAGCGTCCGCGAAGAGAAACATTTATTTAAGAAAAGTATAAAGTTAGAGGATTTCAATATAGTTTCGCATGTTCGTTTTCCGATCACGACTACTTATTTCCTCCATCGCAACATTCGGTTATATACAAAATTCATTCGGAACATCGCTCGGACTTTTCCGTAAACTGAAAAGTACCTCGGACGTAAGTGTAGTAATTTTGGTTCAATTTTTGGTAATTCGGCTCCTTGTGGTTCTTCGGTTAATACGCCTGAAAAAAATCATATTTTGTTATTTCTTTTCGATCATTTAAGGAGATATTTTGGGCATACAATAATTTGATGACAAAACGCAGTAAAACACTGCGTTTTGTTATCAAATTCTAATATGCCCACTTTAATTTTAGTGATGATTTTGTTTTATGCAACGTCATCCTTAGCGGGGTCGTTGATGTTTTGACGTCATATAATAGTGTGCATTAATTAAATTCTTCTTCTTCTTCTTCTTCTTCTTCTTCTTCTTCTTCTTCTTCTTCTCCCCCTCCTTCTTCTTCTTCTTCTTCTTCTTCTACTACTTCTTCTTATATACCCACGTGACAAATGACGCGCTATCATGGCTGCGCCCGTATTATTCCCGATGTCTATTCCGTAGAATCGCCGAGGGTTTCCGATTGATAAAAATCAAATGTTGAAGGATTTTCGGTTTTAGAGGCAACAATTCGGCCAATAAGAAGTGAGCGCCATAATGAAACAAAGGTTTTTGTATATGTCTAGCCCAAAATGAATAAAAAGGAGACAGATTAATGTGCTCTATATTTCAAAACCCTATCAAGGCAAAATTCCAAGTAAGAATGTCTCAGTCGGTATAGCCATCTATACCGACTATACAATGTGCGCTTTGGAGTTATTTTTAAATCACAGTTACAGTAACTGTAATTGCTAAAACAAACTTCGAATTCGATCAAAATATTTAACATTTTATTCAAATCGATCAAATTATTCCATCAGTTTTTGACTGATTTGAAATTTTTAGGTTTTTTATAATTGGTGAGTTACCCGAAGACACACTCACTTGAAAGTAAATAGGCACTTTTAAAGGAATATGATAAAATAACAATTTTTAGACGACATTCGCTGTTTTTTTTTTTTTTTGTTTTTTTTTTAACTGTGTAGGAGCGGAAGAGTACATTTTGCATGCATCAATCCCCATTGACATAATTAGATGTCTGTAATAGATTTGTTTAATAGACTTTTTGATTTTTGTAAACAAAAGTTAAAAACAAGACGTCGAAATGACGATATTGTACAGTCACTTGAAAACCCAGTGTAAAGATGCTTGACATGTGCAATATTTTAATTTGTATAGTAACTTGTTTTTATCTCCCCGTTTAGCATCAATAAATGCACGACACACACACATATATGGCACGATGGGTTATTTTACAACTTTTGTGAGCTTGAAGTCAACAATAAGCTTTTAAAAACGGTAATTTCCGTGCACACGGATATGTATAGCCGTGTCATGTATAACGATTACCATTCGGACTGGTTCCCTGTTCTACAAGATACCCGTCAAGGCGGGTCTGGTCCCCGTACTTATATTTAGTATTCATTGACTCACTTATTGAGCGTGCTTTCTCGTAACTGTTTATGAATCAAAACGATCCTTCAAGCACAACTCTCATTCATGGTTTATTGGTAGTCAGCAGATAAAAGAAAGGGAAGAGGCCACGCATCTTGGTATTTAGTACAATAAGTATTCATCCCCATCATTGGCTGTCACACAAATAGATCGTAAAATTAGGGGGTCCTTTTTCGGTATAATGAAAGACGGTCTACATCGTTATCCCGTTACAAGTTTAAAAATCTATGAATCAATAGTATTACCCAGAGCCCTCTTTGGTTGTGAATGGTTGCCGACTTTATCCAATCGAGATAATCTCAAACTTGAAAGATCACATAGGATGTGCTTAAAACAAATGCAAGGTTTATGTTCTTGGTCTAGAACTGACATTGTACTTTGTTTATTAGGCTCTTTACCAATTAAAGCCCATATAGAGGTCAGAAAGTTGATATTTTTAGGTCAGTTATGCCGCCTTGAGAGGGATTGCGCGGTTAAACAATTATTTTTATATCGCCTATGCTCTTGTGAAAATGACACAACTACACAACGTTTAATGTCTGAACTACGCATTATGTTACATAAATACAGTTTAATGCAATTCCTTGATGATTATAGAGCCTAATGTAGATTTCCTTCTAAACATTTATGGAAAAAATGCGTCCATTCAAAAAATTAGAGAGTTTTATAGTAATGAGTGGGAATTAAGAACGTCTTCTCAAGATTTCGTTTCGTATCGACAAATTCAGTTAAATTTTACCGATCAACCAATATGGACGTTCGCCAAAAATAACCCCCATCAGCTAAATGTTTGCTTTTCCGTGGCTCAACTCATTGCCCATCTTTCCCTTTTTGGTAGGTTATGTTATAGATGTGGCATGGAAGACATGGAATGTTGCTTGACTGTACATATCTTGACAAACTGTACTTTTTTCAGGCATCTCGAGATGCGTTTGTCCGAAATATTTTTCTACATTTTGGTCAAAGAGTGCATAATTTTGTTACATCTCTAAACACCACTGAATATGTAAGAGCTTTTTTTGGCTTAAACACTGAATTATTTTCTATTCTAAGAGAAGATGACAAATTCCTTTTCAACAGAGTAGCTCACTTTCTACACACCATTTGGTGCCATTTTAGTCTAATTTGGGATAATCAAATTATTAGTACTAAAATTTAGAACTATTTTCCGTAACAGTCTAAGGCCCATGGAGGCATGTATCTGTCTGACATTAATGTATTTTGTTTACATTATAGCATTGTGTTATTGCAATGCTTGGTTATTCTTGAGGACTAAGGGATACGTCATCGTCGGTGTTGGTTATCGACATCTATTACAAAGTTAATATTATATGATCTACATGTTAATACGCTCCCATGCGAAGTCTTTCCCTTTCGTTGCTAGTAAGGGTTTATATCTGGGATGTCAGTAGAAGTGTATAATGTGATGTATCCGTCTCAAACTTCATTTTAACAATTATATCAAGGGTTTTTTTTTTGCTTTTTTTTCTTCTCTATATAGTCCAAACGTTCTAAATTTAAGGCCTTTTGCTTGTCTGATTGATACATATTTTTTTCTCGCTTGATTTTTTTTTGTACTTTATTGTTCATTTTGTCATAATGTAAATCTTCATTTACTTGGAGGAATTAAAGATTATATAGTACAAAGTAAAGGCGGGTTTACACCTTACCAATCAAAATAAGATGTCACATATCCGTACAAATACAAGGATAAATTAACCTATCACTAGCGATATACGAATAGTTAATATCAATTTACGTATAATTGCAGTTTACAATTTTTATCTACCAAAAACACCAGGGGTTTTGATGCGACAATTAAATACATCGGTGCATGGGCATTGAGGGCTTAATTTAATAATTTAAAGGGAGATATCGAGGATTTTCAAGCTCGGAAGGCTCAAAAATTTAAATTGGTCAAAATTAAAATCAAATAAATATTCTTTTCATTAAAATGAAACAGAAAACGCTTTCGTTTTCATTCGAGGCGCATATTAGGTATTTTAGCGTTTATCTGGAAAAGGGCTAGAGGTATCACTAGTTATTTTTAGAATTCGCGCCATTGCCTTTTGACCTCATTTGCATATGACCTAGGTTCAACGGAAGAAAATAACAACAGTGTTCAAAATGGCGGACGAGACGGATTCGACGGTAAATTTTAATTATGTTTTCTACGTTATTTACTTTAATCGAACAAAATTAATTAATCTTCGCTGTCTGTGAGTAGTAAATACCATTTAGATTTATTTGATAGTAAGATATTTTGCGATCAACGTTTTCGTGGCATGTAGAATCGAGAAAGCAGATATAAATTCAGCAAGACACTTTTGGGGGCCGTCTCAGCAACGTCGTCTTGCATAAATTTCTCGAAGTTGTGATATTGAATTTTCAACATCAATTTGTTATTATTAAGACCAACGAAAAACTGTAGTAAGGGTCAATGCTATTGTCATTTCACGATTTTATGTACCAAGATGTTAGGGAATCAATAGTCATTTCTGCAGCACAGAGCAGCAAGAAAAGTTTTTTCTTTGCATTTTCAATAACAAAATTGTCTGTCCGTCCGTTTAAGCAGAATGGGTTGCTTTAGCTGTTTAGTAAAATCAAGCATTCCAAGTAGCATCCCATCAATTCATGGCTTGGCTAGCGGGCCAGGAAAATGTCACTACTACATCTTTTTCAGTCTGTGATTATGATATTTTGAACTCTGGTAAAAAGTGAAATTGGTATATTATCAGTTGGACCCCCAACATTGAAGTTTTGTTAACTGGATTTTTGAAGTCTAGTGACGTTATAAATAAAGAAGGCCCTGTTACACTAAACATCTTTCAAACAAATTAATTTTAAGTCAAAACCCCAAATCGTACAGGGTGTTTTCATTTGTTGTCAGATTCTGCCTTGCAATATGAAGAATACCCTATTTAGTTACTTCTGTAGAAGCAAATTTAATTTTTAACTTACAAGAAAATAATAGTAAGATGTTTAGTAAAAGGGCCCCTGGTGTAGCCAGGCAGATGACTTACTATGATGAACTTGCTTTCATAGGCATCAAGGCTAAGCACTGATTGCTATGGAACTTAGTATTATCTCAATCTGGATGAGAAATAGTTTTAAAAACCTTAAATGTGGAAGTGTTAAAAATCAATTGTCTGATGTATATTTTAAATTGAAATTTGAAATTATATATTTTTTCCCCACAGGACTGAAACATTTGGTGTTGTGTATTGACAATTCATGAGGAGGAAGTGAATCCACAAATGCTACTACTCTTGCAAGGAAAACAAGAACACAGCACTGTGACCCCTTTTTGGCAGCATGTTGATTTAATGTATTAAACATTTCCTACATGTGAAAACAGAAAGCTGGCATTAATATAGTCCTGTACAAACCCATTTTCAAGGATATATCTGTAGAACGTTGTGTGATGCAGTGAGCAAAGTTAGGGTGTGTAAAGCATAAGGATGCCAACCCTAACACCTCCAGTCCCCCTACAAGGACAACAAAGACTTTAAGTGATGTCCAAACTTGGCCTTTTCAAACCCAGACATCTGAGTAGGAGATGGTGCAGGCAAGGTATACAGAGACCTGGCAGAAAAAAGTTGTATTTTGTTACAGAAAAAAAGCACTTATCATTGTGTCTTGATCCTTATCAGGAGATTCAGGCCTATGAGGCAAATCTGTGAAATGAAAAAAACACACCTCTACGCCTCTCTTCGATAGATATACAAGAAGGAACATTAGTATTATAGATTTTTTTATATAAAATGACAATGAATGGTTGTATCCTTATTGCCAAATTTTCTACACTTTCACATGTGGATAACATGACGACTTTGATCAGTCCGTGCAGTCACTCTGTCTGATCTGAGTCTTTACCATGCACTGAATCAGAAGCAACAGACCTATTCTGGCTGCCAAGGTAGCCTGTTTCTACATCGCGCTAACATGAAATTGTTGGGAATGGAAACATCACACACAGACTCATTTATACAATTTTAGTGAAATGTTTAACCACTCAAGCAAAATCAGTCTGTCTCTGAATTGTTTAAGTTATGGATTCTGCTGTGGAGTCTGATCAGGGTCAAATTTTTCATAAATAGTTGATTTTCTTAATCTGGGATGGTAACTCCTGATTGACCTCTGCTTGATGTAATCAGTTATTAAGGTAGCAATAGACATTGGCTTCTGGGCTTTATAAACTCTGTGGAAGTGGGTATTTGTAGGGATTTTTCCACATTGATTTAAATAGAGCGAATTTTACAAGATTCTGCAGAGGGAAATGAAGTGAAATAATGATACTTAAATTTCACTACCTAGCTACTTTTCATCATTAGATATCAATTGAATGACAGAAATTCAGGAATTAAATAATATGTTTACATTAAAATTGCCATTGAAATAGGATGATTCATCATAACATCATAAGATGACCAAAAACTTTCTTATTTGCCTGGATAGTATGCCAACTTTTTACCAAATAACGGAAAATAGGGTTTTAAACATATCCCTAAATTTAAAAAAAAAAAATGGACAATTTCCCAAACCATTTGTTTTTGTGTGGCATTTTTCCCTTTAAAATTGACCAAAATCTGAGCACTTTCAACTTTTGAAGGCATTCTATTAACCCTTGTCATGCTGACCCCGGAATATTCCTTCCGTGACAGAAGCTATAGACAAACATCAGCCATAGACAAACATCAGCCTGCACAAATTTGCAGTCTGATCTTTGTCTTTACCACCTGTTTTGCCTTTCCTGAAACAGAAACATTTAAAAATTTAATTTTCAAATATAAAAGTAATACATGTACCTACTTGCATTTAGTGCATCCAGTGCTTTGAGCACTTTGATTTGGTTGCATTTTTGCCAACATTTTTTTATTCAGCATGACAAGGGTTAAAGTGTAATTTATCAAAGAGAAATTTGTTTGATAACAGTAATTGTGTATATGTAAAAATCTACTTATATTTAACCCTTTGCTGTTTAATCCCTGCTTTTTACGTGCCTGTGATTTTATGATTGAGAAAACATTGTGAAAAAAGAAGAAATTGCTTCTGACAAGCAATTTCTTCTTTTTCCACACTATTTTCTACCCTACTGAATGGTTATTTTTCAAATTAAATCCACTTTTAATTTTCGTCTGCAAAACCATTGAATTTGGACAGATCCAAAATTTTGTAAAACAGGAAAGGGTTAAGTGTTTTTTTTTACTTTCAGCTAATATTAAGCTTAAACTAGACCATAAGGGAATGTAGACATTTTACTGAAAAATGGCCAGTACCATCTTGGGGCAGATGATACTAGCATGTAAACGAGCACAGAAAGGTGCCTTCAAATTATGATATAATGTCTACACAGTGTTAACCTACAACAAATGTAAACAAGATAAAAATTCATTTGGCAGAAAAGAAAGACCCACATCATCTGTCCATTGCTACCTTAACATGCTTTTACTGACATCTCTATCAGTCGAAATAATAGTGGGCTTATTAAATGTGACCCTTCACACGAAAAGGGACCATCTAGGAACTCTTTAAAATCGATATTTGAAAAAGAGATTGGGTCTAGCATAGGAACACTAGATGCTGCATTTCAAGCAATCTTTCACTGGGAGGTAGTTTGATCATTCTAGATTCAGAAAATAAGCACACTGGGAAAAGATTTTTTCCTAGTCAGTCTGCGCAGCCTGACAAGGGTTGACACTTTACGCACTACCTAGATGGTACCTTTTCGTGTGACCGGTCACAAGTAACTTATTTAAACCCAATGTATTGTCATCACCTTGGCGTAAAACTTTAACCTAATTCAAATCTCTGTTGTTATAGAAGATATCTTCTTGAAACTTGGAATGTGTGTTTACCAACACATGGGCTATCCTAAAGCAATTTACTCACCTTTTCAACTTAGATTTTTTGCTTTTTGCAGCAGTTGCAGCAAAGCCTTGGCACCAGTAGGTGGTGCTTGTTTTAAATATCATACATATATTGCAAAATATTGCCCTTGTAAGAGTGTGTACTCTTTTTTTTTTTTTAGATTTCTTTTTGTAGAGTAGGTCATCTCTATGACCAATTACCTTTACTAAACAATTGAATTTACAACCCTAATAGACTCGTGAATTATTAATTTTACCTGTAATGTCCTACCTTTTAGCTTTAAAATTGTAACAAATTAGATGAAATTGTTTGAGTTTAATTTCTACTCACAGATCCACTTTCTGCATTTGTTTAAAAATTGACTTGATAGTAGGGTAGATAGACTTACTTGAGCTTGACATTTGATGACCAAATTTGGGTGATATCCTCAAGATATTGTTAGAAACATGAATACAGTCAAGCAAGTCACTAACTGTTACCATTCTGATTCATAGATCTTTTAATCTTAATAAATGATTATTACTTTGTTAAAAGAACTGAATAAATGACATTTTAGTAAGAAATGCACTTTTATCAATATTTGGTCCTTGAAAAGTTTAACAAATACTTCCCAGAATAGAAAATAATTTTGATTATTTCATGCCTCATATCGATAGATTGTGAGCATATTGTTTTTGTTGTGTCTGCTTGTTGCAGTTGGTACATCTTTCAAGGTCATTTGAAAGGTTCATTTTTAAAAGTCAGATATGTTAATATTTTCTGATAATGGCACATCTTATTCAAATAACATTTGAAAAGACTTTTGATGGACAACATCTACTTTGAGCCTATTTATTAAACATAAATCAAAAGACAGCTCGAGACAATCAATCAATTAATGACTGACCAATCAAATCAATCATTTATACTGGAATGTCTATTTACACCCCGTGTTTTCCACAATTTTGCTCCAATATTTATTAGCTCCACTTGCCAAAGTCCACTAGGGCCATTGTCATGGGCTGTATCTGTTGTGCCTCCGTCCCTGCAGTCGTAAGTGCTCAGGTGAGCTATTGTGATCACCTTTCGTCCAGCGTCCGGCCATCATCAATCAACAATTTCTTTAAACGACATCTCCTCCTAAACTACTTGGCCAATTATCACCAAATTTTACAGAAATTTTGCTTAGGGGTCCCCTAGCAAAATAGCTGAAAAATTGAAAACCATTGTTCAGGATCAAAATTAACTTGTCCGCAACAACTTGGTCCTCAAGAGATTAAGGAGAACAGACCAATTTTGAGAAAATATTGCTTTTGATGAAGAAAATGCTAACCCCCAGCATTTTCTTCATCAAAAACATTTTTTCTATCCTTTGATGTAAAAATTAAGATAATTTAACTCTTGGATCTATTAAGTACCATTCCCAGATTTGCCCTTGTATTCACTTGTCAGTGGACAAGTGGTCAAGCAAAATTAACTTGTCCGTAAGTAGAAATGCCCGAGTTGGGCAAGTCACACATGGGAATTCCACACCCCTGCTTTAACCTCTTCTTCGGAACCAGGAGCCCTACAGACTTGAAAATTGGCATGAATGATAGCTTATAAGCCTGAATTAAAATAGTTAAAATCATGACTGTTGGGCCACCAGGTGCAGAGCATCTGAGGGGAGGGGGTAGTGCTTTGTTGAAAATTTTGAAATATTTAACTATCTTCTTATGATGAACCTAATCCCTGAGGCCTTTATATTTGACATGAATGATCATAGAACCTATGTGAAATAGCTAAAATCATGAATGTTTGGCCACCAGGTGCGGAGCACCAGGGGAGGGTAGCTTTTCAGAGCAATTTTTAGATCTTTAACCTTCTTCTTCTGATAAACCATGTGCCTTACAGACTTGAAAAATGGCAAGGAAGATCAGCATATGGACCTTAATTAGAATACAGTCAAACCTGTCTTAAGCAAGCACCCAAGGGACATTCAAAAAGCGCTTGCTTAAGACAGGTGCTTGCTCAATACAGGTCAATTTCAGAGTACATTTGTGTAATTGGTTCATTTGGGAACTCGGTGGCCGCTTGCTGAATACAGGTTGCTTGCTGAATACAGGTGACCACTAAGACAGGTTTGACTGTAGCTAAAATCTTAACTGTTGGGCCACCAGGTGCGGAGCCACAGGGGGGGGGGGGGGGAGGTGTAGTACTTTGCAGTGGTTCAGCAGATATTTTTCAAAGATTTAGAGCTCAAAATAAGCCTAGCCCTACCATGCCCATACTTTGGGTCAGTCAAAATTTCTTAAACAATTTAAGAAGAGGGTCACCCAAGTGTCATTCTGGTAAAGTTTTATTGAAATCGGCCCAATGGTTCAAGAGGAGATGTGGTTCAAAGATTTTGGGCTCAAAATAAGCCCCGCCCTTCCACTCCCAAATTTGTTGGTCATTCCAAACTTTCTTGAGCAACTTTAAAAGAGGGTCCCCCAAGGAACATTCTGGCCAAGTTTCATCAAAATCCACTCATTGGTTTAGGAGATGTTTAAAGAATAGTTTATGCATGGACGGACGCATGTCAGACACCTTGCCATGAAAATAGCTCACTGTCCTTCGGCCAGTGGAGCTAAAAATGTGTCCTCTTAGCGCATACAAGGTAAATGTTGATGAGGGACGTCACTCGAAGGACATCCACTTAAACACATTAGCTCTCCTTGAACACTTTGTGCTCAGGTGAGCTAAAAACAGACACCATCTGCAGCTGTTTAACTGTAATACTCTTGGAAGTGACAATTACCCAATGGAAATTTGCCTTTTAAGGTGGTATGTCTGCATGTTTGTGTGTCCCTAAGTTATTAAGATCCCAAGATGTTTTCAGTGGGATTAAGCACACTCACTTTTGCCATATGTAAATTTGCATCACAAAGATGTAGTTTAGTGTATGTGCATTACTTAATGGGTTTGGTGGACCATTCTTTTTGTCAGGACCATTTATTTTTACATTTTTTGAATTGCTCATTTATACACAATTGATCTCATTCATGTGGTAATTGAAGGAACAATTCCCCTGTTTCAGGTCTAAGTCAACAAGAGGATCATAGTGGCTCTGAATTGCCCACCTAAGAATGCGAGTTCAAATTTACAAAAGTCTTTTGTCAATTTCTCAATAAAATAAAGTCATATACTGGATCAAATTACACAGAGCTATAACTTCCAATATAATAATGAAAGGTACAGTGAATTATTTCAAAAGATCAATGAGATCATAACTGCAAGTTTTGAAAATCAAAAGTCAAAAGGTTTAGAACCCCTATCACTTAAATCTTAAATTTGGCCCAACATTATTGGGCTTATTTTGATTTAAGGGTTATAATTTCAATCATTTTGGCAGCAGAAACTATGAATAAATGCTTTTTCAAGTTGGTAGACTAGTTTTACCAATTTCTGCTGAATGCTCCAAGGAGGTCATGCCAAATATCAGAATTTGAAGCTGAATGTTTAGAAGATTCTAAAGATTTTGATTTGTATTTCTATGTGAAACAAGGAATTCCACAACATAGGTCTAATGAAAAAGTTAATGCAAAGTTAAAGGGTCTTAGGCAAATGTGTCATGCCAAATGAATCGGGTTTACGCCTCTTGGTTTTGGAGAAGATTTTGAAAAAAAAAAGTGCTTTATTTCTATGTAAAATATGGGATCCTACAATATAGTCCTTATCTTTTGGAAATTAAATATTTTTAAGAATGCTGGTAGACAAACATTGGGCAATGCTTCATACTTAATATGAAAGCCCTAGCTTTTTGGTTTGGAAGGAGATGATTTTTCATTTTTTTGACTCCCTTGCCATGGCAATCATAGTTCTTCATGGATTCCAATTCTATGAAGTTTTTTTTGAAAGACCTTGTCCTAAATATTTTTTCTGTGAAGTTTGGCTGAAATTGTATGGATAATTGGGGATTTCAAAACATTGATCGATCACAATAGCTTACAAAAGAGTACTTTGTGCTCACTGCTCAGATGAGCTAAAAACAGTGCCCTACCACTTGTATATTAGGAGTTCATTTGAAATTTTAGATACAAATTTTGAGAAGGGTTGTCAAAGGATCATTCCTAGCAAGTTTGGTTGAAATTGGTCGGTTGAATTAAGACAAGATATTTAAAGATTTCTGAGTCAAAAAAACAGCACTGCTCTGTTATGCCCATATTTGGGAATCAATTAGGATTTTACAAACAACTTTTGAGATGGGTCATCAAACAATCACTTTCATCAAGATTGGTTGATATTAGCCTTCTTGTGTAGGAGAAGATTTTCATAGAAATAATCCCGAATTTCTATGACCTCCCTAACACACCCTCGTGTTTGAGGACAAGTTTTGAAAGGGGTCACCCAAGGAACATTTTTGCCATGATTGGTCAAAATTGACCCATTATTTTAGGAGGATAAGATGTATTAAGAAATAGTTGATGACAGATCAAGAGTGGCCCTAAAAGCTCACCTTGAGCATGTTGTGCTCGGGTTAGCTAAATCATAAATCTTCCCTTAATGAGAGAAGTCAGTGAAAGTTTTTAATTCCTTTATTCAAGTTATCAAAATCCCTAAACACCTTCACTCAGATCCACTTTTAGTTCTTGATTTATCTAGTAGTATTCCTCATTCATAGTTCTTGAAATTCTTCTAGTTTTCATGTTGTCAAGGGAATATCTGCACATTTTATTTTTGTAATTCTTGCAGGGCCATCTCTCTATCATTGTTTGGACTCCATTGCTTATTGTTGTCTCTCCAGAAACATATGATATCGTATGGAGATGTCATGTTGAAATCATTTTTGTTTGGTATACCTTTTCTTCTTTCACTAAATTTACCATCCAAGGGTTTACTTACTATGAGAACATTCCATTTTACCTGTAAAAAGAAGAAGTTTTGAAATAAGATTACATTAGGAATGGCTCAATTTTTAGAAAAACAAGATGTGTTTGTGAAACACAATGCCCCTGTTACAGCATTTTTTTTTCAAAATGTTGACCTTGACAGATGACCTTGACCTTTAAGCATGACCTTGAACTTGATACCTATAGATGAACATCACTGAGATCTTTCATCATGCCAACTATGAGACAGGGTATCTATAATAAGCTTGAATAAACTGAACAATGAAAGTTTTTTAGTTATGTTTTTAAGAAGTTTGACCTTGAGAGATGACCTTGATCTTGTCACATGACCTTGACTTTTGTATCGGCAGATGGGGATCTTTGAGATCTACCATCATGCCAAATATGAGCCTTGTATCTTGAATAGTCTTGAAAAGATTGGCAATGTTAAGTTCTTTCGACTTTGGTTAAGTTTTTGGGTTATTTGACCTTGACAGATGACCTTGAACGTGTCACATGACCTCGACTTTGATATCAGCAGATGCGGACAATTGAGATCTATCATCATCTCAAATATGAGCCTTGTATCTTGAATAGCCTTGAAGATATTGGCACTGGTTTTTTTTTTGTTGTTGTTGTTACTTGACCTTGACAGATGACCTTGACCTTGTCACATGACCTTGACTATATGACTATTTGTATTGATAAGCTTGACCCAATGTATTTCCTTGACCTTTGTTGCAGCAGATGTATATTGAATACATCTATCAACAAGCCAATGAAGCCATAAATAAATATTTTTCCATCATGTTCAGGTTATTTAAAAACCATAAATTTTGGCATGATATTATTAAAGTTTAAATTTTCCATCGATTTAAAAAAAAAAGGTTAACAAGTTTTTGCTTCATTCTTATAGGTGAACTAAAATATTTTTGAAAATCACTATGCTTGGATTTAAAAAAAAATTCCAGTTACACTGTAGTTAAGAGGTTTGTTTGTAATGGGTTTAACACTGTTCTTTTGTTTAGGCTTTAAAAATATTCTCAATATTACTGCAGTTTGCAGTGCTGCACAAATCAGTTTCCTGTGTTTTCTCACACCAAAACAACCATAATATTTTATGGAAATCATAAGCTGCTAATCCCACTTACTTATACTACAAGTCATATGCACATTTTGTCCATGTCACAATGACTTTTGTTAGGTAGAAAGTAGGTACTTTACATAGGGTTGGAACTTGCAACTCTAAGATTGACAGCTAAACAAGTAACTTACTGATAGGTGAAATTGATGATTCTTTTTGTCAGTTGAATTTTCTGTATAATTTACTGAGATGGTAATGACATGGTTACCGGTACATTCATTTTAGGTTTACTGTTTACACAGAGCAAGAAGTAAATTCTTACCTTTTAAAAGTAATACATGTATATGTATCTATCTTAATGCAGCCCTTTAACATGGTTTCTCTGATGATCTGTGAAAGGCGAAAGCTTTCTCCTGTAGGCATCTGGCAGGTCTATTTCTTTTATCAATATGGTGACTGAAATATAATGTCAGTGTTTTTTTAAATGGCTATGTTATTTCTAAACTGACATTTAGAATTTTGAAAAATAGAATCCTTTCGAATACTACATTTTTTTATGCTATGGACAAAATTGTGGAAAAAGAAGAAACTCCTTGACCAAAGTAATTTCTTCTTTTCTCATCCTGTTTTTATACAATTGATTCCTAAAATTGTTTAAAATATATAAAGTTTTCATTGAGGAACTTTTCTTATTAGACAGGACCAGTAAGATTCAAGGCTTAAAGGTCTGTGGAGCTGGTGTAAAATAGGAGATAGTGTACATGTGTCCATCCTAAAATTGTTGATCAAGCATTACAAACCATCTTTGACCATTATGAAACAAGAGGGCAAGAACGGCAATTGAACGCTCACGTGGTCCAGTGGATGTCACCAAAGTAACTAGTCTCAATTTTGGACGTTACATATTTCATTGTAATGCGACCAGTCTAAAAATAGCATCGCATTCTGAGGACAGAAATCTGTACTACTACTACCAAAGTAACATTCTAGAAAAGTTTCATTTAAATTTACTTAGTTGTTGAGGAGTAGCTGTTATTTAAAAAATTCTAAGCGAAAATACCTACACCTATATTTATGGTCAAATCAGAATGTCAATGATCATTTTTTGAAAAGGCTCTCCAAAGATACATTCTGGCAAAGTTTCATTGATAATATTAAGTCTTTGTTTAGGTGATTTTGCTCGCAGATTTTATTGGGGAAAAAGGTCCCAGCATGCCACACCGATAGTTTGGTGTCATGCATTCAAAGTCAAAAGATAAAGTTTTGAGGAGGATCACCCAAAATACATTTCTGCCAAGTTGGGTTAAATATCTGCCCATTGGTTACTCGGGAGAAGTTGTTAAAAGATTTCAGGATCAAAAACTGCCTATCCATGCAATGCCTATATTTTGGTGTTGTGCAAAATTTCTCAAAAAAGTTTTGATGATGTCACCAAATGGATATATCTGCCAAGTTTGGTCATAATGTCTGGAAAGTACGTTTGCCATTATTATAAAAGAAGAAGAAATCCAACCACTTGTTACTGAGGTGTTTAAAAGATTTAAGGTAGTA
This sequence comes from Fragum whitleyi, assembly GCA_948146395.1. Lineage (NCBI taxonomy): Eukaryota > Metazoa > Mollusca > Bivalvia > Cardiida > Cardiidae > Fragum > Fragum whitleyi. Next base: position 32,483,280 of record OX411559.1, on the reverse strand, counting down.
TATCCGCAATAGTTCCGCAACATTAAGGACCACACATTCTCTTTCAATGTCTCTTGTGGTTCAGAACTATTACGGGTCCACTACCTTAATGCGATATTTCATATTTTGGACGCGTTTGAGAAAACCCCTCTTACCTATTTGTTTGGGTTTTCCCAGTTCTCCATCGTTTTTGCAACCGTCCTCGTCGAAAACTTCCCATTATCTGATGTCATTTCTCTGTTGTTGACATTTTTCGTTCTTGCTGTATTAGATTGTTTGATATTTGGTTAATATTCGACGAAATTGTTATTCGCTTGTGTCGCCACGCTAGTTTGTTGACAAAGATAAAGCGCTAGATGATCCGAATGAAATATCACGTGACCATCCCGACATGCATTGCAACATTCGGCGCGAAATTTAAAAATAACCTTAAAAGCCTACGTAGGCTATTAAGAAAACACCCCAGTTTATTTGGGTAAACGATTTCCGATTTTTGCAAACTTAGTTTTCAGTATATTGTAATCAAACAATTAATGAGATAGAATAAAGAAAATTAAAATCAGTGACACGAAAAAAACCTTGATATCTCCCTTTAAGTATAACTTACGTTAATTATTGCATTAATGCGCAACTTCGATATATGTGAGTATGCTATGAGTGTTCATATGATTATTCCTTCCTTGGTGTAGATGGCATCTTGTCGTTCTTTCAACAATCAGGTCCAGCGTTTAAATGTGTCTACAACTTAGGATGTTATAGATCGTGATTTCGTTCAATGGACAAGACAAAAGAGCGAGTCATGTATAAAGTCGCCTAGAAGATAAGGTAATACAGACACGTGAATAATTCGAATTGTCGACGTCAGACACAAGTAGGGGCAAATCGCTTTTCAACGCGCCGAAAATATTTTTTCGGAATTTATACGTCGATTTTCTAACGTGAGAGTTTGGAATGAATGAATGGAGCGCTGAGTAGCGATTTAAAATGGGTTTGATTGAGATGAATATCAATTTCACGATGTAACTAACAGGTTTTTGGGGTGCAATCAATATGTTACTTGCTGACTAAAACATGTTTGTTTAGAAGACATACGGTAGACAATACAATTCAACGAAGACAAGCACCAAGTCTTTGTGAGTGACTGTACAATGTCAAATCATAGAATGTCAAGTTATGGTTAAAAAACACAACAAAACAAAACAACAACAACAACAACAGCAACAAAATAAAAAATAAAAAAAAAGAAATAAAAAGGCGCGAACTAATTCAAAATAAATTTCTAAACCCTCATTCCTAAAATTTCTAGATAAGGGGAAAAAGATAATAATGATTTCACCTTCATGTTGGTATAAATCATTGCTATATTATTATAAAAAATTAAATATCTTTTGGATTTTGTTGTTGGTGGTGGCAAATTTCCGTAAGATTTTGCGCAACGAACTGAACAAAGACGTCTAGTTTGATAATTCGAGAATATTCCACATACAAAGTCTCCAAGTATGATTTGCAAAGATGCAGATCTCTACTTAATTCCCCTTTTAATATGACTAAAAAATCGCAAAGCTTGATTCTGCATTCAAACCACAAGCAACAATTCCAATAGGCAAACTGTTCACTTCCGGTCCTACACTGTGATTATCTCTCTTAAACTTCCTTCATAAATTGCTCCTCGCATTCCTTTGATATCATTCAAAATCATTCAACTCATCAATTACACAATGTTATTAACTATAAGTGTAGCCAAAAATGATGACATTCCGATTATATAATGAGCGATTATTGAGATCTTTTGTGTACAAAACTCCCCAAGAACAAACTGACCATAACCAATCAAATCGGCAGTAAGTTCACAAATTTTGATGTTTAGAAGTAACTTGCATACAACGCTTTTTCATGGCACACAAAGTTCTGAGACATTTCAAATTAAAAACCTGTAAAAATGCAGATTGTATAGTCGGAATGGCACTTTTTGAAATTCACTTTCACACAGGGAAATAAGTTATCTACGCAATGTCTTAGAAATAGAGGATATTGACTGAGTGGTCATTGAATACCGAATTTATTAAACGAGTCATCTACAAACAGATAAAAACGAGCCTGCGCCGAGTTTTTATCTGTGTTAGATAACGAGTTTAATAAATTCGGTATTTTATGAGCACATTTATAATATTTATAATATGACACAAATTTTCTCGAAAAATCGTCAAAATTCTTGAAATTCGAAATTTCAATTTTCCGCGAAACTTATAACGCCGTTTAAAACTGACGTCACAATATATACATTATGACGTCATTTTCGCGGTTATTAAATAGCGTTGCTATTCGCTCTGAGCATTTGCAAAGTTAATCCACTGGTGTTATAACACCCGTGTAATATCAAAAATATTCAATGGGTTTATTTCACTCCCGCGACGTCGGTCATATTATAACTTAGTTTTTTACTGATCTTGTTTATTTGGTCCATATATATGGGCATGGTATGGCGGGGCTTATTTGCTAAAAAATACATCCTCCCATGCTTTAAAAAGAATAATTTCATTCATTCGGAACATCACTCAGCTATTTCCGTAAATTGCAACAGACCTTGGATGTATGTAAGGCGGGTGGTTATGTACGAAATCGTGCTAGGTGGAAACTAGCACTGTAGCTTTATATCTATTACAGAAAATAACGACTGAAAAGATCTTTTTAGCCGTTATTTAAGAATCTAAACATAAGATACGATGGTTTCACGTCAGTGACTTAAATGAGTAGCGTTTGCGACGTCGAACGTTTTAACTCACAGTTTCGAGGGCTAACGCCATTTTAACTGACGTCATCGAGTTTTTCCAAGGTTTTCCGTATTTTTTGAATATAGTCCGTCTATGTACAGCCGAGGTTGATCGTGGGATTGGCCGAGTGGTGTTAAGTTTATGAAACTTTTCATATTTAGAATTGAATCTAATTTATATTTTGAAATATAAATAGCTTACTCAAATTTAGAATCGTTTTTTCTGTCCATTTTTGCCTACTCACAAACTTGCTTGAAAACTTTAAAATCTGATTGAGTTTCTTATTGGTAGATATTTGAGCCAGTGGGGCGATACAGATCCTCTCTGGCATCTTGTTCTTTATTCTGGGGATTAGAAACAACAACAACAACCATAACAACAACAACAAGAAATGAATTTTTTTTTTTTTAAATATGACGTTTGCCTCCTCCTCGTTGGAAGCGTTGTTTCTTCTCAATGACAATTGGATTTTTCAAAAACATTTCGTATAAATAATGAAAATTGAGATTGATAAGATGAGCGAGCGACTGATACTCTGTAATACAATTGTTCTTTGATATAAAGGACACTTAAAAACATCTCATTCCGATCAAAATCGATCCAAATCATTCACTCAGAGCTCCATTCATTCATTCGAAACACTCACTCGAATCGACCAAAAACTTTCCTGCGAAAACATTTGAAAAAATTTCGAAATCTTTCAAGTCGGTCTATACTTTATTAAAATCGATTAAATCTTCCTACAACTATACTGGCTGTTGTGAGTTTTAAAGTGTCTTATTGGTTCAGGAAGACATGTAAAACAGAAGTAATAGATATCGCTAATTTTCGCCAAGCTGAACAAAATTAACGATATTGGATTATTTCCCCTTAATTTCACTCAAAATCGCTCCACAAACTCATTCAATTTCATAAAAAAAACCAGCCCAAATTTAATTTCACGGTGTTCTGAACTGTTTCCGATAAGTTCAGGCACAGAAATGTCCAAATTCAGAATCAGCGTAGAATAAGCTAATTGCCATTGTCCTTTTGTCTAAAATCATTACAAAGAACTTTCCTGTGTATAGGACGCAAAAAAAAATGTTTGAATCAATCGAAGACCTGGTGTTTAGATCTTTCCTCAACAATCTGAAAGATCCGAAAAAGAATAAAACCTTTATTTAGATGTATTTATTCCTTTCATGGCTGTCACCCTAGAAAACGCACGCACCGCGCTTCAACGGCGATTTCACTGCGTTCATAATGCGATGTTACGTCACTTTCCCGTTGCTGTTGGCGATCCCACGGCGCTGCTACCGCGATCTCACGACACTCTTACTGTGGTCTTGTCGTGGTCGCGATCTTACGGCGTTTGTTTTGTGCATGCTCAAAGTGCTCGCCTTAGAATCGCGCTTCGTACCGACCTTCGGCTATCTAGGCGATTGCATGACGATCCCTCTGCGCTCTCACCGCGCTCCCGCTGCTATCAAGGCGATGTTACATCATTCTTACTACACTCTGGAAACTTTCAGGACCCGAGGTAGTATAACTTTTCTCAGGCTCAACCTAGAATTTTCTCAAATTTTAGATTTAAATTAATGTATGAAAATGAAAAATAATATCAATAAGTAGTTATTTATAACAACTTATTAATATTATCTTTTACGTTAATATATAAAAATGAGTATCAAAACAGTAATACGGCTTTAATCTCAAATTGAAATTTGAGGAACTTTGAATTGAGAATGAGAAAAGTTTCATAACTTCGGGCCCTGATCGCCGTAAGAGCGCCTTGGAGTCGCCGCCGTAGTGTGACAGACCGTTGATGAAACATCCGCTATAAAAGTATCAATTTCATCACGCTTTCAGTGAACAATTAAATCTCTGTTTAATAGAATCGAGACGACTTCCTGGTCACGTTGATTTTATTATGCTTCTCAGAAAGATTTTTAAACCCTTCAGCAAATTTGGATTAATTTTATTACACTATTTCGTTGAAGCCCAAGGACTTGTTTTGAAGGCCTTATAAAGCATTTAGAGCAAATAATCGGATAAGTGAAAACAATTTTTGTACCGTGGATCTTTTCGCTTCTCGAACTTCGATTTCTTGATTTTTTGGTGCTTTTTTTGTAGTATTGATAAACTCAGTAGCATCGGTAAAATGACATTCGACTCGACCAAAACCATTCTTAATAACTCAATCATTCCATACATTCAATCAAATCATTTAAAAATGTTTCATAATCGTTAAAAATTCTTCAAATGTAGGTTCATTGGTTTAATGGTTCGAAATGATCAACTTTCATTCAAATGGATCAAACAATCGTACTAGTTTGAGATCTGTCCATAAAGTCTAAGCCCAAAACGTTGCACACACAGGAAAAAAACGTTGATTGTTTGAAAGGAAAGTAATAAGTTATCGTCAATTTGGACGAAATTAACAATATTGTATTACCTCCCTTAAATTTTACAAAAACTAGCTCCACACATTCATTCAAAATTCTTTCAAAATGATTCATTGATCAATTTCAATGTTTCTTACTGTATAATTTAAATACTGTTGTGAGAGAATTTAAACCAAATAGGCCTACTAATAAAATCAATTGTTCGAAATCAAGGATGAGAGTAGATCCATGATATAATTTTGTTTCGCATATTCTAAATATCGATGCCAAAAACATTGAACAAAATGATGCTTTTTGTATCGTTTAACCGAAGTTGTTGACAAATTGACTGTAAGCTGTCTGTCTTCGAGTTATTCAATAAATCATTGAAAGGAGAAGCCTTTTCGCTAAAAACGAAAAATCACATCGTTAGGATATAAAAGGAGAATAAATGAAATGCAAGTCAATCGGTATTGTCAAGACGATGCGTCAAATGCAGAAATCTGGGATAATGATGAAATTTGATATTCTTGTAATAGACATTGGTTTTGCTGTTTTTTTTTTCTTGCTCCTTTAAACACACAATGAAATTACGAGAGATGCTTTAGAAGTCTAAAACTCCGCAGTCAACAACATCGTCAAATTGACAAGGTGAATAATTTCGGAATAAAATTGAATGAGTGTGAAGAGCGAGAAGGATGAACAAATTAAGCAATATTTATTTCTTCTCTTTAATAAAATATGCATACAAGTTCTATACCTAGCTTCCTATTTCTTCAAGAACCAATTAAACACTTGCTATTTCTAGGATTTCATTGAAATCGAGATTTTTTCCTAGCTATATTTAGTTTGAAAGAATTGTACATCCTTTTTTGTCATTTTGGAACGTTTGTGATTGGTTTGAGTGAGTTTTTTTAATTGAATAATCTAAACGCTGAGCGAGTGATTTGGAATGCTTTTGATCGAGATGAATGTCAGTTTTATGATAGTATTAACTGTAGTCCACTCATATATCAATTGTCAAATTAGTTTTCGTACAAACTATAGCTAAATAGCTTGACACCTTTCGAAATAATAATTCGGCTACTTTTAAAACATGACGTCAAAGTCATTTTTACCAAAGTCGTGCTTGTTCTACACGGTTGCAAACCATGTGTCTACACAGTTTCCAAAATTTATCTCCACCTTTTCAAATCTTCTAAAAACCCTTGTTACTACACTGGACCATTGTCTATTTACAAAAACTTAATATGTCACTTTTCAGAGTGCTTTTCCAAAGCTGTCAAAAATTGGGGTAGCTTGTGGGGTTATGGACTTATGATATGTCGTTGGACAACGGCGATTTTATATGTAATGAAACCAATATTCTGGAATAAATCTTGCGATCACCGCTTCAACCTCCGTTTTTGCTGACCCAACTTTGATGATTGAATCCAAATGATGACGAAGGCATCACGAGTTATCAATGGGAAAAAAGAAATCGGACATTTTATGTTGGTCACAATATATATTGTTAAACACCACCAGTGAAATTAACATGTATTTTTGAGATTGAAATTATACGTACCCATTATTGCTGTTTACGTCCGCCATCTTGCATGTTTCTACACTGGATACTTTTTTTCTACACTGTATCAGGTATACGACTGTGATACTAGTCACCTCGTGACTTCATTTGCTGATTTACGCAAGCGCCAAAAACAAGCACGCCGTTCAGGATAGGAAAAAAGGAGAGTGCTCGCTAACGTTCGCTGACGCTTTGCTCTCCTGAACGCAGGACTGGCTTATGTTTGCTGGACTAAATATCAATCCTGTGTTCAGGATGTAAAAAAACGTTTGGCAAGCGCTTTGAGATGATACCCCGCTTTGCACGTTCACATACGTGCAAAGCGAGGTTACATTTCGAAAGCGCTTCGCTAACGTTTTCATCCTGAACGCAAGGCTGTATTCATCAGGATGATCTAGGTAATGTTACAGTTAACAATATTGTTTAATTTGAAAATTGAATGATTTTTAATCAATTCGGAAGGATATTGGATGAGTGTGTTAATCGAATTTTGAATGAAATTACGAAAGATAATTTAAATCGATTATTTGTCTCAATACTAACAGCTGTGCAAATTCATAAAGTCCGGATCGTTCAAAATAATATTCATTATGTTGTTCTCAATATATGTTTTCTTCATTTTTAGTGGTCTTAGAAATAATTGAATTCCTTTCAAGGTAATTAGAAATGAAGGAGCCGAAAAATTGACAGTATATTTTGATCAAAATTAAAAATTCAGAATAGGACAAAATATTATCTTCAACTGAAAAAGAGTAAAGCAATTTGCATAGTCCATTGAAATATAGTTTGTATCGGAGTCTTAACTATTAAGAATAGCATTTAGCAATTTCTGTATTTTTTTTACAGAATTCGTATATGATATGCCTTATAACTAAGATGAAGTGAAATGGACACCCATTCCGATCAAAATCATTCGTGACCATTCACTCAGTGCTCCATTCATTCATTCCAAACACTTTCTCAAATCGATCAAAAGCGCTCCAAAATTATAAGAAAACATTTAAAAATCGTTCAAGACTTTCAACAATAAATTCAAATCGATCTATTTATTTTACGATTTTATTAGCTGGTGTGGACCTTCAATTGTCTGATTAGTTCGAGAAGACGTACAAAAAGAAAAGTACGTATATTGTATTAAAGGGGGGTAATCAATATATCTAATTTTGTTCATCTTGAACAAAATTAGCAGTATTGGATTACCTACCATTTAATTCACTCAAACTCGCTGCACACACTCATTCAATTTCATTCCAAAAATTATTCCAAAATGATTCACTTTGTCAATTTCACGATGTTCATGACAATAACAAAACACTATAAACTTTTCTGTTAGAAACATCGAGATATTGGTATTTATCCCAGTCGAAATAATTTTAAATCGCTCACCAAACATTCTGTAAACTCACTAAGTCGATTCCGAAACGTTTAAATACTATTCGGAAATGCTCCAGAATCGTTCACAATGCTTTACAACTTTGCTTAAAATGAAAAGAAAATCTCGTTATTTTTCAAAGTTTTAATTCGCTATTATAATTACCGTCTGCGAAAACACACAAATCTTTTTATACAAAATGACGTAGATTGTTTAAAGGACGGGGTTAAAAAATATCGCCAAATTTGTCTGATTTGGACGAAGTATGCTACATCGTTTTATCCCCCTTAAATTTCATTCAAAACTCGCTTCACCCGTTCATTCCATTTAATTTCAAAATCATTACAAAATCATTCAACTATCATTTCACGATGATTCTAGCTATTGATTCGTGATTCTTATAGCGGTTCAAGGAGTGAAAATTGATTTACATCGTTCAAACGTCACTTGTTTGACAAATAAGACAGGAATTGGGCTGGAAAATGAAGACATAAACCGGTCATAAATCTCAAACTCTTCCTGTAACAGAAGTGCATTGACAGTTTAATTTATGAGTAATATTTTTGTACAGAGTGAAGAATTTATTGCAGGCGTTTAGTACAAGTATAGTTCAAAAATGCATTCAATGTTGATTGTAAAAACGTATCTGACGAAAATCACAGTGCTCAAAAAACATATAATAATACTGTAAATTGACATTTGGCTTGATAAGAAAATATTTCTAATCGCTCGCTTAGTGTTTCATTAATTAATTAATTAATTAATTAATTCGTTCGTTCGTTGGTTCGTTTCTTCCTTCGTTCATTCATTCATTCATTCATTCATTCGTTTAAAACACTCACTCAATCCATTCTAAAACGCCATGTATTATAAAAAAAATAGAAATTGTTCAAAACTTTAGAGGGAATTAAAAATACATCGCTTATTTCGTCAGATATTGTTTTATCTCGTTCAAATTTCATTCAAAAGTCGCTTAATTAATTAATTCTAACCTAATTGCAAAGTCACCCAACGTGTCGATTTCCCGATATTCCTACGAAGATTTATTACAGGGAGTTTTTTGTCTGCATTTATCGGTGTATAAAGTGCAATTGCCTCAGCTCATCGTAAATAACGCCCGGAAATTGTACTTTAATCTAAAATAAACACTGTTAAAAAGATGCCCTATAAATGCAATCTTTAAAGTCTAAGAAACAATAAAATACTTATTTTAACAATTTCAAGTCGACTTTTCTGCGCGTATAGATTACACAATCTTTTTTCTTTTTTAGATTGTCAATTGTGGGTTTAAACCACTGCCTCTCTCTCAGGGACGTGAAAAGATCAGGATTGAGTGTTCGAGAGCGATTCAATAAGCTTAAGCTTTCGTCGCAATCGAACTAAAATAAATTAGTATAAACTAACTAATTGTACTTTCGCTATCAAAATTTGATTGCATTCAGTTTTACAAATGGTACACAAATAACGACATATTTGACAATCAAAGATGTTCTTATTATAGGGATGAGTGTTTTTTTTTCACTACGTTTATTGGGGCATAAAGTGCAATTGCTTTAGCACATGGCAAATAACGCCTGTAGGGCGTTATGTTTAAGCCATATGCTAAGGCAATTGCACTTTATACCCCAATAAACGCAGTGAAAAAGACACTCGTCCCTTATAATTGCGATCCACTAGATCAAAGAAACAATTAAAATTCTCGACCAAACATTAAAGCTTCAAGTCTACTTTCTGCGCGTATAGATTACACGATCTATTTTTAGATAGTGTATTTTTTTTTATCTCGCTATCGAATTGAAACGTCATAAAGTAAAACAAATCATACACAAATAACGACATCTTTGACATTCAAAGAGGTACTTATAACCAAAAATTATTTCTGCCAAGATAGTCGGCATTTTAAGACAGAGCCGGTGCGATCGGGCTTAGTTGAGAGGGTTTGCTTGATGGTACTCGTCGACTCGCTGAAAATGTAATTTTATTGAAGAAAATATGTTTACGAAGGTAATTCGAGTTTTTCATCACTCGCCTTGTAGATCTAGGTCGGGGGTTATCTCGAAAGGCCTTAATTGCTTTTCATACAGAAATAAAGTGTAATTGACTTACCCCATGTGATGCAATTTAAACCGATCAAATTTTTTTATTAAATTGGATTGCAAATATGCATCTAATTAATGCCCCCGTCGGCGTTTAGAGTAAAAAAAATGTTCTTACGTGAACATTCTTTGAATAGTTGTTTTCTTGGTTTAGTCTTATGAAAGATGATTTACATAAAAATACAATTCAATTGGCAAACAGCGGCTTTTTTCGTGAAACGCATAATCTGCCGTATAAAGTGAATTATGTAAATGAGATTTTGGTTACGTGAGATACCCCATCGCACAGGAGCGGTATTGGAGTGGTATTCAAATTGGAGTCCAAAATATTGCGGGTCATAGATATTCATCAAGTTAGGCCTATATTTAGATCATCGCGTCATAATCATGTGCATTACCGATTATTGGATTGACAAATTCAAGATTATCTTTGAGAATAAAAGTCTTGAATTGACTTATATAGTTCAGACATCATTTACAAATAAGGCTTGAATTGGGCTGGAAAATGAAGACATGAATCGGCCATAACCATCACGCTTTACCTGAAACAGAAGCGCATTGACAGTTTAATTTTGTGTATATTCCATAATAAAAGGGACAAGAAATTGATCAATAAATGAGCTGTTTTCATTGAAACATAGTAAGTAATAAAATAAAAAGTGACATTTCCACCATGTTTCGCAGAATATTGCATTGTCACAACGGACATCTAATAAAGCAAAATTCCGTATAGTTTAAATTTTGCGATGGTCAGGTGCTAAGTCTATGAGATGACAAGTTATTTCATTTGTTTTTGATAGCTGCTTTAGGGTTTTCAGTGATTTATGGCTCTTTGTGCGTTAACAGTCTGTACATTGTGTTATATGTATATATTTTCATGAATTTCAACAAAAAAGTGTGTAACGTGGCATTTTCATGAAACCCACTGTGTGTTGTAATTAAGCCACTTTTTTCCGATAAAATGTCAAACTATCTTCTTTAATTATTATTTGACATAAACAGTTGAAAAGCTCATTACCCCTACGGTTCACTGCGCACGATAGACTGAGAAAGAGGCAGGAGACATGGATGAAAATTGTATTGGAAACACAAAGAAGCCATTTTGAATCACATCACTTATGGTTGTCCTGTGTTTTGATACGTTGAATTCCTAATTAACAGTCTGGGGTACTGATTTGTATTCCATTTTCAATAAACTTGATTTTTTTATCATCTAGCGGAGATCTTAAGTAGACATTCGGGTAAGGGAATCCACTGTGCAGTCAAGTGAAAATTGCACGACTTTGTATCCACAGAACACATCAATCGCAAGATGTAGAACTGCGTAATAACATCCTAAACTTTCATTAAGAATGATTTGTATTTAATACATACTTAGTGTATTATATGAAAAAAAAAATAATCTAACGAGGTTGGGAGAATTGATAATTGGCGAGGCTCTGCCGAGACAATTACCAATTCTCAAAACCGAGTTAGATATTGTTTTCATACAATACACTAAGTATGTATTACGTTTATCTTATAACCTATATTTGTCATATTTTTGTCGGTGTTTCTAACTGAAATGCAAGTTTCTAAAAATAACCACATTATATCAATGTTCTAAAAATAACTATGTGATATCATAAAAAATATCATACGGGATGTTATCACACGGATATTTGTATAGTTATAAGATACATTTTGTCATTAGATATTTATATTTTAAGATGTGAGTTATAAGTTTTTCGTAGTATAATAACATGTATTTGTCCAGGATTTACTATCTTATCCAAATCAATTATGAATCATAAGTACATTGTATCAACCTTTCGCCAGTTTCCAAGCGGGCAAATTAGTAGAAGTCAAAGGACGCCAAGGCTTCATGTCTTCGAGAGATACCAAACGCAGACACCCTCGTCAGAAACAAAAGCGAGGGTTATACAGGAATACCAAAGTTGGGTGTCTTTGAGAGATACTAAAGCCGCATGTCTTCGAGGTGTACAAAAAACTTAAAAATGTTTAAGTTTAGATCGTCTACCTAATCTCAAGGTAACTAAGAATAACAGCCTTTTATTTCTCTGAAGACAAAAATCTAGAATCAAGTAATAATTAATTTGACCTGTTAAATTAAAGTTGAGTTCATTTTTGACATAAATTTCCAAAAAGGAAATATATCAGTATTAAAGGTCGCTCTATAAACACAGAAACCGATTATTATGAGATCAGCTTGATCAAACATTAATGGACGTCTTAAAAGGAAACCATGAACATAGTATTTAGCAACAGAAAGAACATAGGAGTTTTTTTTCAAATAACAAGTCACCGTATTTGGTGTAAGAATGGCCAATTTGCTATTGTCATTTTTAATGCGATATGCAGACTTAGTTCGATAAACAGATATTCGCAGAAATATGTCATGAACTATGCATGGCTGTACGCAACCAAGATATGGATGAAATGTTGTTAAAAACGGCGTAAAACCTAAATCAAACAATTAAAATCAGTATGAATCTTGTGTCGATATCGTTGACTGTCAACCAATATTGAAATATATAATACGTACTTAGTGTTTTGTATGAGGAAAAATATCTAACGAGTTGGGAGAATCGATCATTGTCGAGGCTCTGCCGAGACAATAATCAATTCCCACAAACCGAATTACATACTTTTTCATACAAGACACTGAGTATGTATTATATTTATCTTATAGCCTCTATTTGTCTTGTTTTTGTCGATGTTTCTAACTGAAATGCAAATTTCTAAAAATAGCCGCATTATATAATTGTTCAAAAAATAACTAATAAATGTGATATCATAAAAAATATCATACGGGATGTTATCGCATGGATATTTGTATAGTTATAAGATAAATCCCAATATTTGATTTGTAAAACATTAAGTGCGTTTCCACGCGGCCTGATAAGTTATGACTTCTAAAAGCCAGCGCAGCAGATAATGTAGTTTGGCGTCATCATATGTTTAATATAACGTCATTCAACTTAACTAAGAAAACCCTTTATTTGTTAGAAGCAAATTTCTTATTTATCAACTTAATGATGTTGGTTTTTTTTGAAAATATACTGAAAAGGAAGTCAGACATTGAATTATTGTCTTAATTTCAGTAAAAAGATCTTAAATTACCAAGTAAAAACATGGTGTAATTTATACCTTTATCATCGCTCAAATATCCAGTAAAATTTTAAAATGTTTACGACTTCCCTTTCAGTTCGTTTAAAAAAACCGTTAACCGCCACAACATGCACAACGATCTTTTCATTTTCAGGAAAATTTTTCAAAAATACGGTAAATGATCATTGCAATTTATTTTATTCTTCGCTAAACGCCGTCTAATAACAAATGGATAAATCATTCTAAAAGATCGGTACAGAAGTTATTGAAAAAAAATTTCTTCACCGTGGAAAGCACTTTTAACATGCATGTACCAACCCTTGTCTTCTACAAAAAGCAGCCACTAAAAATATTCTTGTATAACACGAATGTACGTCTATTATAAGAATATGAATGACGTCATCACAAAGTCATCTCATGCACATTATCACTGCTTTTCTATCATGTGCGTTCAAAAACATTTTTGACGTATAATAAAGTTATGCTTGTGTGAGAAAACGAATCTTTAACTCCGGTCTTTACTTGTGTAGAATAGAAAATTTGTTAATCTTGCCGAAGACAGATTCTATTCATCTTTAAAAAAGGATGAATAATAAGAAAAATACCGTCTTATACACAGAACAGCAAGCAGTGATATGTTTTTTCTTCTGTTAACGTGTGATAAAAAAATATCGGCCAGATGTAGTAGAAAACTGATCTAAACCTCGCCTAAAATAAAAAAAAGTAATTAAGCTAGATAATGTTTGCATAATTACACATTTAGTCTTGGCTCAGTTTACAGTTAACAACATCGTGAATTTGACCAGATGAATGATTTTGGAATAATTTCGGAATGAAAATGAATGAGTATGTGGAGCGAGTGAGTATAATTAAAGACAGATAGAACAAAATAAGCGATATGTATTACCTCCCTTCAATAAAATATGCAAAGAAATATCACGTTAATGTTCATGTTTTGATAAAAAAATTCCTTACATTTTCTTCTTGTTTATGTCCAATTTTTAGATAGGAAAGCGTCAGCTTTGCTGGCTTTTGTTAACATACAAAATTTTGAGGAAGTCTCAAAATTCAAATGAGTGCAAACTGCCTCTGGCAGCTTAATCAATAAATCAATGAATGCTTTCGCCATAAAAAGTTGTTCTCCCGTAATGTTGCAAACCTATGTCTACAGTTTCACCCCCCCCCCCGATACTTTAAGCTCGTAATGGCAAATCGGGCTTATGGTGAGCTGTATTATCATTAGATATCCCTCCTACGTCGTTCGTTATCAACTCTCTTTTGTGTTTATTTCAAAGGGGCTACTTTTCATGAATATTGGATAGTTATGATTGTCAGGTCAATAAGATGAACACTATGAATTAAAATTTGAATTATTCCATATGAAAACACGAGAAAAGGATACCTGTCGACACTTTTTTTGTTTACATTCTAAGGGCCATACATTTAGAGCATCTATGATGAAACTTGTTCATAGCGCAGTTAAAAGGGCGTCGGAATGTCATTCTAGAGGTCTCGGGTTCGATCCCCGACGGCGGCACTCTTCTATCCGACAATTTGTCTTTCACCAATGGATTAATAATCTTAGACCTGTGTGAGGTAGCAGCTGGAGGCTAGAAAAGGATTTGATATTAGTACTGGTGAGAGAAACACCAGGAATCCATTTTAAGTTGCTCCAGCCGCCGCGATATACATGAAAAAATGTTGAAAGCGGCGTTCATTCAATCCATTCAAACAATCGATCAGTATGATTGATAAAACCTTCTGAAAGAGCAAAGTTCCTCTGAAAATACAAACGTTTGGGCATGAAAATTTGGCTCACTCGTGATGAACAATAACCAGAATACTTTTTATGTCAGAAAGGGGACTCAATTAGAAAATGAGACCATCTTAACAGAAAAAAGGAAAGCACAGTGTATTGGAATGTGGATTTCCAAGAATGTCACATGTGTGCAAAGTAACGACTTAGCTTGACCATAATTTCACTATGCGCACGACATTGTACAATCACTTGTATGAACTATATACAAATAAGAACTCATTCGAAAGAATGCTTTCTAACTCCTCGCTTTATATTAGCCCTAAAATAGGTATCCCTTGCTAGCTTTCAGTACTTTCAGTACTTTGATCAATATCTAGGTATATCATTTTACTGTTTGTTGATTTGTGTGGTTGACTTATTTAATTGAGTTTATCATGTTTGGCAGAGAATTCCCCTTTCAATATATCACAGTTACCCGCCAATCTTTAAACATGGAAAACCGATTATTTGGTGATTGGCTAAATGAACCATCAAAAGTGTGGTTTCCAGGAAACCGAGCGTGTAATATTAAGCAATTAACGCTAGCATACAGGGAAATAAAGACTGAGATAATCCGAAAATAATAGTTTCTCGCTATTTGAAATGAACAAAGGAACTTTTTACTTGTTCTTCTATTAAATGAGTTTAAATTGTTCGATCAATAGAAGTGCGTTCAAGATGGTGGAATTTTCGAAACTTTAAAGAAATGGCATTATGCTTTGCGCATAGACTAAACGAATTTGTAGACTTTTTTGCATTTTGAACACACGGGTGATTTCAGCAAAGGTCTGCAATTCATTAGAAATGGTATAAAATGATTGTAAGGTATGGTGCAACAGCACACCATAATATTGTGAAATATTTTCTGCTATTTATTTCAAATAATAGTTTTTTCTAATTCAATGATCTTTAATAAATTACAATATGTTTATCATTCAGTGAAAAAGAAATTGATATATTGCTAAACAACCTTACAGGTATATATATACTATTAATGTCCATTTATGTTGTGATTACACACCATACCTTAGATAGATCTACACGTTTACAAAATTAGAATGACATATATGTCATATGTGTTTATAGAATACGTCTAAATATATTGCTTGCATAACTACGTTTTGGGCTCTCGAGTTTTGTACCAACGTTTGTAGAAGTACCTGTGTATTACTTTAGTCTGTACTTTGTTCAAATATGGGCTAATTTTATCCAACAGTCTTGCAGTTGCTTGTTCTGTACAAAATGACTCCTTTCCACAATGGCTTTGGCTAAACCGCTATAGCTATGGCAGTCTTGTGTTGCTTAACTGCTTATGCTCACGCATAGCTTCATTTTGATATATAATTTACCTGGACATACTGCTTTTTTCTTGGCAAATGAAGTGTTTTAAAACTGGGCCTCAAACTTTTTACATGAACCTTAAGGATATTTATATCAAGTAATAAAAAAACGAGCTTAAAATGAATCCTTAATACTTTTTACACACGGATTTTTTTTTCAAGGTTGATAGCTCTTCGCCATTGTTATGCGAATTTATTTTCAACTTTGCAAGAAGTTTCCTTACAGTTTTATATTTAAGAGAACGTATTTAAATGTCTACCGTCATTTCAATAAGTCTCGTTTATGTACGAAGTAATTAGAATCATCTGGGTCTCAGAAGTATATTTGGCGCCATAGGCACAAAGATGTCTTTTCTGTCTCAATTTGATGATTATTTAGAACACTTATGTTCGTTTGTTAATTGGTAAGATGAGTATTTTATGGCAGTAGGTGCTATTATAGTTAGATTTAAATCATTAAAATCATTATTTGAACGCTAAATTTCTACCGAATTTCTGGTTCTACGGCAAAATGTAGGTTTTAAGGCGCAAATATACTTAACACATTACTAACGTAACACCCAATTATCGTTCAATATCTTGAAACTTAACACCAGAAGCTAGCAATTCAGTCAATTGTGTATTCCTATCAAATTTTCATTTTTCTTGTTATGCATTGTATAGTCTTGGAATAACAAAAATTCAATTTCTGTTGCAACCAGACGGAGGAACAAATTTATAGCTTTTGTTGAAATTGTTTCTAAATAGTCTTTGCGATTAAGTCAATTGTTTTTTTTATTATTTTCAGCACCTACTCTATTCAGGTTTATCTCGGGCCATAAAGGATGGACAAGGATTTGTTTTAAAAGGATTCACTATTCACGATGGGACATCTATAAAAGTACACCGAGTTTGGTTGTTTAAGTATATGGTTGGTCCGTTGAGACACACAAACAGAAAATGGCGTTAATCTTATTAAAGGGAGGTAAGAAATTGGACGAAATTAGCGATATCATTTTACCTCTATTCACTCCCAAAAAACTCACTCAGTGCACTAACTCAATTTCATTCCTAAATCATTCCAAAATAATTCATCTTTACATTTATACGATGTTGTAAAGTGTACCTCTAGCGAATGGTCAAACACTAGAACACTGTTTTTGAAAAACGGTTCTCATTGATCAATAGCGCTTCGATATCGACCAAAGCGTCCCGGAGTTGATCAGAAACGATCCCACCATTCAACAGTTACATTACCTGGCGTGAGATTGGAAGCCTCCGATTGATCTGGCAAGACACAAATTTTATAGATTATTACCATCGACATTTTATATGCCATCGATCAATTTCAATCAGAAACGTTGGTATCGTTTAACGATTATATTATTATATCCATTTAATTTCACTCCTAAATCAATCCAAAGTCGAACCTCTTGTCGAAATCATAATGTTGCTGTACAATAAAACTTTGTGTACTTTTAGATTTTACGCCTTTTACGACGTTAAATTGCAAGTGTATTCGATGAATTAGATTCGACAATCCGCTGTCTGATAGCGCATCTCAATTTGACTATAGTTGTTAAATTCATCTCATGCAAATGCTTTTATGTCTAACGATTACTTTTATGGCTTCTAATATCTAAAAGCGAGAAGAATTTACGTCATTGAATGACAATAATTTATTTGATTAACAATTTTTCTCTCTTCCAAAACGATCCTAGATTTATTTGTCTGGTATTTAGTTTAGCAGAACTGATTTGTTATAATTCAATTTTCTTAGTGTCATTTGAAAGAATATTTTGAAATTACACGGATTATTTTTTGTAATACGCAGTTATTGAAATAATGTACTTTTGTCTCCCTGATATTCACTGTTTAATGTGACAGTGTTAAAGATTACATTCGTAATAAGTATAACAAGTCTTTTTAACTCACATTCGAACGAAGTGCCCAATGTGAGCTATTTGTAATTGCATTTATGCGACATCTGCCGTCAAAACATTCTCCTCCTAAACCGGATGGAAAGTTCTGATGAAAGAAAGGTTCAAATAGTTTAATATATACCCTGAACTCAAGTTTTTGCGGTAAAAGTGTGGCAAACAATCTGAACCTTTATTTGTTTATCCATATTATGCCCACAGGGATCAAATTTAGGCGTCGCCCGGCTGCATCCCATATTGCATAGAAATAAAGTAAAGTGCTAAATACTGTAAACAAGTCCAATACCGGCGTCAATAACCTCATATCCTACAATAAAGCAATAGTAAAAGTAACTCAAAATGTGTATCGCAGAACAAATTAAGATCAATTAAGATGTCTAGGAAAAGGTTTTGCGGATTGAAGTCAAAATTAAAAAATACTAGAACGTTAGAATTGATAAACGATCACGATATGATAGGTCTCAAAGAAACTAAACTTGGTAATATTGATGTTGTTGCAATAAAAGGGTGTAAATTTATGTATGCAGAGTAGGGTTAAAATTGCCAAGAAAAGCTCAGAGGGTGCTGCTTTTCTTGTGTCAGACAAACTTTTAGCATTTGATGAAATAGTAAAATATTGAAGCAAACTAGTCTTGAAGATAAATATGGCAATAATTCTTTACCCCATTATATTGGTAAAATTTACATACCACCCGCTGGTTATAAGTACGAATCCTTTCCAAGAACTTCAAAACAAATTGAATAAAATAGGAAATGTTGAAGTACTCTTAATGGGAGATATGCATGCCAGAACTGGGAATTTAGATGATTTCATATTGCTAGATGCATACCAATTTTATAAGAGCAACGAGGGATATGACAAAACATAAACTAACTACCAAAAGCTATAAAATAATTATTTGCCTACTGAAAGGATTATAATTGATAAAAAAAAATGATTGATTATGGAAGACATCACTTAGATTTTGATTTGAATTGGGGTTTTACGTCGCTTTCAACAATCTCTCAGTTATATCGCGACGACTGGAGCACCTAACGATGGATTCCTGGTATTTCTCATACCAGTACTACCACCACATCCCTTTCCTAGCCTCCAGTTGCTATTCCACATAGGTTTACGATTATCTACCCATTGGTGGAAGACAAATGTCGGAAAGGATAAGTGCCGCGGCCGGGGATCGAACCCGTGCGAAACTAGACCCCTGGATTAGAAGTCCGGCGCGCTACCAACTGCGCTATTGCCGCGGCACATCACTTAGACCAACGTACATCTGACCAACGTACATCTGATAACATACTTATTTTCAATGGTGGATTTGAAACTGTCAAAAAAGGCAGTAGTGTTGTAGATTATTAAATAGGTAGTAAAGATATAATGAAGTTAGTAATAACCTTCAGTCATAGAATTCTCAATCGTTTTCTCTGATGTACATAGTCAATTACAGTTAACATAGAATCTGCCACTGACTAACAAAATGACTAAAACTAGAAACAAATATTCTCATTGGAATAAAAACATGATCGGCGAATTCAAAGAAAAAAATGATGAAGTAAAGATAAATCAAATACATGAAAAACTCTTGAAGTTTTGGATAGATAATGATTTACTCAAAGTAATTTAAATGGAATTCGTTAAGATATTTTAAGTATATTTGACACAGCCTATTATAAAACATTTGAAAAGCTAGTGTACTAAGAAAATAATCATTCCTCTTAAGGGCTCTATGAGCCATGGTTCAAATTCCAATGCAAATTATAAAAGGATTAATATCACAAAGCACGAAAAATGCATAATGAATATATATATATAAAAAACACACACACACACAAAAAAAACAAGCAAACAAAATCTGAAAGAAATAAGTAAATTGTACAAGCAAAAAATACATTCAACATTTTCTAAATACAACGAAATGAACATCTCTAGACTTAGGTCATTGCGGTTAACCAAATCAAGGGATTACTGGAAAATTATCAAGAGAACAAGAGCAAAAAGCAAGTAAAGAAGATTTATATGAGTTTCTATATGAAACTAATAACAAAAATTATAACACTGTAAATGAATATGATAATTTTTTCGAAGAAATATTACTAAAAGTATTATTTATGATATTTTGTATGTCTTTCATAATATGCGTCGTTGTAAAATCTCACGAATCACATTGAACGTTGACTCATGCCTGTGGTCCTTTCGATGTGTGCATTGATCACATTCGAATAACCAAGGTTTGTTCCATATTGTAATCTTAGAACGCTTTTCAGCTTCTTGTTAACTGCATGTAAAGTGATAAGATATAGTTGGCTTTGGAACAGTAATTTGAGTGA
The DNA here is from genome assembly GCA_948146395.1 of Fragum whitleyi. Classification (NCBI taxonomy): domain Eukaryota; kingdom Metazoa; phylum Mollusca; class Bivalvia; order Cardiida; family Cardiidae; genus Fragum; species Fragum whitleyi. The sequence goes on along the minus strand of OX411559.1, from coordinate 32,462,639 downwards.
AAATGGTTGAAAGTTCATGTTCATGTGGCGTTCCATAATTATTTTACCATATTATAGTTTGGAGGCCACTTGACTTCCTTCAACGTTAAATTACCTGCACTTACTTAATTAAAAAAGTATCTCAGTCTATACTTGGAAATAATATACGATAATGGTATAGGTTTCATCGGTATTCCATCTAATATGCCCCGTATCAACTAAACATTTTCGACGACCGAAAATGTAACCCACTTTTTTAAGTAATTAAAGAGTTTCTTTTAAACCTTGAATGTAATTGGAGTACATCAAAGGTACAGAAAAAATCTACCATATGTGTGACATGGATATCCTTCAACTTCCAGTCCTGATAAAAGCCGTTTAAATTAAAGATCCCTGTAATCCTAGAATGGAAACGGACTGATAATTCTTACCCGTTGAGAGTCGGATTTGCAATACTGTCAAAAATTATTCGGTCTCGATATAGAGACGTCCCACCGTGATCATTTTCATTATGTTTTTCTTCTCTTGGAAATCATTCAAAGTTCGTTCATCAGACTCATTCAATTCCATTCTAAAGTTATTCACAAACTTTTCAACTTGTCAATTCACGATGGTTCTTACAGTTAGTAAGCCTCATTCACATCCACAATCACCTCAAACCAAACGTTCTAAATCACTCGCTGAGCTCTCCATACATTAATTCCGAACATTAACTTTATTCAATATATAATTTTCTCTCAAATTAATGTTTCTTTACCATACTTAATACAGATAACCAGGATTCGCTCTCATGAGCAGTGATAACCGTACACTTGTATGCAAACCACTGGTCAAATTAGCGAATCTGGTCTATACATGCTTCTTATATCATCCTTAGTGTTTGAAATGTATTTGTCAAGTTGTTTGTTTGTATATATGTTTGTTTGACCTTGTTGATTTATTGTACATCATTGTTGTGTAACAAGAAACTGTATAGTTTACGTAACTGCAATAAAACATCTATCTATCTATCTATTAACTCGAACGATTAAAAACGCTCCAGAATTTAAAAAAAAAACAACACTGCTTAGATCTAAATAAAAGCGTGGCGTATATAGCAAATATCGTCCATCGTCGGTATTGAATCCCCTCCCGTTAATTTTATTAAAAACTCACTCCTCCTACTCACTCACTTCCATTCAAATCATTCAACTTGTCAATTGACGATGATGCTAATTTCGTTAGACTGGTACCACCATAAAAGCCTATTGTAAAGTCGACAGTTGTGCCACCAGTCTAGGTATTTATTCGACCGAGAATGAATTTTAGATACAGATACATTATATTTGCATCTTATCTTAATCTTTGCTCATCCTGTTTGATGAGCTGGTAATGCATTGAACTAAGATTCGCGGTAAGCTACAGGTGAACAAAGTTGAAAATAAGATATAGGGGTAAAAATATGAAGGGGTAAAGTCAGTCTCAAATCTTTATTTCCTATGCTGTTGGTATCGTCTGAGCTAGACGTTTCAAATGAATACTTAAAAATATATGGATTAAGTATGAATAGATGAAGTATTAAAATTTGGAAACAAAAACACCCCTTCTATCCGTAGCTCTGAGATTATGATGGGCAGTTGTGATGGTGATCGACTAAAATCGTTTTTTCTTCACAATCATTTAAAAGAGCATTATTTTATAAATTGCTCTCTTGATTTATCCTTTCTTATTATGGCATCAGAAATAAGTATATAGGCATATTCGTGATCTTTTTAGCTTCCTCGCAGGTCCCTTCTACTTTTGATGAGGCTTTTCTCAGAAGCTAAACGATAACATTCAATTCAGAAACTGACGTACAGTTAGGACCATCGTGAAATTGACAAGATGAATGATTTCGGAATGATTTTGGTCTGAAATTGAATAAGTGCGTGGAGCGCAGTTTGATTGAAAATAAAGGGAGGTAATCCAATATCGCTGATTGTGAACAAAATTAGCGATATCTATAACCTCCCGTTAAGAATATAGTTTACCTATACGTACTTTTCTTCTATTGTGACTTTTCGGACCAATCAGACAATTTAAAATACACACCAGCCAATAAAACGTAGAATAATTTGATATACTTGAATAAAATGTTCATCGTCTTGAAGGATTTTGAAATGTTTTCTAATGATATTTGAGAGTTTTTGATCGATTTGAGTGAGTGTATGGAATAATTGAATGGAGCGCTGAGTGAATGATTTTGTTTGGAATGAGTGTCAATTTTACGATTAATTGTTGCGCAATAGACAATTTCAAAACAACGACGATCACCGGTTCGATCCCAGATAGCTCATATCATTTCCAACATATGTCGTTTACAAATTGGTAGATAATCGTTAACGAAAATGGGCTATAAACTTTAGGCTATGAGATGATGAAAAATATGATAAAGTCGTAGATTTTAATAAAGAGAAGTAAAAAGTTATCACTAATTGCGTCTAACAGGGCGATTTTCGAAGGGAGAAAAACATGATCTCTAATTATTTCCCCTGAGATAAAACTTCCTATTCACACTCATTTAATTTCATTCATAAAATCATTCAGAAATAATTCAACTAGTCAATTTCAAAATGTTCCTTACTGTGTTTTAAATAGTACTATCTTCAACCGGTTGATAAACTTCTACTATCATTGCAAAAAGGTTGCTATTCTCTATTTATGCATTCGGCGCGACAAAAGTATGATTAACTTAGGATTGCGTAAGAATTCTGCATCCTTTCATATGCAATGATGAATGGACAAAATCGCATTATGAGTTTTGTGACCTGGCCTTTGTCTTTTCTCATTTATTCAAGAACTTGTTTGTCTGCATTGATATATGTGTGACCCGTCCCGCAAAAAGGGATCTATTTTTGATAAATAATGATAAAAAGAGATCGGATGCCACATAGGTAAACCTGGAATCACATATGGTACATTATTACACATGAATTTGTATAGTTTCAAATGAACATCCCTGATTCAGAAACTATCCGTAAAGGGGAAATCTCGATCCCTTTTTCAGCCTCAGCAAACTGTGCAGTCTAACAAGGGAGGGCATTTTTTATTGTTTAGATGGAGAATACACCATATTCTAATGTTAAAAAACTCAGCCACCTTTGGAAAAAAGAAAAAAAAAAACTAGTTGGTTTGAAAACTCTGAGTAAGCACAATCTGAACGCTTTAAGGTTTCAGTCCACCAGTCCCTTCATAAATTCAAAAACTTTCTTCTCAAAAACGTTTGACAGATTTTCAAGGTACTCTTTAAAAAAGTCATAAATCCTGCTCTTTAAAAAGTACGTTTCAGAAGTTAATTTGACAAAGAACTTTTGCGTCTAGCCAATTAAAAAGAGATTACAAAATTTTTCTCATCAAAATCTGTAGGATCCACAACGATGATATTTGGCAGTAGCATTTTCTCAGGGTTTTCTACCAACATGCATTGAAAAAAATATCTTACTTAGAAAAAATAGATCTATGTTGTTGGATCTAAGAGTTTACATTGCATAAAAAAGGAAATCTTAATTTTTAGCATGGAGTGCTGATCTCTGACATATTATCTCGCCTTATATTATTCTACTAAAAGTCAACGCATCATGATGGATTTTTGGTGTAATGTATGTTTAAGATTTCTAATTTAACTTAAATTTGAGGAAGAAACCAAAGAAAGCATAATGTTGTCTCCATGTAATACAGACCCTAAAGGTGATGTCTGCATTATTTTGCTATTTACGTCATTGGCATGAACGAGTGCGTGAAACCAAGAACTATTAGCCGAATTGCTTGTTGCGAAACGAATCAAATTCACAGGCGAAAATCGCAACCTTTGAATAGATATGAGTTGAAAGATTTGTACGAACGCCTTGAATTCTATCAATTTAGCGCATAGTGGTTTTTATGCATTTGTTAATTCAATAATTTACTTCGTTTTAAACAATGACATGTTTGGTTACCTATAATGATTTTTTCAGCTCAGCTGTTTTCAGAAAAAAACAACAAAAAACGATGTATTGCCATAGCCTTGATGTTGTCGTCGTCGTTGTCGTCGTCGATGTCGTCATAATGCATAAATTTTGACATTTTGTAAAATATCATGTCATCTTTGATACATAGGCCTACCTGCAGCATGAAAAATTTTAAGATCAAATATAACCCATCAAACAGCATGACCATCAGTACAATATCCAACATGAAACACATATAACTGCAATCTTGAATTAAAAAATAAACAAGATGCTTTGATATAAATGCCAATAAATTTTGGTAGAAGAATGGGTTTGAAAGCACATTTATACAGTGACATACGTCAAGGAAAATGATAATTATTAAGGCAAATGTGGACACATATTCGCAAAAAAAGTATTTTTTCCTGCATGAATGGTTGATTTTAACAAAAATACATTTAGCAAGTAACAGAAATCACGACACATTCGTTTTATTTCATTTTTATTTCTCATCCAAAAAGAATAGTTGGCCTCGTACTTTGTCGATTTCGTTAAAAGAAGTTTTAGCGTTCCGCAGAGCTTATGTCGTGACCGTTCGTCAGTTGTTAGTCGCTGCGTCCAAGCGTCCGTGCGTAAATATTTCATTCAAATATCTTCTCCTCTGAAACTAAAGGGCAGAATTTCTCAAAATGTTACAGGAATGATCCTTAGGAAATGCTCTTACAAATTTCACCGTGAAATTCTGATCGAGTTAATGCTTTAGGCGCTAAGGGCTGTCCAGTCTCCACTAAAAAGGATCCCTATGGTTAAATATAAAAAAATATTCTTTTCTAAAACTACAGGTCGGGATTCTACCTAACTTTACAGAAAATGATCCTCAGAATGGGATATTTCCTATCCCTTCGTTAAATTCAAAGCGGGGTGATATTTTTGGCGCTACGGGCTAACGTTTCACAAAAGAAAGGGCCCCAATTGGCTAAACATTAAAAAAAACCCTTCTCTGATGAAACTACAGGTCTGAAAATAAACAAACTTTATAGAAATGGTCACCAGGACATGCTCTTTCGGATACCTTGATTAAATTTTGATGTAGACGATACTTTTGAAGCTACGGGTCGATGTTTCACAAGAATAAGGGCTCCAAAGGAGAAATATAAAAAAAAATCTTCCTCTCTGAAACTTCTGATCAGAATTCAACCTTACTTTACAGAAATGATTTTCAGGACACGTTCTTTCAGATTCCTTCTTTAATTTCTGGTCGGATTGATACTTTGAGCCCTACGGGATGACATGTCACCAAAAAAAGAAGGCTCTAAATGGCGAAATATAAAAAAGAATCAAGTCAGAATTCAATGAAAATTGTCTTAAAATCTGGCATCATAATGAAGCCTTGTCCCAGATCTTGCCCTTTGACCTACTTTTTATTAAATAATGAATCATTAGGGTAAGGACTGTGTTTAGTCATTAACAAAGGTTGGCAGATGATCATCCTTGATTCTGGTATCACGATGAACATTTGACCCTTTTGTTGAATGCTGACCCAGTTCTTGACATTTGACCCATTTCTTAAATATTGAACTCTTATGGCTAGTACTCGACAATAATTAATTTTGGCGTATGATTGTCTTTGATTCTGGCATTATGATGAACTCTTTACCCTGGTCGTGACCTCTGATCCACTTTCTCAAATATTGAATTGTTACGGCTAGGACTGTTTAATGTCAATATTAAAGGTTGGTAGATTGTCTTTCATTCTGGCATACTGTCGAATCCTTTATCCAGATCTTGACCTTCTTTCTTAAATATTTATCTTATAACTATACAAATATTCGTGTGATAACATCCCGTATGATATTTTTATGATATCACATAGTTATTTTTAGAACAATGATGCAATTCGATTATTTTTAGAAACTTGCATTTCTGCTAGAATCATATACGAAAACAATGCAAATAGAGGTTATAAGATAAATATAATACGTACTTAGTGTATTGTATAGGCAGAGCTCGACAATGATCGAATCTCCCGACCTCGTTATATATTTTTTCTCATACAAAACACTAAGTACGTATTATACATTTATCTATTAACGCTAGGGATGCATTAAGTAAATATTTATGGTTAGTAGTTGAGTGTCCTTGATTCTAGCATTATATTGAACCATTGACCTAAATTCTTGGCCTTTGAACTACTTTTTTTAATTCATAATTTAAGGGCAAGGGCTGAATTACATCATTAATAACGGAAAGTAGATGATTGTCTTTTATTCTGGCATCATGATGGACACCTGACCCAAACATTGACCTTTGACCTAAAAATGTAAACCAGTAGCAAAGGACCAAGAACTTATGATGGGACATTGCGTGTTGAAATCATATGCTACCGTATTGCATTGCTTTTTGCATTTTTTAGTCACATAATATAAGAAGAATTATTACCAATATCATTTTGTTTTTGATTTGGCATTGTTATGATTATACTCACCTAATGCGCTGATAAAATTAATGAAGAAATAAGGAATCAATCTTATATACTTTCATTAGTGAATAAAGTTCTTAAATAGTTAAATGTCATTTTAGCTCACCCGTGTCAAAAAACAAATTATCCAACAACAATACAAAAAACAATAATAAAATGAGAAACACTGATGTCATCAAAAGGTAAGGATTACACACGACGAACCATTGCGAACCAGCGCGGATCTCAAGGAAACACGGCTATGTACACGTTCATATCGTTTTAGAAATCCAATTAACTTCGTAAAAATATTAAAATTTGGGTTACTCTCTGTCACTGTGTTTCGCGGAAAATTAAAAAAAGTCAAAATGACCTTACTGTAAACAGTGTTTATTCTAGGAATTCATAACTGTGGAGGATTTCAGCCCAATTTCGAAACAATTGAGAAATAACTGTTATTCCATACTCTTTGTTCATAGTAAAAAAAAAAACAAATCTAGAAAAAATGGTGCATCTTTGAAAAAAAAAAGTCATATGTAAATGAATCATCATACATTTAAATGTAATTGGGGTAGGGGTGGGTGGGAAGGGGGGTCTTTTTATTCATATTAGAGTAACGTCTAGATAGTTAGTCACCAAACGTACAATACCATTGGATCATTGAAAAAGATAAGAAATAATGCAAATTCTGCGTGGTGTAAGACTATTAATAGAAGCTGCTCAAGTCTAATGGTTTTAACTATTCTCCGGAAAAAATGGAAAAGTATGTTAATCAACAAATACGGAATACCCTTTGAAAAATTTCATGTCATCCTTCATTTAAGGGAATGCAATCAGAAAATTCAGATTGTTTCTCAAAAATAAAAAAAAACTTAATATAACTTAACATGATTGGATATTTTGTTTCATATCATTCTTATAAATAGTCTTATGACTTATTATTCCTCTTTACTAAGTTAATAAAGGTGAGATGTGTACACGTTTCTGAAAAGGACAAACAGGACAAAAAGGACAAAGCTCCATGAAATATACTCTGAGCTTTTAACGAAAACACTTTTAAGTGTAAATTGATATAAATGATATTGAAATGAAGTGAAAGGAATGAAGGAAAATCATGAAACATCCCGTATGATATTTTTTATGATATCACATAGTTATTTTTAGAACAATAATATAATGCGGTTATTTTTAGAAACTTGCATTTCAGTTGGAAACATCGACGAAAACAAGACAAATAGAGGCTTTAAGATGAATATAATACATACTAAATGTATTGTATGGAAAAATATCTAACTCGGTTGAGAGAAATGATAATTGTCTCGGCAGAGCCTCGACAATGATCAATTCTCCCAACCTCGTTAGATATTTTTTCAGATACAAAACACTAAGTATGTATTAAATATTTTTCAAAACAATTGTATTTTTCAATCTTATCTTGAATCGTCAATTTAGTAACAATTATGCGATTATTTATATACAGTAAAAGACATTGTAAAGTTGACTGCCATTCCGATTAAAACCATTCTAAATCGCTCTATCAGGGTTCTTATTATTTATTTCAAACATTTCTTCAAACAATTGAAACACGCTCTACGATCACATTAAATGCTAATATCACCAACTACATTCATAATAAAAACCGGCAAAAACATATTCACGATATCACTAACATAATTGACTTTTGTAGGCGTATAATGACTTCTAAATGGACCAACTTTTTGCCAAAAATGTCAGAATCGAATTAATGAAACGTATTTTTTTCTCGTTATATCATATTTTCCATCAAATGATTGTGCCCGTCCGTCTACATGTTAACTCTCAGCCTTTCATACGTTCTTGTGTCTGTATTAGATGGAACGGCGAAATGTCTATCCAAAAATAGTTCTGATTTACATAGGGTCTAAGTCAAAAGTGTGTGATTTTAAGAGAGTTGTTTCAGTACAAAATTGAGTATTTTCATAAAATTAATTTTGTCGAAGATATTTACTTCCTTGGGACATCAACTCTGAGTGTATTCTCTCTTTGTTCCAAATAGTTTGAACAAAAAATTGATAATTGTTTTTATCTATTCTGAGATGAACCCCATATTCACATATTTAGACAATAAATAATATACAGTTTATTTACTTATACAAGTACCATTCAACTCAAATTCTGAAAAATCAACAACAAAAGTTTCACACATTTTTTGTGTTTCAATTAACTACTAGGTTCATTGAAAAGAAGATACATGTTTATTTTAGTATTATCAAACTAGAGCATTGCATCTGGGAAGCAACTCCCCGCTGCAAGTGCTGGATAATGCAAAAATCTAAGTTGAAAAGGGGACAAAGCTCTTAAAAATTGTTGCTTGAGTAACTGCAATGCCTCTTGATAGTTTGTGTAGCTCTTGTGAGGAACACTCATGCTAAGTTTCAAGTTAATATCTTCAATATTAACAGAGATATGACCAAGGTTAAAAATTGTCAACCCAACACCAACTACACCAAAGATTAAAAGGTGAGGACCGAACCTTGCTGCATTAATCCAAAAAGCCGCGATTATGAAAAAGAAACAAAACAAAAAAGATACATTTATAACAGCTTTAAATGCAGATAATAACATTTAGCGTGTCGTGACAGTTATTTTCAAACTTCCTGTTCATCTACGCAGTCTTGAAACCTACTTTATTGATTAAATGTGACGTCAACGATTTGACAACCTCTCGAATTTCGACAATTATTCTTTGTCCAAGGCCAATTGATATATATAATATATACCTAGCGTTTTGTATGAGAAAAAATATCTAACGAGGTTGGGAGAATTGATCATTGTCGAGGCTCTGTCGAGACCATTATCAATTTTCACAGCCGAGTAAAATATTTTTTTTCGTACAATACATTAAGTATGTATTATATTTATCTTATAACCTCTATTTGTCTTATTATCGTCGATGTTTCTAACAGAAATGCAAGTTTCAAAAAATAACCGCATTATATCATTGTTCTAAAAATAACTATGTGATATCATAAAAAATATCACACAGGATGTTATCACACGGATATATGTAATGTTATAAGATAAAAACAAGAATAGCATGTGTTTGTGTGAACTAAAATATTTCATTTCAAATTAACTTTTTTTTCTATTATAAATCAACGGCAATTGTAAGTGTGCTTGTAAGCATATACACAGATTAGAATTTAGAGTCTGAATATTAAGAGAATACGGAAACTAAAAGGGAAATATTGGGTTCCATTGGATGAAGTTGTTCAAATATTTACAAGAAAAAATATTGAATGGTTACAGTGTGATGGCTCTGTTGCGTTCATGAGGTGTGTTAACGGGGGTCCCTATGCTAAGATCTCTCTGCAGTCTTGAAATTTACAAAAAAGTGCTACTTTGAATTAAGCTAAATTAGGCATAAACGGCTTGGTCTTTTACACTAATAAAACTGTGTGATTAGTCCATGGTCACTGTAGGCTTGCGCATGGACACTATATAGCTTTGTTGGCACGGTGGGTTTAAAGGCACTCTAAACAGAAAAGCAAGACAAAACTAGGCATACCGGCTGCATAGCATTTCTGAAATGATTCAAGTTTGTGAGAACTGATCTGTAGCAAGAAATTGTCGCCAGCCAGTAAATGTTATTATTTATAAAGTGTTTTTTTTTTTTCATTCGCCCTTTTTCTAGGTTTTGCCTGATTCATATTATGGAAAGGAAAGCCATGGCTTAATGTGAATATCACATAATCAAATATTGGTAAATAGGGTTTCTCTACTGATATCACTGCCTGTCTCTTACTTGAAGTATCTGTTTCTACCATTTAAGGATGGAATAATTGGACCGCGGTGACTCGAGACAAAGACAATAATTATTAAGAAACGTTTTCATAGACAAGAGCTGTTCCATTTCTAACGTCATTTTTTCTGAGAGATTATTTTTATGAGTCTTTGTAAGGTGAGTCGTCTTGTTTCTTTCCGTAAATATTTATATTCATTAAATATGAAGGGCTATAAAATGGGACTGTGTGAGAGACTTCCAACAATTTGATTCATGCGCGAAGCAAAAACTCTGATCAGCCTGTGCTTCCGCACAGCCTGATCAGAGTCTTCACTTTGCGTTAAGTAGATAGATAAGAGCTCAAAGTATTTTTGCGTTATGTAGATAGATAAGGGCTCAAAGTATTTCTAGACCATCAGTTATATTTACAGTAGGTGGATATCTATGCTGTCCTATGTTTGACTTCACGTACATGGTAAATTGCTGGAAATGTCACGCACAGGCTCAAAATAGACATTTATGCTATGTAAATACCTTTTATTGAATAGCTACTGTAAGTGTGTGTGTGTGTTTTTTCTATCTTAAATTAAATATTGCGCATGAAGGTTTGAGAATAAAGACGTTTTTTTTTCAAAAAAAAGAAAATGAATAATCTTATATATAGCACATATAAATGACAAATAAATGAAGGTAGTTGCCTTTATGCACATTTTCATTGCTTTAAATTTTTATTTAATCATTTGTTTATTTTATTAGCTCGGTTGTTTTCGGAGAAAACCCGAGGTATTGCTATAGCCTCCCTGTCGTTCTCGTCGTCGTCGTTGTCGTCGTCGTCGTGCGAAAACTTTGACATTTTGTTATATCTCTGGTTCTACTGTAGGCATTCACTTGAAACTTGGCACACATGTTCACCATCAAAAGAGCAACCTATACTGTCAAGGGGGATAACTCTAGATGCATTTTGTGCAAATTATACCCCTTTTTCGACTTAGATTTTTTCCCACCATCCAGCACTCGACAGCCGAGCGTAGGCACCCGTAGGCGTTGATCTTGTTAATTATCTATTTATTTATTCATTTCATGTTTTTAAATATATTGTCTGAATATATTATGAAATTTACTAAAACCTGTGATAGGCACATAGTGTCTATTCCATTTATTTTGTTACAATTTTCAGTTAAGTCTTAATAAATGTATGATAATATTAGCTAAATATGATATCTAAATACTGTATTTTCATGTAATTTATTAACAAAATTCGTTAGTTTAAGAAAGAGATATCATTCGTAAAAGAAGAGTGTTTATGTTGCTTTGTCACCTATGACAATACAATACACAATATTGAAAAAAAAAAAAAAAAAAAAAAAAAAAAACCAAAAAAACCAAGGACACTTTCTTTAGACTAGCCCGCGGCTTATATGCCAGTGCGGCCTATCTGGTGATTTTTATTTGCTAAATAGAAGAGAGAAGGTGCGGCATATTGTTCGGAAAGTACTGTACAGGCAAACCTGTCTTAAGCAAGCACCCAAGGGACATTCAAAAAGTGCTTGCTAAAGGCAGGTGCTTGCTTAATACAGGTCAATTTCAGTGCAACTGGTTCATTTGGGAACTCAGTGGCCGCTTGCTTAAGACAGGTTGCTTGCTTAATACAGGTGGCCACTAACACCGATTACCGATTCCGTTTGCGCATCATATAAGGGGAAGAGGGGCATGATGTGTGGATGTTTGCTTTGCTTTGTTACGACTTATGTTCTCAACGATTTCTGATGCCATAGAAAGAAAAGACTTAATTAGAAAACAAACTCTTCGACATACCTTAATAACCTAGAAGATATACATCGAGTGATTAACTAGTCGATCGGTATCACTATGTATAACCGTATAGTTGTCTTAACCGGAAGTTCAGTGAGTTATCCTCGCTTAAAAGATAAATTTGAATTTTCAAATCAAAATATCTAAAAATCGGCACAACATCTTGAGATCCGAGTTTTGCTCATGTAAAGTGGAAGTAGTGGTTATTTCTCTGCATTATTGCCCAAGGCAAGGCCTGTCTACTTCTACCTTAAATTTGCATTTTAATACGCGGATCATCCGATTGAGCTGATTTTTTCTTGAAGACGCGGGCGATTTTCTTCTTTTAAAAATGTTTCGAACAATTTAGATGGAATTTCAATCGTTAAAACGACTCTTTATCCAATTTTCGTCAAATTATTGCAATCCCTTTGCCAAAAGATGCTATAATCTTTGAATAATAGCGTTCAGAAAACACCGACCCTCTCAAACCAACTGTACGGGATAGTGCCTTTTGTTGTTTTTTTCACAGTACGAATAGTTCATTACAATGATTCACTTGAAGAATTTTGTTTACAAACTTTACGCAGTCAAGAACCTCTTATATCAAATCATCTGTTGAAAATTCTAATTTACGAACATTACGGAATATCTCTTTTTCATTAATCTGTTAACTCAGCTTTATAAGAAAAGGGACTCGCTGCGGTGTAGGTGTTTGAGTGGGTGTTTCTGGTGCTGCAAACTTATACATGTGTTTCCTGTTCATACTCTGTTTCCACTGAAGACATTGAGCATCGGCATGTTTGTTCAGTGTCACAAAAGAAACAAGATGGATACTTATTTGTGTGTGTTTGCAGGTGCAATACGTGCTACGTAAATTTTTCTCAAAATCTATATTCAATCTGTTGCGTCTTCTCTATACATAAGATAAGATCTACATAAAACACATGCGTATATGAAATTATAATTAACTCGGTGAGCAATATGGAACCTTGGTCAGGACCACAATGAAAATAAGAGTTTTCTCTTTTTCGTGTTATCCTGGGTCTGGGTGCATATAGTGGGTAGTATCACTCTTTGAGATGCTTGTTATTTTAATTAGTTACAATATTTTCTTACGTATTGTTACTAAATTGTGTCATTTAAATTTGAATTGCATTTTATTATCCTTTTATTGTACTACTCTATTGTTGTATGTACTTTTTTACCGAAATAAATCTATCTATCTAACCTTATAAATTACAAATTTCAAAATAAAGTTATTTAGCCGATTAACATTCAAATAAACCTCGAACTAAATCACATATGTGGACTTTTGTAAGCAATACAATACATTGTATATTGAAAAAAATCATGGCATCGTTCGACGACACGTTACTTGTCTAGCAGACTTGTTGACGCACAAGTTACACCAGCTTCGTCCTTCTGCTAAGATTCCATGTTACTTAATTTTCAATTCAAATATCAAGAATACTTTTTTAACTCTCAATTCAATATTAGCCAATAGCTTTTTGGGGTGAAGAGAAGTGCTGATTTTCCGTTTGAATCAGTTTACAACCAGGTGCCGAAATATTCAGCGTAAAAGAACCATTGGAGCATCGATCGGACTTAAAGTTTCGTTGACTAGAAAATAAGAAAATGGCCGTGGGTTTTCGATTGAGAAAAGGTATGTGAGTCATATGTGTGATTGTTTTACTTATGTCAAAGAAAGGTGCGCGACCCCAGCGTTTTGTGATAGGTTTTCACGTATATATTTTCACAGTTGTTGTAAGACAGCTTTTGATTAACTCTTTTATTCTGTATCCAGAGATCCAAACGAGTAAATGTAATAGTTGTTTACGGATGTTCACGAAAACTTAAGCATGTAAACGAAGCTGGAATCCGTAAGGATTCGTAAATTTTGTATTGGTTTGAGCCCGATGGTTATATTTTTAACGCTTACTTAACAGTATGTTACGCAAAGTTTAGGACTACTGCTGATTTGATTAGTGACCGTTTGCACTCGCTTTACGGGTTACATATACTTCATTCTCTGATATACGGAAAACGTAATTCACTTTACATAAACTCTATCACACGCATCTGCCATTATAGAATGTCGATCTTTAGAAACGTAAAACGATATACATGTAGATGATATAATGTTGTAGACCTACCCTTCGTTCATTGCAATAAAATGCTCGCGAGCGCTCCCGATCTAGATAAGTGCATACTTACATTATAACCTTCTATATGTAATGAGGAAAACAATTTCTTTGGTGCTCATGCTTTTCTGCCAAAAAATAGTCATTTGGTCAAGATGCAAAAAAACACAACCGTTTCAAAATGAGTCATTGCTTTTTATTAATGTGCACTTTCAGAGCACGGTATCACTGACTTATCGGTTCGCCAATATTTCTATTTTGACCGCAGGTCGCATTTTTCATGGACCAATGAATATTAGAATTGTTGCGAACAGGACACGTGTATTCGCGTAGACCAATCATCCTCGGGGTGGTCGGCCTCTTAACTGAATCAGTACCTACTGAAGAAGTTTGTCCATCTGCCGTCCGGTGAACAAAAATCGTCGTTTCGAGACCAAAACCTCATATCTACAGGTACATCCAAGCTGTTGTCACCATGTTTTATTTAGCCCGGGCAGTAGATTTATTACTGCCTCGAAACTCGCTCGTTTCAGGAAAAAAATGATAGTTGATTATAAGAATGTTGGAAAATGGTCGGTTGTTATCAGTTTATCAAACTTTAAGAAAGAATTAAAGCTTTATAATGGTAAGAAGATTTTAAATGTAGACCAAACAGGGAGACGTTTCCTTGAAAATTGAAAAAAATCGAATTTGACTAAAATTCGTTCAAATGAATTTTGTTCAATAACGAGTATGAGAGCCTGAACTGTCAATAACAGCCTGACAGCGCCTCTGTATACTCCTGATTAAGTTCTGGATTACTCTTTGGGGAATAACAGACCATTCTTCTCTCAGGATCTGGCCGAGCTCCTGGAATGTCCTTGGCTTGACCTAGCGAGCCGAAACTCGGACCTGTAGCTTATTCCACATATGCTCTATCGGATTTACGTCCGGTGAGAGAGCCGGCCAGTCCAGACGTGGAAAACCCTCTTCTTGACAATACTATTGGACTATACAGGCCGTGTGTGGACGGACATTTTCATCCATTAAAATGAATCCATCCCCAATACACCATTGTAAAATCTCACATGGGTATTTAGGATTCCATTAATGTACCTTCGAGCTGTCATATCAATATTTGCTACGTGAAACCCTTCCACCGGCCTTCTCCACACCCTAGACCGCCTATCAGTGTAGTCCAGGCAATACCTGGACCCATCCATGAATAGCACGGGAAGCCAGCGTCTTATGCACCAGCCAACGTGGTCCAATGCCTATGTTAACCGACGCCGACAATGAACGCGGGACAGCGGAATACGAATACATGGTCTTTTAGACCTCAGTTTATGCTCATGCAGCCGTGTTCATTTGGTTTAGTCGAAACTCGCACTCTCGAGCGTTTTGAAGGTCGGGGCGTAGCTGAGTTGCCGTAGCAAACCTGTTCCTTCGGGCTTGAATAACCAAAAACGGTCTTCTGCGACGGTGGTAGCTCTACTCCTACCTCCACCATGTCTCCTTACAGGTGTACCATACTGTTGGTATCATGCCCAAGCTCTTGTTACAACGGTATGGTGTACCCCCAGTACCATGCCAACATCACGGTGGGAAGCCCCTTGCTACACCATACCTACAGCACGCAACAATTGCTCGACAGATAAATGTCGCCTGACATTTGGATAAGCCATGATTAACGACTAAAAGCATCTGCACAAAACTTGTGCATGTAGAAAATGAGAAAGGACATGTAAAAAACCGAGGTTCCTCATTTTGCACGAGTTTCATGAGAAAATTGCGTGTAAAATTTGGTAATGAATACATTAGATATCTTGTCAAAACATTATTGTTGAATTTTAAACATGAACACGAATGTTTTTTTAAATCAGCTCCTGTAGGACAGCGAAAATTGTTTGGTGCATAGTAAACTTTGAGTAGTATATAACATTTACACGCAAGTATCTATAGGTGTATTTTGTAAACTGAGCTCTGACGTAGGCGCTGAGTCTATTACAATAGGTAAATCGGGTATGATTAAAAAGCAAATGATAGGAATTTAACCTTATCCCTTCACTGGAATTATGAAAGTACATGTTTGAGTGAACCAAACGTTGTAAGACAAGCAATAACATTGGTGTTAAAGGTAATTTGAAACTTTCTTAATGCGCTATTTAAACCTGTTTTATCTATTTCGAACAAATGGCACGAGAATCTAACGGTAAAAAGTTGATATCACGGCTCTCCGCGCAAAATCTACCTATAAATTGTCGTAACAATCCGAACTGTAATTGTTAAAGGAAGGTTCTCACCTACGAACGTTTCTAACAGGTTTATACGGATTTGTATTTTCCGTAAAACTTGGCGGATCCTCATAAATTTAACGCATGTTTTACAATTAATTTGCGTGCATTCACGTTTAATTGCGGGATGTTACGATATATTCACTGTAAAATTCCACGATTCTATCTAAGTTCTTTTGGACAAATCTGGAAAATGCAAACTTTCAAGAGTTATTTATACATCATTTCGGTTCGTACGATAACTGTTTTTCGTTAGTTTACGTGTACATTGCAACTTCTTAACGATTTTTTGTGAATTCTTACGATAAAGTTGAGACTTTATTCGAGTGTCTTGTTTTATATATATATCATTGTAAATGATGATGTTATTATCGAAAAACCTTGTTGCAGAAAAAGGACTGCATAGATTTAACAATGTTTCTGCGTTTCGTCTTTCCGTGACCGCATACTCGTAACTACAGTTTGAATGACATTAAAAGTGAGCTTTTATTGACCTCTTGATCCTTAAACCACGTGACCGTTAGATGCACATCAGTGAATATCTGGACATGCATTCTACATTTAATGATGACTATGGCTGTCGGATTTACCATCCGTCATTGCTGCTGACGCCCGTTTTTCGTAGGTATGGCAATTTTGTCATTTTCTTTCGAAACCATGATTGCTATTGATACGAACTATTCGTACATTAATTTTACTTGTGTTGGTAACTATTGATATTGTACGGTTGTAACTATCACGTACAGTCTAATGAAGAAGGTCCTCACTTCAACTACCAATTCTAGGAAAGTTCGATGTTTAATTGAAATTATTTGATACAGGTAATCAAGAATATAAATTTTCTAACCTTCCGAATGTAATTAAGAAAAGACAATGTTTTTCATTTATGCATTACAATGTTAGTAAAGTCAATTATGCGTATAGGATCGGTCTCAACTCAATGATTGACATAAAAATTAAGGGGGAAATATCCACTGCATGATCAAACAAAACACATATACGAAACAAAGGTCGAACAGCGTTTGCGACACAGTAAAACACTTTTGAAAAGAGAACGTGGATTTTGCATAAATACTTTAAATTACAAATTTGCTTCAATATTTGTGGTGTCACCCCTGATATTTTATGAAGATAGTAGATATCACTTCCGGTTTATTCTCCTGTACGGTTATACACTGTGGGTATCTCAACCAGATTTCCTACACTGTTTGACAACAATGGATTTCATTAAGATGTACATATATATATATACCTAAACGGCACTACGAAAGATCGAAATGTATCGAAAGCGAAATAAATGATTTGATTTTTTTATGACCTACAGTTTGACACTCATTCCGATCAAAACCGTTCTTAAACATTCACTCGGCGCCCCATTCTTTCATTCCAAACACTCACTCAAATCGATCAAAAACGCTCCGAAATCATTAGGAATTTTTCTTAAAAATCCTTCAAGACTTTCAGCAATAATTCAAATTGATCTATTGAATTCTACGGTTTTATTAGCTGATGCGGACTTTCAAGTATCTTATTTATCCACGACGACGTACAAACAGAAGAGTACATATATTTCATTAAAGGGGGGTAATTAATAAAGCTAATTTTGTTCATATTGAACAAAATTAGCATTATAGGTTTACCTCCCTTTAATTTCCCCCAAAACTTGCTACGCAATCTGATTAAATTTCATTCCTAAATCATTCCAAAATCATTCATCATGTCAATTTCACGATGTTACTAACAGTATCATATTTATATACAGACGTTACAAATCCCCCGTCTGAAGAATAATCCAAGTGAATTAAGAGATGGCTAGCATTTTTATGGAAACACAATACAGTTCAAACAGTAAGAAATGTCGTAAAATTGACATTTACCACAATAATTCTAAAACACTCATTCATTTTAACCTTCATTCATTCAAACACTCACACAAACCACTCCAAAACGCCTCAAAATCCTTCAAAAACGCTCAAAACCGATCATATCGATCAACATTCACTTAAAATAATGAAAACAGCGCTCAAATTTATTTTCGAATGTGGATTCGAAAGCGTCCGATTAGCTTGGCAAAATACACAAACAGGAAAATATGTCGATATTTTTAAAGAGAGGTGATAAAAAGCGATAATTTCGCACAAGTTGGAGATATTTGATTACCTCCATTAATTTCATTCAAAACTCGCTCCTCCAATTCAATATCAATCCGATATTATTCCAAAATCATTCTCCTTGTTAATAAATTACACAATAGTGTAAATTGTAGCCATACAAGAACATTATTACTAATCGTTCTACTCATAACATTCCGAACCACTCAATTAAATCATGAAAATGCTCTGAAATCATTCAACAATCGAAAGAAAACTTCGTTCAAATCGCTCTAACCGTTGCGCTACTTATTTGATTAGAGCAATTTTGGAAGCGCCTGATTGATTCTCGAGGGCTAATAAGTCTACTAATAGAACAGTATAAAAGGGGTATACAGTTAAGAACATCGTGAAATTGACAATATGAATGATTTTGGAATGATATGAAATGAGTGTTTGGAGTGAGTTTTGAGTGAAATTAAAGAGAGGTAATCAAATATCACTAATTTTGTTCTTAATCAACAAAAGTAGCGATATTTCCTCCATTAATGAAATATGCATACAGGTTCGACCAACACCTGCTTACAAAATGAATATGAATTTGGATAAAGTTAGCTTTCGCAAAATTTATAAGATGCAATGCTGTCAGAACTTAATCTTAAAATTGTAAAGACTAACCTTTGTGTTTTCACTAGCAATTAAATGTTTTAGAGAAGAGAGAGAGAGAGAAAATAAAGAAAGAATTAAGCAGCTTTTGATTGTGAAATAAACATCAATTAAAACATACTTGAAGACATTTTCAGTTAGTATCATAATCTAAATACAGGGTTAGAAGTTGCGATATATCGTTGAATCTTATTTTGAAAAATTGGAGCTTTGAAGATTTAAGATATTTTCAGTTAGTATCATAATCCAAATACAGGGACGCGGGATTGTGAGAAAATATACTATAAGATATGCAAAACACTATTTTCCCGACACATTAGTGTGTTTTTAGCTAGTTTCAAAGCGTTCTTATAATTTTTTCGCAGTATTTGTTTAAAAAATACTATAGTCTTTTATTTCATGCGATAAAAGCGTCAATTTACATTTTACTGACGTAAACATTTGCACAGACCCTCAAAATGCATTATTGCCCTCCTGCTTCTCACTCAGGCGTTAAACGATTTTTCGGGTCTCTGCAAATTTTAACGCTCCCAAAAACGTGAACTAACCCTATATGATTCAAGCTCCGTGTCGGTACAACAAAACTAAATGTCGACATTGTCGATCTGTGAATATTTCGGAAATTGAAAAGTAATGAATCGTAATACTCGCATCTTCAATTTCGACCGGAGCGGTATGAAGCACATCGAGAAAATAAAACAGAATTTCAGTTAGAACTTTTAAGATAAATTGTAACTGGACAAGATGAATGTTTTTAGATTGATTTCATAATGAGTGAGATCAGAGAGATTTGAACGACATGAAATGAGCCCTAGCGTGACATTTCCAACAATTAAACATGTGCATGAGGGGCCAACATTAACCAACCATGACTGCCTCGTATTATAGTAAGATGTTTTGCTGACTTTCCACAGACACCATTGGATCTCATCTTTCTACAAAGCGCATTGTGTAAGACCCTGGTCAGACTGTGCAGATGTACAGGCTGGCCAGAGTGTTTGCTTGGCGCGCATTTGAAATTGTTGACAATATCACACACATGCTCAAATTAATTGACAAAACAAACAAAAACAAATCCCACTAGATATATATAAATTTATACTGTTTTATAGTTTATAAATGTCACCCATCACGCGAACACGGTTCATACGCGACGTTCAGTTGAGATAAGGGCAAGTCGATCACGATTGAAACTTTTCGCATCTTTTATTTTCATTTATTTAATTTTATTTAATTTTATTTATTTATTTATTATTTGTTTATTTATTTGTTTGTTTTTTAGCTCACCTGAGCACAATGTGCTCAAGTGAGCTATTGTGATCACCTTTTGTCCGGTGTCCGTCCGTCGTCCGTCGTCCGTCGTCAGTCGTCCGTGGTCCGTCGTCCGTCAACAATTTCTTTAAATGACATCTCCTCCTAAACTACTTGGCCAATTTTAACCAAACTTGGCCGAAATGTTCCTTAGGTGATCCCCTTACGGAATTGCTAAAAGAATTGAAATCGGTGAAAAACTCTGGTTGCTATGGCAACGAAAGTTAAAAATTTATGAAAATCTTTAAAATTCTTCTTCTTCTGAACAAGCAGCCCTACAGCCTTGAAATTTGGCATGGATGATCAGCTCATAGACCTTAATAAAAATAGCTAAATAAATATCTGTTGGGCCACCAGGTGTGGAGCACCAGGGGGGAGGGGGTAGTACTTTGGGTAAATTTTGTAATCTTTAACCTTCTTCTTCTACTGAATAAGAAGCCCTACATCCTTCAAATTTGGCCTGGAGGATCAGCTCATAGACTTTAATAAGAATAGCTAAAATCATATCTGTTGGGCTATCAGGTGCGGAGCACCAGGGGGGAGGGGGAAGTACTTTTGTGAAAATTTTGTAATCTTTAACCTTCTTCTTCTTCTAAACCAGGAGCCCGACTGATTTGAATATTAGCATGGATAATCAGCATATGGACATTAATTGAATTAGCTAAAATCATGACTGTAGATTCACCAGGTGCGGAGCACCAGGGGGAGAGGGTAGTACTTTTGTGAAAATTTTGTAATCTTTAACCTTCTTCTTCTTCTGAACCACAAGCCCTACAGACTTGAAAATTAGCATGGAGGATCAGCTCATAGACCTTAATAAAAATAGCTAAAATCATGACTGTAATGCCACCAGGTGCGGAGCTCCAGGGGGGAGGGGGGAGTACTTATGTGAAAATTTTGTAACTTTTACCTTCATCTTCTAATGAACCAGGAGCCCTACAGACTTCAATATTGGCATGGATGATAAGCATATGGATCTAAAATTAAATAGCAAAAATCATGAATGTAGGGTCACCAGAGGCGGAGCAATAGGGGGGAGGGGTAGTACTTTGCATCAATTTTGTAATCTTTAACCTTATTCTTCTCCTGGATCAGAAACCCTACAGACTTGAAAATTGTCATGGGTGATCAATATATTGACCTTAATAAAAATAGCTAAAATGATGACTGTTGGGTCACCAGGTGCTGAGTGTCTTGGGGAGGGGGTAGTACTTTGGATCATTTTTGAAATCTTTAAACTTGTTCTAATGAACCAGGAGTCCTACAGACTTGAAAATTGGTATGGATGATCAGCATATGGACATTAATTGAATTAGCTAAAATCATGACTGTAGATTCACCAGGTGCAGAGCATCTTTGGGGAGGGGGGAGTGCTTGGTTGAGAATTTTGAATCCCTACAGCCTTTATATTTGACATGGATTGATCAACTCATTAAAGAAAACTTTAAAAGTCTCAGACTCAGCCTGTATATCTGGCATAGATTAGCTGATCACAGACCTTTTATGAAAAAGCTTAGATAAATGATGACCAGGGGAGGAGCAGAGGGGGGGGGGGGGGAGGATTATTTCAAATGTTATCTGATTGAATAAGTGAAAATCTCCTTTTCTGTAGTTGCATGGACAAACCTAGGTAATGAAGCTGTTTTCTCAGGTGAGCGCACCCAGGGCCAACGGCCCTCTTGTTTATTTCATTTTATTTTGTATCTAGAAACTGTAATTCTATAGATCTTTAAATAATTGATTCCTTATGCGAACCTAGACAAGTCTAACCTCTTTTCTAACAGAAATTTGAAGTAATTCAATCATTCAGAAACGTCGAGAAATTGACAATTACCTCGATCAAAACAGATTGAAATTTCCCCCTCGGCGGGTCATTGTTTCAAAACACTCACTGGCTCGATACCTGACGGCGGCACTCATTTTTTTCGACTTTTTGTCTCTCACCAATGGGTCGATAATCGTAGACCTATATGGGAGAGCAGCTGGAGGCTAGGAAAGGATACGTTAGTGGGTTTTGAGCTAGTTTCAAAGTAGTAATGGTATTGCTGGTGTGAGAAATACAAGAAATCCATTTGTCAGGTACTTCAGCCGCCGCGATAGAACTGAACCTTTTAAATGATAGTCGGACGCGGAATCACTGCGCTTTGACGGAGGTTTATACGTTCGAGAAGACATAGAAAGCTATTCATATATCATGAATGCATATTCTTTCAAAGGGGGGGTAATTTTTTCTTATTAATATGTTCGTGTTGAACAAGATTAGCGATATTGGATTACATCCCTTTATTTTACTTAAAGCACGCTCCACACATTCGTTCAATTTCATTCCAATTAGGACGAATTTAACGATATTGTACGATCCTTTTTAATTTCATACCACACTCGCTCAACATACCCATTCAATACGAGTGTCAATTTTAGGATGCGATTTACTGTAGCAAGCCCTCAGGGAATTCACATATTTGGCCATGCTATTTTCAAAGAGACAACAACATACTAATTCGATTTTAATGTTCCCATAGGGTCTTATCAAACTACAATGTATTGCAAAAGTATTCATCTGCTACCTTTGTTTATCAAATCAATTCATTATCGACTTTTTACTCCAATTCTCTGGGATTTATTAAGATACATTATTCCCTAGGCATTCAGGTGATAGCAAGGAAAACAAAATCAACCACCTTGAAATCGAATTAGGCATTATTTGCAAGTATTTTCGAGTACTAAATGTTATCATATTGAATGTGTAGGAAACTAGCTTCTTTCTTTTATCTTATAGCTATACAAATATCCGTGTGATAACATTCTGTATGATAATTTTTATGATATCACATAGTTATTTTTAGAACAATGATATTATTCGGTTATTTTTAGAAACTTGCATTTCTGTTAGAAACATCTACGAAAACAAGGCAACTTATAGTTATAAGATAAATATAATACGTACTTAGTGTATTGTATGAAAAAATATCTACCTCGGCTGTGAGAATCGATAATTGTCTCGGCAGAGCCTTGACAATTATCAATTCTCCCAACATCGTTAGATATTTTTTTTCATACAAAATACTAAGTATGTATTATATATATATTTACAGTTATTATCATCGTTGAATTGACATCCACCCCTATTAAAATAATTAAATTGTATTGTTACCATTATTTCATTCCAAGCACTCACTCTTATCACTCAAAAAACACCCCGAAATCGTTCAGAAACGCTTCGATTTCATTCAAAAATTATCAACATTTCAATCAGATTGATCAAATAATTGAATAAATGGTTTGGCTTGTGTTGATTTGTAAGTGTCTGATTTGCCAGTAAAAAGACAAAACCAGAAAAATACGTAGAAATTATTGAAAGGGGGGGGGGGTAAAACAATGGCTAAATACCATCATTGCAGTGTGCCTTTTTACAACAAACATGTATTGTTTTTTCTTTGTGACATCATTCATTTACTAAAACTTTCGATGCACATTTCGACCATACCGGGAGAGGATAAACGAACATAAAGATGCCCGTATTTCGAGTTTAATTACTTTCAGTCATATGATAATACGTGGTGGTTTAAAACCAGACACAAACTAACACATTACTCTTATGTATGAACCAGCTGCTCAAAAAATGAAGTTATTTTTTTTTTTCAAAACAGGCTCCCAAATGGTATTTATTTTATCAAATTTCCTGTTATTTGATTGTAATTTATTCAACGAGTCATCTTTGTACAGAGAAAAACGACGCTGTGCCGAGTTTTTATATGTTTATAGATGACGAGTTTAGTTAAATTCGGTGTTTTATGAGCACAAATCTTTTATATTCTATATATTTTTGACACGAATTTTTGCGAAAAATCGTCACAATTCTTGAAATTCAATATTGAAAAATTCAATGTTTAAGACTGACGTCACAATATATTCATTATGATGTCATTTTTGTGGTGATAAAATAGCGTTACCTTTCGCTCTGAGCTCATTTGCATAGTTATTCCACTAGTGGAATAAAACCCGTTTTATATCAAAAATATCAAACGGGGTTATTTCACTCCCGCTACGTTGTCCATATTATAAAATCATTTGATTTTCCTCCCGACAGTATATTTTGTTGCAGACAAGCCGATCTAAACCTCGTCAAGAAAAGAAACGTCATTAAGCTCGCCAAGGATAAAAACATTGATTTAAGGGAAGAATGGTCTTAAATCTATGCAACACAAAGATACAGTTAGGTACATCATGAAATTGACATTCAATTCAATAAGGAGTATTCTAAATCACTCACTCGGCACTCTAATCATTCATTCCAAACACTCACTCAAACCACTCAAAAACGCACAAAATGGTTGAAAAAGATAAAGTCAGACGCTAACATAATTTCAAATATGTCAGTGAACGCGATTATATTCTATTTTTTCGTTTTGAGTCCTTTGAATGAATGAATGAATGGGGCGCTTAGAGAGCGAATTAAAATGGTTTTTAAATGAGATGAATGTCAATTTTACGAAGTAACTTACT